>JBBMOC010000001.1:17183256-17522894 GCA_037975185.1 Centropyge bicolor | reverse complement strand
GGGGGGGGGGGGGGATGACCAAGGCCATCTCCACGGCAGCTGCCTGGCACCGTCACAGTGAATCACCTGTTTTTCCAGGCAGTGTGGCCGCGCCATCAGGAGAAATCCCAACTGCATCACTGCCAAGTAGAACAGGCCTCGGTGTCCAGAAACCCACTGGCCTCCTTGGCATTCAGCACTAGTTGGCTATCACGGGTCTCCCCTTTGGAAATGATTCTAAGATTGACTGAAACAGACTGAAGAGAAATTTAGAGAATTTCCCCCCAGGGATAAATACAGTCTTCCCAACAGAATCGAAAATGCTGAATGGACTTCTTTGTTGTTAGTCATTGAATGTTGATCTTCAACTTCACCTTCAGCCTCTGAAATAAGATTTAAGCCATCATGTATGTGATAGTAAACAGCAAATATTGGCCTGATGTTGATGTGCAGTCATATTATCATGTTTCATTGTCATTATGTCTGCAGCACTTTAAAGCAGCAGCACTGACTCACTAATGGCATCGGTCTCACTATTAAAACTGCACTCAAATGATCCCCATCTGATAACCGGCCAAATAGGTTTTGATCGCAAATATGATTCACCCATACGGTATTGGAATCATAGCTCTCTTCATACTGCAGGAGGCAGTGGTAGAATTATTACTGAGGAAACAGATCAGACTAAATCTTGGTCTGACAGCCAGAATTATCCCTGGCCTTTAACTACACCAGAAAGTCCCCTAAGAAAGACAATCCCCTCAATAAGTGCTAAAAGCACACCAAAGCACAGAGATTATGTGGACCTTTAGTACATGGCAGGTGTTATTGATTCCCCATCTCTTTATGATTTGCCCATGCAACTTCAGGGCTTAGGAGTGACTATGTGACACGGGTTACAGAGGAGCGAAAATGCCACAAGCCCTGACCGGAGATAACCTTGCAGACGTTTCATTTCTCAGCCTTGATCATGAGATACAACAACAATGAAAGTGCAGGCTTCTCATGTTGGAGGTGGCTTTTTAATGAGCACATGAAGTCTAGACCCACTCCATTACAAGTAAAAGTTGTGCATTCATATTTAACTTAAGTAGAAGTACAGATGTCATTACAGTTATGGGATGATCAAAATTACTGTTTAACATCAAGCTAAAAATTGAAGCTGTTCCAACAGTAAGTGGAAAAGAGTCACAAGGTCAGCAAGCTGACCCGACAATGTCCTTTATACAGCAAATATTAACCTAACATTTGCAAACACGAGATGCCACAATATGTTGGTCATACCAGACCAAGTATGACTGTAGCAGCGAAAAGACACGTGTGTGTTGATTTGAGCAGTGGTGCATTTTATTCTTTATAAGTTTAACTTTGTATTTTTAAAATGAAGGTTGTGTTCTCTTTTGCTTTGTTCTCTCTAAGGGTACATTGTCTCACTTTAACATATCAAAAGTACAAGCACTCTATCAGATTAATGTTGTATATTGTATATGAAGTGATGGCAGTATAACTAATAATATGGTATATGATTTAGCAGTACATTACAGTACAGTATAAACTAATGTATAAACTAATGTATAAACTAGCTCATGTCAAATGTAGTGGAAGAAAAAGTCAAGTTATGCTTCCATGCAGTGCTTAAATAGATGTACTTTGCATGCACACACACACAGTTATTGAGACTGTAAGGATGGGAACATAGGCTATCTTAAAATATTACTTTATCATCACGGTAATATACTGGCCATAAAATCAACTTTCTATTTAAAACATCTTACATCTTTTTTTAAAGGAGACACCAAATGGGGATGAATTGCAGGACCTACATGCTCACAGACACTGGTTTACCTCTATCTGTCTCTTCAGACACTACAGCGCTGGGAAGCATAAATGTGCAGTGCAGCCGCATTACTGTTTAAATCTAACTGGCAGGGTGGTCTGTGTCTAGTTTGATGACTCTTGCATTTCTGTGTCACTGATGGATGTTACTCGGCTTTCCTTAGAAGTGCTCAGAAAGCAGTGAGTGCGAGGAGAGGGACTGCTGCCGGCGTGCCAGCTCTGAAGCAATGTGTGTCAGAGAGAGAGCTTTATGGACAGCTAACCTACCCATGCATTTCTCCACAGTGTGTTGTCTTGTATGTGGTCTATAATGCTTTTCCTGGACACAGATGCTCACAGTAGATCTGTAATGCATTTCTGCTGCGACGTGTCAGCGTCTAGCAGCTGCAATATGTTGAGGAGCAACTCACTAGTGGTGGATTTATTATAGCACAAGTTATAAGTTGTGTGTCATCAGCGATGAAGTAGAGCACGTGACAATGTGGCATAATGCTGCTTTTGCATGATGCAGCACTTTCAAGAGTTTAAAAAAAAAGCAGCACTGGTGAGTAAAGCAGTGAATGCATTAAGTCTTATAGTGGCCTCAGGCAAAAGGTGGTTTGTTTCAGGTTTTTTTTGAAGGGTGGCTTTTTAGCAGTCAATTTGTCACGGTGGTCTTTACACTGACTGCTTGTGTGTTTGATGTAGGCATACTGTTGTGACAGGAAACAGTTGTGTGCGGTTGATTAACCTCTCGGAGCTGATTGCAGGTTTGCACTTGGAAAGTACGACTCGGTGGATACCTGCGTATGTTTTTGTGTTTGTCTTCTTACTGGGATGTGATTGTGGTGTCTTTGCATAGTGGGGGGTGCGATGTTTTGATCCTTCATCATTCACTCTGGTTGAGGCAACAAGTAGTAGTCAGTGTGAAACAAGGAAAATGGATTAAGGCAATATTGTTAATAACAGTTGTTGGGGAAAGTCCCTGTGTAAAAATTTTGCAAAGCGTTCTCACCCTCAGGGGTTCAGTTTTCCGCCTTGCTGCTCGTGCTCTAGAGGCAGTCGCTTGCTTGTTTGTTAAAGCAGGTTGATTAATGCCCGTCAGTTTCATCTGTCTGTGAAAGTATGTAGATCCCTCTCTAATGTCTACTAAGAATTTGATTAATTTATTCATTCATTCCTCGAGGAGAAATCACTCAATGCGCTGATAATACCTCACCGCCGCCTCACAAGTGTCAGTCTGTTAAATGTGCAATCAAAGCTGGTTCACTGTGCTTTCAAATCCAAACAAAAGGATGTCATTAGTCTGTGATTTGGTGGAACTGTGTGTTTCCCAAAATGGTCTGAAAATACAGCTTCAGCTTCTTCTTCTAACCTTCCAAGAACAAGCATCTCAACACTGAATAATTTGACTTTTTTAAAAATCTTGTTTAACATGAAAAATGGGCAAAGCTGCTGTAGATAAACCCAACATGCCATTCAGTAGTAGCTTTAATCAACACATGTATCAAGCAGCAAATATCAGTTGAAGTCACAGTGTTTTCTCATTTCCACGCCTGATGAAACCAATCAGATCTTAGTCAGGCTACATCCAGATTGATGAGTCAGAGTAATATTAATGACTGAATCTATATTCTAAATGGAAATTAAAAGCTGCATCGTTGTTTAAGGAAAGCTGAAATGTGAGAGGGAGTAAGGGGTAATGCAAGATTAACTGAGTAGTCCCTTGTATTATAGTTAAGTGTTAAGACTTCTACTCTACAGTTAAATTGTTGATACTTTTTTACCCCAGTTGAATTGTTAATGCTGCTGTAACACTGCCAATTTTTCCATTGTTGGACTAATATCTAAGGAATATCTTAAATGCGTAGTCTTGTACAGCCCCCCGTTGCATCAAAAGCCTATTAAGGTTGATATTTGGTGCATGCCAAAGGTTGGAGGGTTATCTGTGCTTTGGCCTCAGCTCTAGTTGAGAGGCTGAATTGACCCCAGGTGCGTCGCTGTTGGGGTTTAGTTTAAACTTGGAACCAAAATCAAGGATTCAGGAAGGAGGATGTGCTCACACTGTTTCCAGCCATTTGTGCTTCCTTTTATTGCCACATTAAAAAAAACAACCGTTTCGTGGGACTCATTGCTGCATTATGCTGAACGAGGCTTTACCAACGAGCTCTGTGTTGGATTTGTGGGAGTGTTGGCCGACTGTGTGCCTCTCCTCTGCATGAAACTCGACACCTGCGTCGGTGCTGCTGCCGACAGAGATGCATCACCTGCCTGACTGAATCGTTTGCCGAGCTCGATCTGTCTCTCTCTCTCTCTCTCTCTCACTCACACGCACACTCGCATACAAATATGTGCACATGCAGAAACACAGGCAGACAACAGACTGTCACTCAGGAGGTATGAAGTCTGTCACCTGACCCCACCACCAACCAGGTGGATAATTATGCTAACGGGCTTTATTTCTCACATGGAGCTTCTTTTTCTAGTAGAGGCGTGAAGGGGTGTGTGTCCTTCTGCCTTTGTGCCACAGTAAAGAGCAATCAAGCTGGATTTTATTTTTTTTTTTTTTAGATGTAGATTTATTCCCTCTGGCATGTGAGTGAAATATATTAATTTAGTTTGTCTCACTTGTCATCAGATGCTTGAAATTTTCATTCTCCTACCTGTTGTGGCTGCCTGCCATTTTACTATAACAGGATAAAAATGTGATTTGTGGACCCTCTGCCACACTTGCTCCCAACAGACACTTTTCATCGTTTTCTGAAAAAAGGCCAAACAGTGGAATCGCTCTTTAATGATCATGTTTTCTCTGAAGGACGTTCATTTAGGCTGGCATCATTTACACCAAGAAGTAAAAGAAAAAAAAAAGTGACTACTGGAGTCTGAATTGCAATCCACTGAGTGAGCACTGCTCAGTGGATCGCTGCTTGACTCAAGTCTTCTCTGAGATGCACTCAGAAAAGACAGAGCCGTATTTACTCAGTTGCTCACCCTGCATTTCCCAGTAAGTCCACAAGTGCACTCTTTTCACCTGCTGGCCACCGCTGCCCCATTCAGCCGGCTGGATGACGACGATATGACCTCACTCTGAACTGTGCCGGCTCACTCGTGTGTGACTAAGACTGTGTGCTTTAGATCAGTTCCATTTCTGCCTGATGAGTAGGCAGAGAGAGAGTCTCTCCGATGTCTTGTTTACACTGTGTTTTCATGGAAATGTAGACAGCGGTGATAAAAAGGGGAAAAAAAAGGTTTTGTTTGCAGCTGAGTTTATTTAAAAGAAAAGGTCATCTCGCTCCAAACTCTTTCATCACGTAATCCTATGTATATATTGAAGTGTGTTTGTGCAGTTGAGAAGACACTGATTAAATATCAAGCATTTAAACACTTGAAAGGCCAATAGAGATGAGTAGCAATAAAACGGATCGGCAAGCTGTCAGCTGTGCATGGGGTGCTAATAAGAGCGGTAGTCAGCGTTTAAAGTGTTTGGAGGGTGGCGTCTTTTTTAAGCTTTTACAAGTCATCAGCACAGGAACAAAACTGTAAGGATACGTTCAACTGTTTGTGTGTCTTCTAATACAAGCCGCAAACAATGGGATCCCTAGTTTACTACTGTACTTGCAGCAGTAGCCCAGCTTTAATTCTGAATCATATTGTTAAGGGACAAATTTATTTTGCAAGTTTACAAAATAAAATATAATAAGTGTCCAAGCCATTTAGTTGCTTTAGAATGGCAAACTCTTTAATTATATTTTGATTTCTGTTCCTATACCATAATAACCCAGCTTACGAGCTCTACCCTGCCATATAATACTTTTTCTTTATGTCCATGACTTCTGCATAGATCCTCAACTGGTGAGGATGCTGACTCACCTGACTTTGACTCTGACTTTTGTCTGGGACAGGCAGCTTTAGCATCAGTATCTTACCATTATATTGTGTATGCACCCATCAAGTGCTTATGAAAGACCATTTTACAGGGCTCTTGGTTTAAAACTTACTGAAGCTCAGATTTTTAGTATGTGCTTTAACTAGCTAAATAAAGTCAGTCAAATGAGATAAATTTGATTCATCCCACCCAGAGTAATTAAAAATGCCATCGCAGCTAAGACAAAGTGTAAAACGGATGCATAATGCAGATAAACACCAGTTTGTAATGAAAGTGGACAAAATGGTGCACAATGTTTTCACGTGGGGCAAAGTGTGAATAGTTAAAGCCGCAGTAGGCAAAGCCTGTGCAAACCGTTGCAAAACCATCTTCTTAAAGGAGCCCTTCCAAGGCAAAACACTCCCCCCCCACTCAAAAAAAGTATTACAAAATTTTGTCTTAATGACACAAAAAAATCATGCCTACCTCAGGTTTAACAGTACATTTGAACTCAACATGAATGCCTCGAACACAATTCTTTAGCTCGTATGAGTGAATCCACTGCTTGTGATGCTTCTGTATAATTTAATTGAATTTGCTGCAGTTGGGTCCTATCACACAGATTTCCCTCATAATAACTCAACTAGAGCCCCTCAAGAGGGTAACGATGAAGCCTGACAGAGTGGTGCATTACACAGCCTAATTATTATTCAGTAGCAGTGCATGTAAAATAGATGGATCATAATATGCAACATGCTCCAGGAGCAAATTAGTCCCCCAACATGCACTTGTTAGTCAGGAATAATAATAATAAAGCTTGTGTCACAGTAGGCTCCAGAGCGAAAGGTTTTGGTTTTGCATTTGTTGTTCACAATTTTTGGTGCATATTCATCGTGAGTGAACATCTATCATATGATTTGAAATGTAGTTTCTCTGCTGTCAGGTTCATTTTGAAAACAACACGATTGAGTTTCCAGCAGCCCTCGTCCTCCCTGCATCTCCCGAGGCCATGTGTGGTGTCAGGGTGAAAGCCACCGTCACATGATAAGGTTGTATTGTGCTGTGGGTGCACCCTTCTCCATTGCAGATCCAAGTGGCGTCGCTTTAGGTTCCCTTCAAATTAGAAAACAATGTGTTTATCTGAAAAACGTTTAGATTCAATTTTTGTAGTTAAGCATAATGCAGTTTTTAAAATTATTATTAAGAGGAAGAACAAAGGTCTGTAGGGAATTATCGGAAATTCTCCTTTTCGTCTCAGCTGGTCAAAAGGGCGTGTCAGTGTTTGATTGACAGCTGTTTATTGCGAAATGTTCTTGGCTGTATTGAAATAGAGTCTCCATCTATGAACGTGCTTGCAGATTGTGTTCTGTCAAATTAATACAGAACCAGGGGGCATCATCATAAAACTAAAAAATATCAAATATACATTTCTCTGTTTTGGTTTCTGAGTTTTTTTCTCTCAAAGGAGCAAACAGGACAAGTGTATTTCAGCGCAGTTATGTAGCTGTAGGAGACAAAAGTTTATTTTCACTTCAAAAACAGAAATGCCACTCAGGGGTAAACCCATGCAAACAGATGGACTAATTACCGTGCCTATGTTAGCCCAGTTTGGCCCTGATGTCGAAACTAGGCTACCAACGTGCTCTGGCCAAATATTTAATATGTTCCCAGGTCCTGAAGTCCTCCGGGATTGGCCTGTTTCACTTGTGGGCTGTTCTATTATTGGATTAGAAGCCATGTTACTGTAATAGGGCCTGGGCATTCCCAGCAGGCACTGCTCTGCCTCATTGATCTATTGAACAATAGCTTCATGTTCCAGTGCTCTGTCTCATTTTCCTTTTATCTCACGAGCCTTTGTCTGACTCTTAGGCCGGCCGTTTTCTCCAAATGAAATCGAAACAGTGGCAATGTGTGACCTGCTTTCTTGTCGCTCTTCAGTGCTCTCTGTGCGCTGCCTCTGTCCTCCAATGGCATGGCGTCTGTGTTTGCTGTATCCATTTCATAGCCCACATCTCTGAGTTACTGACTCAAACACTGAAATGCTTAACACAAACTCAACCACTGCCACTCATATCGTTTGACACATTTGTCAACATTTGTTCTCTTGCATGTGCAGGTCTAGTAGAGGACCTGCAGCCTCGTCCACATTCTGAAACGAGGAATCAGTCTTTGTCGATGTTTAGATCCTTGATGGACTGTGCACCTACAGAGAGCTCAGATAACCTGATCAGTTAAGGTCCCCTCACTGTATCACACTGTTCTTTAAAGTGGCAAAATGTCTCTGCAGAATCAGTTCATTCCAATGGATTTGCTGTCTTGTTTGTCTGACTTTGTCCAAAAAGACACATGGAGGGTGCCTCCACTTTGGCTCCAGGCCACTCTGTTGTTAAGGACTAATACAGTATCAGCTTTCCCAGTGGCCTCACCACCACAATGTCTTTGCCAGCAGGTAGATGTACATCTTCAGTATGTGCTTTATGTGCAGGGTTAATGTGATACAAGGCTAAAAGCAGCTTCAGGCCTCAGTCATTGAATTCAGCCAACTCTTTCCACAATCTCTAGATATGATGTCTCCTGACTGTAGAGAAACTTGCTGCACAGATGTATTCATTAAGTTCATTTTGACGTGAAAATAGATGATGGTGCTTTGAGTTAAATGCTAATATCATGGTTAGGTATGATGTTGATCATGGTAAGTACAATTGAGGCTGAAGGGAAGGTTGTTATTTTTGCAAGTATTTAATAAATACCTATAAAGCTACAGTATTGGAGAAATGGAGAACGTGACCAGACAGTTTTGCAAGATAAAAGGTCAGTGGATCAAAGTTACTACAAGGGATTCCCTTTGGACCATCAGTGTTGTTACCCAGATTTCAAGGCAACCCGTCCAATAGGTGCTGAGATATTTCAATTACAATCAATGATGCTCATGTGAGAAAAAGTTGTGGTGGTGCTGGAGGAATAGCCGGAGGATCTCCAATGTTGCTAAGGTTTATATTTGAGTAACCATGAATTTCTGTGCAATATTTCATGGCAATCCATCCACTAGGTATATGTTGAGATATTTCACTGAACAAGTGACAACTATGACCTGCTGTCCACTCGAGAGGAGACTTCATCCTGTGGGGACCTTGAATATCTGTGGCTACTTTTGTAGCAGCTCATTCAGTAGTTGTCAAGATATTTCTCTCTGATGTGAATTTCATGATGGGTATAGAGGAAAAATTTGGGGTTCACCAATATCAGTAGGAATCATCCTCTGGAAACCATGAATGTCTGTTCAAAACTTTCTGGCATCTTTCAGTCTTAGACACAAGTAGTGAACTAATTGACAGACATCGTCATACTTATGCCAATGCTACTGACGTTAAAAATTCTTTACTCAAGTCCCACTTGCTTGGTTTTTCATAAGCTTTCAACCACATCTCATCATCATGGACTTTGTTCATTTGTCATTGAGATGCTCAGCTGTTCTCATGCGACCAAAACATCCAACATAATGAATTTCATATACACACATTGTATGAAGGCCAGTCACTATGTAAGGCAATATATTCCTGAAATCCTTATGAATTATTGAACAAAAGTCCATTCTGCTCTGATTTAACTAGCCCTGAATGAGCCTCTGCTGTCGTCAGTGTGCGTCCCATGAAAAATGTTGCTCGCAGCAGAGTGGTTGTGTTGAATATTCTTTGTTATGTGAGCCTGCAGTAGATCACAGGAGTGTAGGTGTAACCGGTGCAGTTGGGTTTAAAGTCAGCAGGGGGAGGGATGCTTTGTGCTTATGTATTACAGTGTGGGAGTGTACAGCGTATTAATGATTATGGATTTGTGTGCTCTCTGTCTGTGTGTGTTTGTTTTTCCATGCATTGGTGTGA
The DNA here is from genome assembly GCA_037975185.1 of Centropyge bicolor. Classification (NCBI taxonomy): domain Eukaryota; kingdom Metazoa; phylum Chordata; class Actinopteri; family Pomacanthidae; genus Centropyge; species Centropyge bicolor. The sequence continues at coordinate 17,513,357 of JBBMOC010000001.1, read as the reverse complement.
AGCCAGCGGGTCCAGTTTCTCTTCTCTCAGGGTTTATTTTTGTTTGAGTTTGAGACGCAAAAATTATGACTGATGACTGCAAAAGGTTGTTGATATTGTGGAGGGTGTCGCTGATGCTGAAAGGAAAGCAAGTAAAGCAGACAGATAAAGCTCCAGACTGACGGCACCCTGGTGCAGCAGGTGGATGAGTTGTGCAGTCACATACAGCAGGCAGGTAAATAAAGCATGCAGGCAAACAGATGGGGCTGCATCCAGATGGATTTACCAGCACTAGTGCAGTGCCTGTTCAAAACATGCCTTTTGGGGACGGGCTGATTGCTTGGCCAGCTTTCTCAATATCGATCTGCAGTTTTTCCTTTTTTTAAACTTTATGAACAACACAGCAATATTACAATATGCCACCAGTTTCAGACGTGTTGTTGAGGTATCATCAAAACATGACACACCTTGATTAATTATCATAACAATCATTATTTTTACGTCAACTTCTTTGTTGAATGACATTTAATTGACTAACTGTAGGCCAAAGACACACTACACACATGAAAAGCAAAATTTGTTTTATGGGCTAAAAATCTTAAAATATGCAATTAAAAAAATGTTAGTTATCAGCATTCGCAAGGAATGCTGAAAGAAAAGCCCTGCCCCTGAAATCTAACTCTAAGAAGTTTTTAATCCAGACATAACAGTGAATGGATGACATTTTAATGATATATTATTACTATTATATACTATCAAATTAGCTGACACCTTGTCAGTGTTGGGAAAGTTCACTTTCTATATGAACTAGTTCAAAGTTCAGATCAAACCTTTTAAAATGAACTAGTTCAGTTCATCGCTCATAATTCAAAATTGTGAACTAAAGTTCATGCTTCCCCAAAATGAACTATTTCGTTCTTTTTTAGTTCTTTTTTTTTTTTTTTTTACGTTGCCACGAGCTACGAGCTAATTCCCGACTGTATGGGAATTAGTTTCTCAGTAAACGCATCCTCCTTCCTTGCGCACATGTGAATTGTGATGAGACTGACGACCGCTGATGACGAAGTTGGTAGAGCGACAGGCAGGACTTGCGGTTGCCAGATCGGGTGGTTATCCGCGACATTTTAATGGTCGTTTACCATTTGTTTTTACTGTTTTAGCTTGGTTTTTCGCCGAGGGCTCTTGAAATCTGGCATGAACGTAATCTGAACGAAATCAGAGTGCCGTTCAAGAAACAGCAGAATGAGTGCGTTCACAATTTAACGTTCATCAAGCAAAAATTAACGGGACGTTCACGTTCACCCAAAATATGAGTTAGTTCATGAACGAACGTTCTTTGAACGCGTTCGGGTACAACACTGCACCTTGTTGGGTACCAACAACCACAGTTATTGTGAGAGAGAGTTCACCCTAGCCTTTTCTCTACATCACTCTGTGCATAATGCCGTCAACAACTGCTGTTTAAAGTCATGCACACAGGAAGATGTTTCTCTTTATGTTTCTGGAGATCTGCTCATCTGAACCGCTTGACCCTGCACTTCCTTGGATGCTCAGCATTACACCTGCCAAGTGTGCAGTCGATCAGAGAAAATCAAAGGGCAGACAGACAGAGACAGGCAGTCGTTTGATGTTCTTAAAGAATCTATACATATATGCACTTATTGTGTTATTGCCCCAAACATTGGGAGGACATTTTTCTAAAGTGAGAGCTGTTTGTTAAAGTGCATTAGGTCCATGTGTGATTATTAAAGGTGGGTTTGTTACTGCTGTATGCACACAGGAACCTTATTCCCACACTGGATTTGGTAGAAGCCTAATGAATTGGTTGTACTCAAGTGTTTTGGGGGCTTTACAATCAGATTTGATCTCAGCAAATCCTTTCTCATCGCAGGGAAGGGAAAATGTATAATAGGATGCTTTGGTGGTAATCCAGCTTTGATGGAGACTCTGCTTTGTCTTGCTGCAGGATGAAGGAGAGATTTACCTTGATTTTATTTTTTACTGGACTTCATTAGAGCTTCACACTCACAATCAATCTCATAACTTTTAACTATTTAATTAGGCGAAAAGTTTGATGCAAAACAAGTTAACGAAACTGTGTTGAAAACAAACAAATCAGTTCTTATTGTCAGTGTGTTGTTTGTGTTCAATGAGATAAATTATAATTCACAGATGATTCACGTCAGGACTCAGCATGGTTTTAGGGAAGGATAAATAAACCATTGTGTGTGACGTAACCAATTTTTATAATAGTGCTTTGACTTTAAAGGATTTTGTGTGAGCTGATTAATTTAAAAAAAAAAAAATTTTTTTTACACCTCTGAATTTAACTTGGCCGGTGGCAGTTTTTGTTCCCCCTACTGAGAGCGGTGACCTGTCAGGAACAGCAACATTGGTCAAATTTTTATTCAGCTGCATTATTGAAACTAATTTGCTTGAGTTGGGTGAAAGAAGAAGAATGGCCTGAAGGGTCCTCAGGTGGTGCTCATGGTCAAATTGGTTACCTGAGCTAATAGATTTTTTTATGAATATTTCAGTATTTATGGAGAACATTTTCTTTCTCCAATCTCAAACATGATGAACATTTTAAAAATGTCATGCTCATATGCACACTCACATTAGAGCTTCATTGTCCTCTGCACCACCCGAGGATCATTCTTTCTTTTCGCATGCAGCCGATTAATTATTTAGTAAAAGGCTTACATGGATGAGACTGAAGGACATGCTTAGAAAAAACAAGTCAAATATTCATTAAACCTAAACACAGTCGACCCGCTGGTTTCACATTACAAATACAATTGAAATGAAAAGGCGCCTCAGGGTACGCTGGATGCAGCAAAGTGAGTCACGTTAAAGACGCTGAACCATGATGTGGCATAATGTTCAAATCCAACAGTGTGTGTGCAGACTCTCTGTCGTTCACACTGTGTCGTGCTGCTGAGCCTGCCTGATAACATTTCATCATATTATTAGTTTATCATGCTCCCTCCTCATCATTTCCTCTTATCGCTTTGCTTCTTCCTGCTGTTTGTCTGACCATCCTTCAGGCTTCTAGAGGCTGATCCTGCAGAGATTACAGCCTAGAAGAGGAGTATCACATTATTTCTGTGGTTTTTGCAGTTTGTTTGTGGAGGCAAACAAATACCACCCAAAGGTAAAAAAGCAGACCACCGAGGCTCCAGTCTAGTGATCTAATCAAAACAGAACAAGGCAAAGGAAAAAAAAAAAAACATCACAGTGACTCTGAACCAGATGTGATGCTTTGTGGATTCACGATACAGGATTTGTAGTATTTCAAAAATGTGTGCAGATACTTGTAACTCACCCTCAGCCCCTCGTCGTTACCACAAAGTGGCTTTTGTTGCTTTCATTCACTGAATTAACTCTTTAAAGGCCATCGCTGGGAGTTGTGTCTGTCATGATCCTTCCCCTTGAGAAACCTTTTTCATTCACACTCTTTAGCTCGAGCAGTTTGAGATCACTAGAATAATGTTAAATATCTGTTTCAGGATGCTTGTCCTTAAAGCGATGAGTGATTGTAAAAGAAGGTGTTTGGCTTTGGTCCAACCACGATCAACAGGAGGTTTGTGGAAGAGCTTGACTGATCGAGTTGGAGCTCAAAGATATAACTTTTACAGGCTGCAATGAAATGTAATGCACCAATGAAGGCACTTATTAAGCCCCCAGATAAAAAAATGTATAATATTATTCTGAGAAAAAATGTCTGATCTTCTTCAGAGGCATCTTTTCAAAGGCCTGCCTGAAATGTTGCTTGCTTTGTTAGAATTATATTTATAAGTAAGTGTGTTTCATCCGACTTAATAAAATGCTAAAATCTTCCGGCGCCTATATCCTTAAATACTGTCTAGTTGCATTATCAGCCCAGTTAGCTGACGAGTGTCAACAGTGTGAGCCAGGCAAACACCTTCGCTCCTGCATGTGAACACATCTCACATAGGAACCAGATTCTGAACGTCTGAGTCAGGGTCAGAGGCGAGCCCGAGCAGATGAGGGGCCGCCTGTGTACTTCAGCCGTGGCCTGAACTGACCCCTCACCTTTGACCCCGCCCCCGTACCCGTCGCATAGGAGCCCTGTGTTCCCATTGGTCCCAGACAGGAGGCGCTCTGTTTGGGAGGTCACAGCTCTCTCCTCCTTCTTCTTCCTGCATGAATCAAAGCAGTGTTGATGTTTTATAATTGTATTAAAATCTGCAATTGCTGCCCCCACCCATATCAACAGTGTCCCCTAATAGGGAGCTTGTTATTAAAGTTGCTCATGTGCATATCAAACAGTTATAGAGTAACATCATTATTCATGTGGAGTTGTGTTTCTGACCACCTGGCAAATATGTAATCTAATATTGACCCTTTTTTTTACCTCTGTATTTGGTCTCCTTAGTGAATTATCTGGCCTTTTAGATGCTAAATGCTGCTCTATGTTCAGTAACTACCTGTGTCTGTCTGCTGTTTGGTGTGAGCAGGAACTTTAAGGTGAGTTTATAGAGCTTTTTGGATGAAAACTGCTGTTTGCTGTGGCCAGAAATGATGCTGAACCAAAAAAAGTGATGTGGACACAAGCCAATGAGCTGAAACTCACTGCTGAGCTCCATAATGCAGAAATGAGCTGTTGATTCATGTGATTGTTCTCTTAATTCTAGTTTTCAATGTGCTGTTTGAAACACAGTTACAGTGAAATCTCAACTTTATGCGGTGAGACATTACGTAACGTGAACAGACGACATAGCAGGCTCAACATTTAGTCTTGTTTTGCAGGATGTTTTTGTGGTTAACTTTGTATGTGGAGAGTGAAAATGGAGTGTGCTGTTAGTTTAACATTGTGGGATCTGCGCCGACTATTCCTTGAGAAGATAACAAGCTGGAAATTGCTTTGCAGCCTCTGTATGTGTGAAGATGATGTTGTGTGTTCAGACTCTTGTCGACGTTTTTGTCACTGGCAGAGACACTGATTTTAGAAGTGCAATGTTTAAGGAGCGGTTTGGCTCACACATTGAATATGAAAGAAGATTGTGTGTGTGTGTGTTGCCTCTGCAGCTCCAGTTGTTGTGGACAACTTTGCTGCTTTATTGTACCTTTTAAGATCTCTCACCCAGAATATTCCCGTCTCTTCTTTGTCCCCAGCAGGGACCAGATGGGCCGTTTTGAAAAAAGTGATACATTTGTTCTCGGCTCTTTTGTTTTATGAAGCGTAACAATGGCTTTGCTGTGCACAAATTAGCACTTTCTTCACATTCATACAATTTCGTTGTTTGTGACGGTGCAAGAGAAAGTTTTTTTTTTTTTTCTCAAGTGTGTGCGTGTACGTGCGCATGTGTCATTACAGCACGCCTAATTGCAAGAAAGCACAGATGCATGAAGTGATAAACAGCTTTAGGTGGGAAAAGTTAACCCTTAAAAAAAAAAAAAAAAAATTCTGTTTTATCAATGATGCCACAGTGGATTAATGTAAATTTGAATTTTTTTTTTTTTGCAATGTGTATCTCTGCGACAAGCCGTCCCTCTCCTCCAAAATCTAGCTCGTTCATCACAGTCAATGAATTTTATCGTCACGCTCAAGTTTTGGATCTCCTGCACTTGTGCCACACAGTAAACTTTACCTCTCCCGCTCTGTCCTTCCCCCCCCTCTGTCCTCGTTTTGCACAGGTGTAGCTGCAGCCCCCGCCCACACCGCCGGCCAAGATGGTGGTGCTGTCGCTGAAAATCTGCGTTCGCCAGTGCAACGTTGTGAAGACGATGCAGTTCGAGCCCTCCACGGCCGTCTACGATGCCTGTAGGATCATCAGAGAGAGGGTCCCCGAGGCTCAGACCGGACAGGGTGAGAATGATAATCACCTCACACTTCATGCTTCACAAGGACACTGGATGTGGTGCAAACAGTAAAAGAAACAAGGATGCAAAGGAATAATTCAGGCGGAGTGAGAACCACAGGATACATGTGGGTGTTGGATGTGTGTCTGTGGTGTTTACACACATTGTGGAGGAATACTGTGTGATTGCACTATGATTAGTCAGGAGTTTTCAATGGTCAAAATATGTTTGATGTTTGTGTTCACATAATTTTGTAGTCAACAATTCATTGCAACATTTTTCTAAGTTTAATTAGAAAGATTAATACTCCAATTTGGCTAGTGGCAAAACATTAGAAAAAAAGATATAGGAACAGTAAAGTGCTTGTCATGACCCTTCTTTTCCCCTTTTTCTTTATTATCTGATGATCAATCATGAACTAATGAGGCTATATGATATGATCAGGCTATATGATATTTTATCTTTTGCCTTCAGGCAAATGTACAGTCATAAATTGTGACTGTGAAGGCCTAGACAAGTGGTAAAAGAAATGTTGGAGCTCAGTCAAACACAGAGCCATCTTTCAAGGCTTGTCTGACATATATATGTGATCAGAAGCAGGTGGCAGGGTCCAACTTCACTACTCCGCCTGACAGCACCAGCATCATCATTCCTATTTGCATCAGTGTGTTGCACAGATGCGCATGAGGATCGATCTGTGCTTCTAGCGACCAACATCACTGAACATGTTGTACTTTGTTAACTTGGTTAAATTAGCAATTGCCTGGTGCTCAGTTTTGTTCCTGATGCGACAAATCTGTTGGATCAGGATTGACTTCTGATCTCAGCATAAGGAATCACTTCCATAACAACAGTCTTTTAAATGCAGATGTTTCTCCTCTGTTCCTCCTCTCCAGCTTCAGACTATGGTCTGTTTCTGTCTGATGAAGACCCCAGAAAGGGCATCTGGCTGGAGTCTGGAAGGACACTGGACTATTACATGCTCCGCAATGGGGTAAATCTGTCAACCTGTTTGACCCAGCACACACACAAACACACACTTGGACAAACTATGAATGACTGTTACCATGGAGTGAATGTTTACCCCGAGCTGTGTGTGGCAAAGTTTAAAGTGAGCACTTGAATGAAATGAAAGTACACACACACACACACACACACACAAATACACAGAGCTTTTTGTGACTGCAACCCTGAAGAGATATGTGTGAATGACATTGACCTGGACAAACTCCATCAACAACACACAATGGAGCTCAGTGGGCACACACACACACACACACACACACACACCATGCATGTATAGTTGTCGTTTTAGCAACCTCCAAACTCCATGCTTGATTCCAGATGTTTACTGATGTGTACTACAGTACGATGATCTTTATTTAAATAGATCTGTGACAAAGTGTTTTATGGTGCAAAGGATATAAACAGTTAAATTCATATTAGAACACTTAATTCATCCATTAAAGGCAAGCTGTTTTAAAAACCACTGGGAATGAAGACAGTGGACAATAGAATTCATGGCTGAATCCTGCACAGAAAGTACAAAAACAGTGAAGCTGAATGAGAAAATGGAAGCGCGGGATAAAATTGGATGTTGAGAACATCAAAGGAAGGTTTTAAAAAGTGACTTTAAAGAAGCTCTGCAGCCAGCTGTAGATCCTTTGCCAGGCTCTGATCCCTGCTGCCAAAGGCCCGGCCAACTCTGGTTTGTCGTGTAGTGCTCCCTCTCAGTACATCTGTGGGTTTGGTTTTGCAGCTCTAAATGGTTTCTCCTCTTCAAATCCACCAAAGGCAACCCAGGTAGAAGGCATGACTGTGACCAATTATACTGAACCAAATCTCCCCTCATTGTTGTGATTGGAAGGGAGCAGCGGGCTGTGATAGGCAGCCGTTAAATAAGGTTTTCTGGCCTATATTCTCCTCTCTCTCCACGCAACCTGGATGCATTTGATCATTCTCTCAGCGGATTCTTTCAGCCGCTCCGTCTCCCTTACATTTAATTCCCACATTCCTCTCGCCTCTTCTTGACTCTTTTTTTTCCCCCTCTCTTCTCTCCTCTCTACCTTTTTGTCTTTGAGCAGGATATCCTTGAATACAAGAAGAAGCAGAGGCCTCAGAAAATTAAAATGTTGGACGGGGCCGTTAAAACCATCATGGTGGACGACTCCAAAACAGTGGGAGAGCTGCTTGTGACTATATGCAGTAGAATAGGTACATGGTATATTTTACTAACCCTTTTCTCCAAGTACAACCTGGATTCCAAAAAATTTGAGAAACTGTGTAAAACATAAGTAAAAAAAATAATGCAATAATTGTCAAACAATCTGTGTTTAGGGATAACAGTTTTATAAAGTGTTCCTTAGCCCATGTAGTAATCTTCTTTATACAATCATGTGTTTGACAAAGTGTTGAACCTCTCTCCATCATTGCTTTTGGACAACTGAGTCTTTCCAGGATGAACCTTTCATACCCAATCATGATACTATCACCTGTTACCAATGAACCTGTTTACCTGTGGAATGATCCAAACAGGTGTTTTTGGATCAGTCCACAACTTTCACAGTCTTTTGTTGTTCCTGTACCAACTTGTTTGAAACATGTTGCTGCCATCAAATTCAGAATAAGCACATATTTACAAAAAAAAAGAAGTCAGTGAGGTCAAACATGAAATATTTGTCTTTGTACTGTTGTGTCAGAAAGGATGAGCAAATCATCACATTCTGTTTTATTTTTACACAGTGTCCCAACTTTTTGTGAACTGGGGCTGTAGTTTTTCCAGGTGTGCCGTGCAGGTTTCACATTCTTTAAACTGTAGCTTGACCCATTTAAAAGCATATGCACTAAAATTCACATCCTCATTTCCCAGTCTTGCACATTGATCTCTCTGTTGGGAAAAAACACAAGATGTGAATACACAAAATTAACATTTTTAAAAGCTTTTGCTGGTGTTGGGGAGCTCTTTGCAAATACACACAAATAAGAATGAAAACCACAGATTCTCACAAAGCATTAAGAAAAGTATCTCTTTACATCCCTGTGTTAAGTTAAACATGTATCCAACCTGACTCTGGGGGGATATTGGGTGTCATTATTTTTCCCCTTTTTGATTCCAGGCATCACAAACTATGAGGAGTATTCTCTGATCCAGGAGACAGTGGAGGAGAAGAAGGAGGACGGGATGGGTACGCTGAAGAAAGACAGGACGCTGCTGCGAGATGAGAGAAAAATGGAGAAGCTGAAAGCCAAACTACACACAGACGATGACTGTGAGTGGTAGAATTGTGTTTGACCTAATGGTGTAATCGATGGTGATCATTTGTTTCGCAAAGGGGTTTATGCTAAACACCTGTTGGTCTACCCTGATGGATTATTGATTTCTCTCACTTAACAAAAGTGTAATGATCTTCACACATTAAAAAAAGGCCATTGAATAGACCAGCTACCTGTGATGTTTACCATCTTTCTTAGTTAAAGATAATTAATGGAGGAGTAATTGAAATGGCATGGAGTTGATAGTCATGTAATCTGGCCATATTACTTCTTAAAACCATAATCGCTTCCACCCAAACCTACAAGGATTTCTTTTATCTCTCATTGCTTTTAAATCCTTTCCTTTCTCCGTAACTACACAGATTGGATTATTTTTAAAAACTCATTAACTGATGTTCATATCTACTTTTTATAGAAGGGATTTTTTTTTTAATAATCTGACCACGATGACTGTATTTGTGTTGCCAGTGAACTGGCTGGACCATAGCAGGACGTTCAGAGAGCAGGGCGTGGACGAGAACGAGACCCTTCTGCTCAGACGCAAGTTCTTCTACTCCGACCAGAACGTGGACTCGCGAGACCCGGTCCAGCTCAATCTGCTTTATGTGCAGGTCTGCCTCGTCGCTCTGAAGCTGCCAGTCTGTCTGTCAGATGCACTTTACTGCAGTTTTTGTGCCTCGAGCTAAATCCAATGTTTTCTGGAGGTTCTTCTTTTTGTCTTTCAGGCTCGAGATGACATCCTTAACGGATCTCACCCCGTGTCTTTTGACAAGGCCTGTGAGTTTGGAGGTATCCAGGCCCAGATCCAGTTTGGACCTCACATAGAGCACAAACACAAACCTGGATTCTTAGAGTAAGCATCTATTCCACAAGAAGATTTCTCAGTGGTTCAACATTAAGAGTGTTGATCCATGTTGGATAATTTGATATAACTTTTTAAAGACTTTAATTTTCTCCAGATTCTTTGCCACCTATTTAATATGATGAAGGTGACTACAAGTAAAAGAATTCAACCTTTCCTGAAAGTAGCGACAGAAGCATTTGTATTCATATCATGAGTCCAGGATCAGGAGTTTACAAAATTGATCGTTCTTTTTGAGTTTTAAGGCTGCTGCAGTTGAACTCATGCTTTTTGTATGAATCTCCACTTCTTCTGCGTTTCTTTTCTTTTCACAGCCTGAAGGAGTTTCTACCCAAAGAATACATAAAGCAGAGAGGAGCTGAGAAGAAAATATTCCAGGTGTGGTCACATCATCCTTTTTACAAAAAAAAAAAGCACATATTGATTGTATTTGATTGTCAGTAGCACCAAGTGTTCAAATGCTGAATACATGTATAATCCAACCTGCAGGAGCACAAGAACTGTGGAGAAATGACGGAGATTGAGGCAAAGGTCAAATACGTCAAACTGGCACGGTCTCTGCGGACGTATGGCGTCTCCTTCTTCCTGGTCAAGGTAAGAATTAAAACGCTGCACCATTTCATTCAATGCAAAGATCATCTCCCTTCAGAAAAGTAAAGTAAAATCTAGCCTGAAGTTCTTTTTGAGCTGAATTATTTAAAAAAGGGGAAAGCAGCTTTTGGAATTAGTCGAAACGTAGTCGGAGCCTTTTATCTCCTGAGTGTGAAATCTGTTCTGTGGGCTCGGTGTTAACTGGATAAAGAGGTTGGCGGCACAACCGAGCAGGTGGGGAAATTGTCTGTGTCCACCTGAGCCTACAAAGCTTCTCATGGCACCTGCACCAGAAGGGGAAAAAAATGTCCTTCTCAAAACACACAAGTGGAGCATTTTTTTTTCAGGGTTAGCAAATATCACTCAATAAGATAAACAGATATATAAACATTGTATGGCATTAATATTTAAAACCCCCTTAATCCTTTTTCAATAGAATAATCTTTTTCTTCAGCTCAGTTTTAAAGTGAATATCTTGAAACAGATTCCAAAGAAAGATCTGAAAGTCTTCAAAAAAAGACAGAAGTGCACAAGTGCTGGATAGTAAAGCTGCTCTCTCAAAGCATGAGAAATATGAATTGAAAGTATATTCATTATTGGCAAATGTAATATCAATGCATACAGATATAACTAAAATCTAATCTTTAACAAAGCTGTTTTCTCTCATACATCTCACATCTCTGTTTCACTTGCTTACCAAGACACAAACACTCAGCGGCGGCAGCTCGTCTGCAGGGAGTTCGGCTTGTTGCTGGAAGGAAACCAAATGTGTGTTGTGCAGCCGAGTGTGGCACTAAAGATTATTTCAGAGCAGGTGCGGGAGGAAGTGGAGTGAATGAGGAGAGACAGGGAGGCATCACACAGGAAAACCCAGGACAAATAACTCGACCAAATAAGTCCAGCTGCCGGCAGACGCCTTCCTGATAGGAGCAATTTGCTGATTTCCAGTTGTAGCATCAGTGTCACTGTTATGACAAGAGTGACAGTGATAACCCTTTTTCTCTCCCTCTTCAGATTATTTCAGGACGTCCTGCATAAAATCATGGGAATCCTCTGCGTCCGCATTGATAAATTGCTTTCCAGTTGTCACCTTTTCTGACTTCATTGCCGAGCTCTCGTAGAAAATGAGATAATTTCTGGTAATTGCTCGGAAAAGAAAAAAAAAAATATTGCTGGTGCTGCTGTTACTGAGTCTCTGCCAGACAGTTCCTGGCTTTTCATCAGCAGCTCTCAGCACCAGAGGATAAGGGCAGAGATGAGGTTTTAAAAAAAGCTCTCTATTAGATCGGAGCTCACCTCATCAAGTCTTCATTTGCAGCAGCTCGCGCCTTCCACAGCTCTGTTAACACTGTACCGTTCCTTTTATTCCTTTTTAAGCATAAAACACACAATTCTCAGACTGAAATCCCGCCTCCCTGGCCTCGGATCTGTGTTCCCCTTGATCAATCCAACATCTTATCTGCTCGCCTTTGTCGTTTCCGTCACCCTCGAGCGTAATCCAGTTGAGCAGAAACATCTTAAAAATAACCCTGGGAAAAAAATGCAACCTATAGTGTCTAACCCGTAACCCCCTCGGAGGCCCTGGAGAGTTTGCAGGCCCTCCAGGACTTTTACACAACTCACCTCTTTGCCCTCACGTCACAGCCCATCACGGTTCGTCCATCTGCTCGCCAACTGCAGCTCCCGAAGAAACACTTTCTCTTTCCATGCGAGGGGAAGGAAAGGAAGTTTTGTGGGCTTGGAGAGCGACTGGAGTATGACATTAGAGGCTTAATGAATATAAGAGGAGGTTGAGAGTTTTTGACAGCCAGATAAAGACGTGATTAAGACATAACGCTTTAATTACTGACTGGGAAGAGTTTCCTTTTTTTTTTACTGGTTAGACAGATGAATACCAATCTTGGCAGATCGGCATGACAACAAAATTAGAGTTTCGAGCGGCTTTGCCTGAATTTGAATTTTGTTGCTTGAACTGTTAATCTGTCTTTTTCTCTAAATGCCTTTTCATTCAAGTAATACCCTCAGCAGGCAGTGGGATATGAAAACAAAAGCAGTGAATGTGGGCAGAATTGTTCGCTGATGGGAATAAAATTGACATTTAAAATGGTTTGTTTGCTTCATCGAGGTGGCTGTCCTGCTGGTTTATCACCTGTTTTCATTTAGTCATGCTACCTTTATTTATACAGTGTGTTTCCGGAGTAAAGTCTCCTGTGTACATAAGACAATGGAAAACAGAGATGCCACATGTTACAGTTGTAAATACAGAAAAGATGATACAATGATGATTAAGACATACACAACTGAAGTGGATGTGAGGGAGCGCTGCATGGTCAAACTGAGGGTACTTGTAGTACTATGGTGGGTAATGATGGTCCCACTACTGAAGCAGAAGATGTATTAAGATTGCTAATTGCACTAGTACCAGTAATACCAGTAGCAGTAATCATAGAAACACATAAGCCATCGGCAGAGGCGTCACCAATGCTATTAATAAAACCTGCATGTGTGTGTTTACAGTACTGGGAGGTGGGTTTTTCAGCAAAAATCTGGTGTGCAGTATCATACTAAATGCCTACAGATTTAACCATTGCAGTTCCAAATAGAGTTGGTGTAGTAAAAATAGGAAAAAGAGAAGTTTAATTTGATTGTTTTAATTTAATTGCTTTTTTTTGCACTTAATTCAGAATAACCCAGTCTTGAGACCTCGGGAAGCACGTTGATTTCCCTAACTGTGGAAATGATGATCATTAAAAAATCAGGCTTTTGAAAGGGCTTCAGAGACACACATCAAAGACTGTAGATCTGCTCCAACTGACAGAAAAAAGCAGCGTACACACTACTTTGTTTTCAAGGTCTCAAAGTCATTCATTATGAATCTGAGACTGCTCTGATATGAAATAGTGTAGATAAAAACCTGTTGTCCAGTTACTGATAAGGTCAAATGAAGTAGTTGCCACAAAAACATCTCATTCCTTTCTAAAGCTCAAGATCATACAGGTTGACGCCTGTTCAGTGTTGGAAGGTAATACCAGTTATTGTCTAAATGTGTTTTGTTATTAGTCATTTTTTTCATTCAACCATGATGCCTTAAGTTCAGGGTTACAAAGTTTGATTCAGTATTTGCTTGGTGTAATGATTTTGTGCATAACGACAGTGGTTTTGTCTGGTTTACAAAGTTTGGAAAGAATTTTTTTTTTTTTTTTTTTGCAGGAGAAGATGAAGAGCAAGAACAAGCTGGTGCCACGTCTCCTGGGCATCACCAAAGAGTCTGTGATGAGAGTGGATGAGAGGACCAAAGATGTCGTTCAGGAGTGGCCACTTACCACCGTGAAGAGGTGGGCGGCGTCACCCAAGAGCTTCACCCTGGTAAGACACGCCCACAGAAAACCGTCTGACTGTACACCGATCCAGTCCAGGTTAACACAGAAGCACCAGTTTCCACCCGGTTTTGAAACTACTGGCTTTATCCTTCCACCCCTTTTATCTTTTATTCATTCTGCCCACATTGAGCTTAGTTGTACCCAGTAGTAAATAAGAACGACAGGCTCACAGTGAACCCAACTGTTCCCTACAGTGGCCATAAACCAGTGCTCAGTCTGCCTGTCCTTTCATTCCCTCGTGCACTTCAGTTCTTGAACAGACTCCTTTGTCTTCCCTGTCAATATCCCTGCTTTGTGTCAGCAGCCAGAGTCAATGAGCAACATGGATTTAATCTTGCAGATCTGGTGGAGGCACTGTCTCTATTAAATGAACACACTCCTCTCTTTCTTGTTAATTTAGCAGAGTGCTCTGTGCTTTAGGATGTGTGTTTTTGTGACGCTGGGAATTTGAAATGGATTCAAACGTTTATCCAAGGAGGGTTGAATCTAGGGCAACCGGACCAAGTCCGCTCGTCCTGGATTCAACCCTCTTTGGATAACTGTGACCTGGATGACTGAGGATCTTCACAGACGACTCAAAGGTTTGCTTTGTCATTCACTTGTTGAGGAGTCTCATATCTGCTCTGCTGTGAATTGGATTGTGTGCCCATATGTATTTTTTTTTTTTTACTTTTGATGAGAAAAATGCTTCAAATTATTTCTTTCTGCATAAATTATGCTCCAAGATGCTTCTTGGGTTAATCTGACTCTGTGTATGTTGCAGCAGTTTGATGTCACCCAACACAATGTGTAGCTGTCCCCATGCATTCATATTAATCCTCACAGTAAATCCCCAGCCTGCCCGTGGTTACGTTCCTTATATTCTAGTATGAAATGAATGTTTAAGATTGGACTGTGTGTGTGTGTGTGTGTGTGTGTGTGTGTGTGTGTGTGTGTGTAGGACTTTGGGGAGTACCAGGAGAGCTACTACTCAGTGCAAACCACTGAAGGAGAACAGATCTCTCAGCTCATTGCTGGTTACATCGACATCATCCTCAAAAAGGTGAGACATTCCTCTTTGGAGACGCAGATGAATCATAATGAATCAATATCTTCCCGCGGCGGATAAAGTGTCAGATCTGTTGATGCCTGATGTGCTCAGGCTACTGTGTCATACAGCTGCAGGTAGGGAAGAAACAAGTCCAGTACAGAAGAAGTCATCACACCATGTATAAAGCACCTTGTAAACCTTGTTTTGGAAAGGTGCTATAAATTATTATTATTATTACACTGCACACATTAAAGTGTGACCAGTGTGTCCAACGGCAGATGGATAAGATAATGTTAAAAAGCCCAAAAACAGAATTAGATGTGAGCAATTTCCAACTCTGAGTCACTTGATGAATTTTGGCACAGGTTTTATTTTTTTTATGCAATCTGTAAATCTGACATTTAGCAAAGATAGCCTAAATGTAACTTCTCTAAAATCACCATTTTTGCTGTATTCGTCTCTCTCCTCTGCAGAAGCAAAGCAAGGACCGCTTTGGACTAGAAGGTGACGAGGAGTCGACCATGCTTGAGGAATCTGTATCCCCTAAAAAGTATGTCAATTAGTAACTTATGACTAATAATAAATGTTGTGTCAGACAAACGAGCGGCATGGCTCAGTGGACCGCTGTGTAAGTCGATGAAGTCAACAAGTCTTAGTCTCGTTGAAGCCAGATGACGAGCGGCGCTTCTTGTCACTGCTGGAGACAGTTTTCAGTAGCTTTAAAAATGTTTTCGAAAGCAATATACTTACACAGTGAAAGCTTTGCAAAAGCGAGAAAATTGAAATAAAGCTACTGCACAACAAAATTGCATTTCTGTAAATGAATCCTTCCAGTCATTCCCATATGGGCCCGGCAGTGCTTTATTGTGTTGCAGTCCAGTACAAACTGTGGTATGGTGATGGTTTGAAGTTATTGCATATTATTCTAGCAAAACACAATATCAGACAGGCTCCTTTTTTTTTTTTTTTCCAATTTCCTTCTCGCCACCGCCCTCGATCGCAGCTCACACATCCATCTTCCAGGACCTCATTTCACCACATGAACACCTCCTTAGCTCGACGTTATCCTGAGAGATAATCATTATGTGAGGAAATTTTGCAGCACTGGACAAGCGAGGGCTATATCTGAACATTTCCTGATTAGATGGGTATTACCTCATTTATCCACAGTGGACTCTGAGTGTGTAACCGAAGCCCTTTTCCCCTGTCTAGTTTCAATTGATATTGCTTTCCTGCTTTCAACTAGGAGAGTATTTGCTGCAATTGTTAATTTCTTTTTTTCCCCCCTTTTGTTTTATCTGGGCTCGTACACACAGCTGAAGGCAAAAGTCTTTAATACTGTAAACATGCAGCAAGCCAAACTGTGGAAGGCCTTATCTGAGGAAAAACAAACCGAAGCTTTGTCTTCCAGAAGTGCACAGTGGAAAGACTCTGTAGTTTCAGTCTTTCTTGTGTAAGTGATCCACTGTCATAAATGAACACAACCGCGCTGCCTGGTGTTAAAACTCTGCCATGAACACGCAGAGTCAAGAAACAGAGACATGCTCTCTTTTTGTCTGTTCATTCATTTCTGTGGTTCCTCTTAGTGTTCTCTGATATTTAACTACTTTATAGCTACATGTTGAACTGTTATTTGCCTGCTGCGTTGGGCTCATTGTGTATTGGTGGATGCCTCTGTGCATCCTGTTTGTGCGTGAATTTTCAAGAAATGACAAGGTCCTAAAGGTAAAACTATAGGGCCTCTGTTTATGTGACAGTGCAAGATGAGAGGACGAGCACAACAACTGCTGCAGGCGCTTTCCTTACCTTGAAATGTGCTTTCCCTTTCTTCGTAGTATTTTGTTTTTATGAAGTGTTTTTGTGCCTATCACAGCATGCATGATGCAGAGGTGGGAGGAGAGGTGCAAACTGGTGGGAGTGTCATTCAAATGAGGCAGCAAAAGGGGGGTTGTTGTTACTTGGTGGGAACATGAACAACATGAAAAGAAATGAAATGAATGATTCTCTCAAAAACAGAGAGCAGTAAGTGAAGGCAGGTTTGCCACACTGAAACAGATAAAACTGATAAGTTGGTAATTTAATACATAGGTAGGCAGATTATTCTTTGGATAATTTTAAGGATTTAGGAAAAAACCTCAAAACTTGATTACAGCGGCAGGTCAGAAAGAGTAGTCATGTAGTCACCTTTATGTAACTTCTTTTAACTTAACACTGCTTTTTAGCTCTGTTTTTTGCAAACTTGGCAGAAACATATGTCCAAAGTCACATTTTGGTCTTAACTCAAATTTTTACCAATTGTGTACTTACTGTGTTTTGGCTTTGCAGGGTAGAATAGCTGAGAGCTTGGAGGACGTGTGCAGCTCTTACAGATAAATGATAAATATATTAAAACTCTGTTCTCATTCCTACTAGCTCTCACTTTTCTTTTGGTTGTGCAAACAATGACAGTGTCCTCACAAAATTTCGTTTTTAAAATCAGTCTTTGGCTGCAGATTTGTAGGGTGTTGTAATAAAATACCCATGTTATTTTTCTACTTGGAGAACTTGTTCTGGTCTCTTCTCCCTTTGGTGGCATGTTTTCATTGTGCTCGTCTGTGTTTGGCACAGCGTTCAAAAAGCTGTGAGAAAGGGGATTTCAGTGGCTGAGAGGATAATGATTTATCAATTTGGTGATTAAAGCCACTGTGTGTCTATGAACTAAATTAGCAGATGTGCTTATAAAACCATCTCTGCACTTGTCGCCACAAATGTATCATTTAAATAGAATTTTGACTTTTTAGCTTTTATCAACCAGACAAACATTACCTGAAAATTTGTTTTTTAAATATTTATAGCTGCCCGTACTAACTGGCTGTTTGTGTACCTGCAGATCCACCATCCTCCAGCAGCAGTTTAATCGCGTGGGCCGGGTGGAGCACGGCTCAGTGGCGCTGCCGGGAGTGATCCGCTCCGGCTCCATTGGCACCGAGTCGCTCAGCATGGGCACCATGCCATCTGCTCAGCAGCAGATCACAATGGGTCAGATGCACCGTGGACACATGCCACCACTGGTAAGAACAGCAAAATGGCTCTCAGTGTGATGTTTGTGTATGGTCATTCACTGATGAAGTCCTGCTCTAACTGGACAAATGTATCATCATCCTCCACCCTGTCATCTTTTTCCGTCCTCGCGGCTGTTCCTACACATGCTAACAATTGGCTTCACCAAGGGGACAATCATCTTCCTTCAGCAAGGTTTCTTTAAAAACCACTTTCGGCTGCTTTCTGTGAGAAATAAGCCTGTTTATCTTTGTGTGTGTGCAGAGTTCAGCACAGCAGGCTCTGATGGGAACCATCAACACCAGTATGCAAGCTGTGCAGAAGGCCCAGATTGACTTAGGGGAGGTCGATGACCTGCCACCACTGGGACAGGACATGGTACTGTACAGTGCACAAACATGTGTCTACCATTAATACAAAACCCTCACATGCTCATACTCTCTACACACATTATGGTAATGTGAAACAGCCAGAAAAACAAACTCAAAACTGATACTTTTAGCTGGACATGGTGATAAAAAATAATGCTGTAATATTTTTGGTGAATTTCCTGAATGCATAGTAATGACCTTTGGTGTGGTTTACCTCTGCGTACTCAGGCATCCAAGGTGTGGATCCAGAACAAGATGGATGAGTCAAAGCACGAGATACACTCCCAGGTGGACGCCATCACTGCAGGAACCGCCTCTGTCGTCAACCTCACAGCTGGTCAGTGGGCCTGGCATGACTCAGCAGAATGTATTCTGTTTGGTTGCTACCAACGCTTGGATTTAGTGCTGTTCAATGGCAATAAAAATCATTGATGTCAATGTCTTGATACAGTTTTCCAAAGTGTCTCTGAGCCCATGTAGTGGGCCTTTACACAATCATGCTGGTTTTTAATGCAGTTCTTCCTTATGGATTGAAGGTCACGGACACTCAATGTTTTTTTTTTGTCAGCCTTGAAGGACTGAGTCTTTCCAGGATGCCCCTTTACCCAAACATGATACTTTCACCTGTTATCAATGAACCTATTACCCTGTGGAATGATCCAAACAAGTGTTTTTGGAAGTTTTCAATTGAGTGCACTGTTGGTCAAAAAGCATTTGCAAATCGTTCCATACTGTTTTTATTAAATTTCACAATGTGTCCAAACTTCTGGAATCAGGGTTGTAATAGAGCAAGGCTCCATTATACACTGTTGCTCAGCCTTTGTGGGATTAATTATAAGCCTTTTTGGAATCCTTAATGAAACCAGTGAGGATGTGAAGAAATGTGCCCACGATTTTAACTACATTTTAGGGCTGCTATTTTGTGCAGAGTTAAAAAAGAAATCTGGCCAATTAGCGATTTTTAAAGCAGAACCTTTCCATCACCATCGTCTGGTGTTCATTAACAGCGTTGTAGATACTGTATTAAGTTAACAGATCCCTTATATCCTGCCTTGGTTTGGTGAATATTGGCTGTGTGCCATTCTGACTGATGGATATCTGCACATTGTCCTGCTTAAGTCCCTGTGTTAAAATGGACCGATGTGTTTATGTGCTCTCAAATCAGCAAATATTTTTACTCCTGGTTGAATGGTCAGACCATTAACCCAAGTGAGTGTCTTAAGACAATCACATTTTTCTCTGTTTGAGAAGCTTTGTTTCATTCTCTAGGACTCATATTCATCTGATGGCCCTCGTTAATTCTCTCAATTGTCTTCCCACTCAGGCGATCCGACTGACACCGACTACACGGCAGTGGGCTGCGCCATCACCACCATCTCCTCCAACCTGACAGAAATGTCAAAGGGTGTGAAGCTATTGGCTGCACTGATGGAGGACGACGTTGGTGGAGGTAATGACCTGATGAGGGCAGCCCGGACACTGGCAGGCGCCGTGTCAGACCTGCTGAAGGCTGTGGAGCCGGCTTCTGGAGAGGTGAGCAAAGGAGCCCTGACATAATGACACCATGTCCTGTCAAGGTCTTTTTTTTTATACTGTACACTTTGGTCTTGACTCTGTAAGTATTACAGTGCCATCAGTTTCTCTTGCTTTTCTGGAATCAACCTTGTTTTGCCTCTCCCTGTTTATCTACTGTATATCTGACATGTTGAAGTTGGCAGATGTACTCCAGCTTTTCATGTTTCAGTTCAATGCGGCAAACAAAGCCTGGAGGCCTTCATGGGAGATATTAGTATAGAAACTGAAATATGAATGGAAGACAAACACTGCAAACTATATTGAGCCCAAACCCAATGAAGAAGGAGGGCAAATGGATAGAGATGCTAGGTTGTTGAAAAAGACAGAAAATGTGTGACAGAAAAACAAAATAATGTGTGAAAGTCAAGTCTAAGTCTGGAGTGGAGCCCATGCAGAAGGCAAACTTTTCACCATTTTTGTTACTTTAAAATGCCAGATTTTGTGTGTGTGTGTGTGTGTGTGTGTGTGTTTTTTTTTTATCATCCAAATTGACAACCGAAAAAGTTAATAAGATTTGGCACAGAGCAGCTCTACTCTGAGACAGTGTATCATCTGTGAATAATGTGTCTCCTGGTCCTCCAAACTACACCTTATTACATTAACATCCTCTGCCGCTGTAAGCCTTCAGCTAACTGAATTGTCCTGTTCGGCCTGAATAGAGACCTCAGGCTGAGGCTGAGCTGAATGTCAAGCATCTTGTGCCTTTATGGAAACAGAACTTGCTTAAAAATGCTGTAAATGACTCTTCAGTCGCTCTCGCTAATGTAGTCCACATCTGGTCGGGCTGCAGGACCATAATGTTCTCACCGAGGTATATCAGGAGTTTGTTGTTGTGGAGGTATCATTCAGAGGTTAATGTACTGTACAGTCGTTGGCTGGAAATCTGCACGATGCACATCTAGCTTTGGGACGCCCTGACCTATATACACTTGTGCATTATGCATGCAAGTAGTTGGAATGATAACTTGTAAGCCTGAAGTTAGACCTGAGAGATCTGGGTTGTTAGAGTTAACTATGTAGCAATATTATGTCATTTAGTGTTTCAATAACTCACTCAAATGGCACTGATGAAAAACACTGCTCAGGTTAGGTAGAAGCCATTTTCCAAGATACAAGATGATGCACTTGGCTATTAGGTTAATTGCATATTGCAGCTTTGTAGGCTAGACAATCTCCTACATGCTACAATGGGTTTTATGACAACTGACTCAGCTTTTACATACATACATTACAATACCATCGTGTACCACATAGTTCGTTTAGATGTCCGGAAGGAATCAAAAAATCGAGACCACCCAAGCCTTGTATGCAATTTTTTTTAAATTGAATTTAATGTAGTGCATATTCACGTATTCATTCTGACCCTGACGTTGGCGCCGTGACAGGAGGAGCATGTGAGACAAATTTTGATCTGCGTTTTCATGATAAGTTGTATGTATTTGCGACATCAGAATATTTCTTGACGGCACCCTGACAAAGCCAGATGGCATCCCATGGTACCCCAGTCGTGGAATACTGGTTTCACATCCTGATGCTTTTCTTTGTGTGTGCGTGCGTTTGCAGCCCAGACAGACTGTGCTGACAGCGGCAGGCAGCATCGGCCAGGCCAGCGGAGACCTCCTGCGCCAGATTGGAGAGAGCGAAACCGATGAGAGATTCCAGGTAACACTGCACCCCATCCATTTATCACCAACACCGCCGAGTGTGCTGTTCAAAGAAAACTCAGTCATGAGGAACTGCCACTCAGTTAATGAAAAACACACTGTGACCAGGGGAATGTGGAGGGAATATTTTAGCTCCATATTTTTGTTTCTCTTGAATGCTACTCTAGCTGGTATGCTTGTGTTTTTCTTTCATGGTGCTCATACTTGGCTGGATCATGATTGTTATTGTAATACAATGTTTGTCGAGGTTATGCAGAGATCAAGTCAACACAACTTTTCTTCAGCCTGCCTGTCACCACACACTGCCGTGTATTTCAGTGTTTTACAGTAATTCCATAATAATGAGTTATACAGATGTGCAGAGGGTCAATGTTTTTTTTTAATTAGATTACATTGTTGATGCTGCCCTTTAATGAGATTTCTACTGTTAAGTATATGTTTACAATGTACAAATAAGCAGCACACGCTGTTGCTTTTCCTGTTAAAAATTAAATGTCAAAAATTAAATTAGATGGTGGTTAGATGTCCCATTTCTGTAAACTCCCCACCTTATCTCTTCTAGCACAGTTATGCACAACTACACATGTAATCCTTGACCATAGAGCTATATGAAATAATAAATGAACCTTTAGCTGCTTAATGCAAATGTCGGTGCCACGGTATTTTTCATCTATTGATGAGAATGAGAGAAAACCAGATGGTGCAGATATAGAGCATAATGTTGCTGATGAGATATTTTGTTTGTTTCACCCTTCGCCACCTGTTGCTGCAGGACATCCTGATGAATCTGGCCAAAGCCGTGGCCAACGCCGCAGCCATGTTGGTGCTGAAGGCCAAGAACGTGGCCCAGGTCGCAGAGGACACCGTGCTGCAGAACCGGGTCATTGCTGCTGCCACCCAGTGCGCCCTGTCCACCTCCCAGCTGGTGGCATGTGCCAAGGTACAACTACGACGTTTGTGGGACGTTCGAGTGATCTGAATGAAAAAGCAAAAAAAAGACCCAAGAGTGCTGATCATCCACTGCTCACCAAGCATTAAATATGAGACTCATAGCACGGAATGACTCACATCATATTAGTGCTTATATAATATGCACTCAATTCCCAAAAAAAGTCAATTCAGTTGATATTATGCAAATGCTCGGAAATGATGCAGTGCTGGTGTAATGTTTTTCCATTTGTTATGTCAGATCTGTCTCAGATTTGAATATTACACTTGAAGTAGTGTAAGGACATGGCTTGGGAAGCTATTGTTAAAGTTATTTGCTTGAGTGCATGACAATAATTCCCCATTTGCTTTCTCACAAATAGACTGTGCAGTGGGGTTTGGTAAATAGAGATTTTTTTTTTCACTCAAATATTTGAATAACCTACTTTATCTGCAGCTAAAATTAAGTCTTTTTGGAGAGAGAATATGTCATGATGCACCGAGGCAGTGTTAAATACCCTGTGCCCTCATCATATTTGCACATCTTTAATTGTACAACCCACCTGCCTCGAATTAGTTTAAATGCCCTCCTGGCTCCCAATCTGAATAGTTATTTACTAAACAAATCCTCACCTCTCTGCATGGCAGCGTGATGAGAAGCGTCTGCTCAATCCCTTTCAGAACATTTCCCCCCCTCCTCTCCTTTTCCTGTTTCGGCTGTTCTCCGTGAAATGTGATTTTAATAATGAAGAGTGTTTAGCAGCGTGCTTAATCCAATGTAAAATATGTTTACAGTTTATATTTGAGGGAAATGAATGAAGATTACCTTTTTCACTTTAGACAACACTTTAGACTTTTATACTGGAGAAAACTGGTCTTTCACATATTGATAGCTTCTGCGACATATGCTACCATTGTCTCTTCTTACTGATGGAGATGGATTCAAATTTTTCCTTTGCCTCCTTCACTGTTTTAAGATTAAGAAAACCTTCTTTGTCTCCCCAAGGAGAAATTTGTCTTCGTTCAAAGTCGACGTGGCAGCACACATGTGCAATCCACAAACACCGGAACATACACACTAAGAACGCTGCACAGATGTCCTACACTGAAATACTGCACAGATGTCTCACAACCAAATGTTGCACAGAGCTTTTACGCTTTTCACTTGTTGTTGTTGTAGGTGGTGAGTCCAACCATCAGTTCACCGGTGTGCCAGGAGCAGCTGATCGAAGCTGGAAAGCTGGTGGATCGCTCGGTGGAAAGCTGCGTCCAGGCCTGCCTCTCAGCCACGGAAGATGGCGAGCTCCTCAAACAGGTATGCTTCATATACAAGCCAGCAGTGCAATAAACTCTATTGTTCCGTGTATCATTTTCAGTTTTGTCTCAGAAGACAGCAAGGTACGATAAAGCTTGACCCAGAAATCGCTAATTGGCAACAAATGAGTTGCCTAGAATACTGATTCTCGAGCCAGCTGGGCCAGCTTAAGAAGCAATGAGGATAATGAGTCCAGTGTGCTTCTCCCCACCCTGATGGAATAAGAAGCAGGGAATAATGCAGCTTAATAAACAGGGCTGCGTCGATGATGTGAATCCTCCTGTGTCGAAGGTGAGCGCTGCAGCCAGCGTGGTGAGTCAGGCTCTGGGAGATCTCCTGCAACATGTCCGTCAGTACACCTCGAGGGGAGAGCCCATCGGGCGCTACGACCAGGCCACAGACACCATTATGACGGTCACCGAGAGCATCTTCAGCTCCATGGGAGATGCAGGTGAGCTAAAAAAAAAAAGCTGAAAAGCTGAAGGAATAATTCATCCACATCCAGATTGTGGGCACTTTTCCAATTTGGCCAAGTGCTAAAATAGAGAAAAAGGCTGAAATGTGTTGAGTTACTGAACAATTGTTTGTGATTTAGTAATTATGTATAGTACTTAGGTAAAAAGGACAGGTTAATTAATTGCCCTTTAAGTGAAGGTTTATTTTTGATTTGAAAAGCAATCATGGTTTAAACAGTCATTAGCAGCAAAGAAAGTACAGCCAGCTACACTCACTGAGGTTTTACTTCTTATTAGCCCTGCTGGCTGCTCGACTCTGTGGATGGTAATGTCTGCCTGGATGGATTGCCATGAAATTTGGTGCAGACGTTCATGTCCCCCCTCAGGATGAATTATCGCTTAATGATCCCTTAACTTTTCATCTAGTGCCATCATCAGCTCATAATTTTAATTTGCCCAATACATTGGTTTGCGACCGAATTCCTGCAAGACGAATGACGTTCCCATCAGCCTCCTGTGCTATAGCGGTGAACATAGTGAACGTTATACCTGCTGAACATTAGTATTTTAGTGTCGTCATTGTGAGCGTGTTATCATGCTGATGTTACTCTTGAGCTCAAAGTGATGCTGTACCTAAGGGGATCCTCACAGAGCTCCATGCACGACTGTCATACTTAGTACTGCTGATAATACAACAAATAAAGAATAAGAATTCTCTTATGAAATTATTGACAATCTGAGACCAAATGCAAGGTAACTGATTGTTTTTAAGTCAGTAGTTGATCATTATGGTGTTTTTTGTTTAATATCATGCAAGCTGACCTATTCTGAATTCTGAATTTTCTGGTGGTAGTTAGGTGCATTTTAAACATTTTTTTGACCAAAATCTTTCAGACCTGACAAATTAATTGACTAAAATGCAACTAAATTTGAGTTGAGAAATATTGTGTTTTTAAAAAAGCAATGAAAAAGCACATGAACTCTATCTAATCAGAGCTTTCCACAGCCCGAAAGTTTCTGGCTTCTGAGTAGATGTCTTACTGTGTGCTGGCTTCATCCTGTCCACTCCTCAGAGAGACTGGTATGATGGTGGGTTTGAATGGGCCCCTGTCAGCCCTGGTGACAGCAGAGAGAAAAAGCTGACAGCGATGTTAAGAAGGCTGACAGCAGAGGAAGACAGATAGATAGAAAGAGATGCCCAGCGCTCGGCTCAGCCAGATTGATTGGCTTGATAGACAAGTGGAGCTGCTGTTTGCTCTGCTGAGGACCTGAATACTTGAAAGTAGTTGGGAGAATACCATCTTTGAACCGGTGTCAAATATGTATGTCAGGTTATGTCAAACCTGGCATTCAGGTACAAATATGAAATGTGGAGAGAATAAAAAAAAGAGTGAATCCCTCTGTTGTGCACTGTTGGCACATCAGCTGATGCATTCACATGAATTATAGAGGCTTAATGCCAAATAGCTGTTGCAGTGTGCCAGGTCTGCTTTGACAGAGAGAATAGACACCGATCCCTTTCTCATCCCTTTCGTCTTACCTCATTAGTCTGATAAACAGAGAATATTTTCCGAGCGAGTCAGAAACGCCGCGGCTGGTGGAATAGTTGCATCCAATTGTTTTTTCACAAGTCACCTACAGGTGTTATAACATTATGCACGCCTTGATCAGGGCGACGAATACAACTGTGCGAGAAATCCAGCGGCGCTGAGCTGAGGAAAAGAAGCTTGTTTCTTCTGTGTCTTGTTTTCTCCCACCAGGAGCTTTTTGAGGATGCCGATGTTTCTGACATCAAACAGTCACAGTATGAGTCAACTTACTGTCACACAAACTTTAAATTTCTCTTAGTGATAAAATTAAACGGTGTCAGATTAAAAATCAGTGCAGTGTGCTGAAATATTTATCTGCTCCACTGAGGTTTGCCAGCGTTGCATCATTACCTCTAACTTGCACAGGAGAAAGCAGCCATCAAGCACAGTTAGGCTCGACTATTGTAAGAAAGAAATTAAGATGGATTTTATTTCTTTTGTCCAAGTTTTTCCACGGTTATAAACTCGGCAGCCAAACGTTGGATTTACCCAATTAAATAAACAGTCGACTCATTCATTAATCCACTTCTACCCCTCACCTCGACACGACCTCTGTCCTCTCTGATCGACTGTGTGTCCTCTCAGGAGAGATGGTTCGTCAGGCTCGTGTCTTGGCTCAGGCCACCTCTGACTTGGTGAACGCCATGAGGTCGGATGCCGAGGCCGAAGTGGACGTAGACAATTCCAAGAAGTTGCTGGCAGCTGCTAAGTTACTGGCCGACGCCACGGCGAGGATGGTAGAGGCGGCAAAGGTGAGCAACATATGTACAGTTTGTTTTCTTGTAATTTTGGCTTTTTGTCTCAACTTGTCAAAAAGTAGTTAGTTCACTAAAATAAGGGGCTGGTGTGAAACAAGCTTTGGTCTATATATAATTCATGCAGTGAACCCCTAAATAATTTTGTAAAGTTTTAATCACAGTGGTGACATTTCTTAAGGCCAGATGAAAATATACAGGGCTGGCTTTTATTCTCTTGTACATACTGGGTGACCTTTTCAGTGACAGCAGAGGGGAAAGAAACTGAGCCACACATCTCAAGAGTGGTGTGTGTGTGTGTGGCCAAAGACCAAGGATGACAGTTTTGCGAAGTGATTCTGCTTAGTCTTGTTTGTAAAGTGTTATTTTATTAAAAAAAGATGACCTTTAAAACTTGCTTCAATAAAATGTAGAACATAGACAGATGTTGAATTTAAAAAACCCTTAATCCCAAGGTGTGTTTCTCAAAGTGGTTATACTGTGTATAAACCAGAGCATCAACACTGAAATCAATGAATCAATGACAGAATCAGTCTGGTGACATTTAATTTGTTTTGTGGGTTTGTTGGGTTTTATTTGATTTATTCCTTTCTGATTAGATTTGGAACACCTTGTGTGCTTCGGTTGTGTTTTTGGAATTACTCACTTGGTTAGACCAAACCACGGACCCCAAATAAGCTGCGTTTGTTCATAGAAATGGATCAACACATATTTGGGCTTAGCAACCCCACTCACAATGTAGCTTTAATGCTGCTCTGACTCTCTTTATTTTATTTTATTTGTTTCTATAATTTTCATCATTTATTTATTACTTTTAGAATTGCAACCTTCCCGTTAGGGTTGCTGTTCTTTACTGCTAAAGGCAACTCAGAACCACATTTTCTTCTCTCTTAAATCTGAAATATACATGAACATGGTTGTAATTTCTAAGTTGTTGCATGAAATGTTTAATAGGATGAATAAATAAATGAAATGCTGCTTTGCTGGCGCTATGTGTAAACATGGTAATGGACAGTTTAAATTAGTACTTAGAGCATGCTGCAAACAGCAGTGGCCAGGAATTAACCTTAGAAGACGTCTGACACAAAATGACTGGTCAAGTAATTACTGAGTTGTAGGGTTAAATGCTGAAATGTTAGAATCCACACAGTGTTTAAATTCAGCATCTAGTGCTTTTTACACCTCAAGTTTCTGGCGTGACACGATTAGAGGACATCAGACTCTTTATTCCCACACTGCTGAGGGGCAGGCTTAGCTTTACCGCTCACCCCATCTTCCTCTACCCAAACTATTTATCTGCTATCTATCCACATCAGTCTCATTATCTGTCGACAGAATCACACACTGATATTAATAACCCTCCACTTCCACCATGAAAATTAAATGACGCCCTCCAGCTGGTCTGATGGTCGACTTTGATGCCAGACTTAACGCTGTCGCAGCTGTATATTTATCTGTGTCAATGCGGGCTGAAGCCTCAGTTCCCCGACGAGCTGATTGATCAGAGCTTGTGCAGTTCAGTGTTTGGAACCTGTGTGTTACACCTGACTGTACTTCTGCTTGTTTTTTTAAAGCACATGTCAGGTAACGTTTTGCGTTTAACCAGACTCTTATTGTGCATATTTTGCATCACTTTAAAACAGCTCATTGGAGGCTAGTCAGCACTGGAAACCAACACTTCTTAATAATTATGCAAATTGGCTGTTAAATTTAAATGGCGTCAGCAGTTGCCAGCAGGCAGATGACAGCTGCAAACTCTACTTATTCGAAGCTGGTCACTAACACGATTTCCCTGTGATTAATGTGAAGTCAAATGTTGTGCAAAGTCTCCAAAGGAAACAAAACATTTTCATTACTCATTTTGAAATGACTCAACAGCAGAATGACTTATTCCTGTTTGTGTTTGCGTGCTTTGTTCATGGTGATATCTTTGTCTGTGGTGACTTCTGCAAGTAGCATCCGTGAGGTCAAGCATTATCTTAATGGCCTGGGTGTTCAGCTACACACTTGCACACACACACACCCCTCCACCTACCTCTACCAAGTTTCCAGTTAATTTACCTAATGGAAGCAAGCTTAGCTTTCTCTCCAACTGCAGGAGACACAGAGGTGCTAAGTGATATTAGTCTCCACAGAACTTAGTCAGCTGCCACTGCTGCATTCATAAACAGGAAGATAAAAAGAGCTGTTTACTAATGTGAATAAACAACATCTGTCATTGACATTTAGCCGTCAACTGAAGAACTGATTGTTGGAGTGAAGGTGCAGCTGAGTTTGAATGATTAAGTCTGTCATTTTCAACTGTCTGTGTGCACTGATTGGATATCCTAAGATTACTCCTATGCACTGATGGCAGTTGTGTGGGTGTGTCTGTTGCTTGTCTCAGTAGGTGTGTGTGATGTGCTGACGTGTCAGTCACTTGCTCAGGAATGATGATGCTTTTCATAGAAAGAAATGGTGCAAAAAAAAAGATCATCTTTTTAAAGATTGTACAGATCATTAAGTCTGCACTCCATTTTTTTTTATCTTTCCACCCTCGCACCAGCTGTTTTCCCTTCCTGCACACCTGGTGTGTACTGTATTTGCTGAATTGCATGTGTGTGTGTGTTCTCAGGGTGCGGCAGCGTACCCGGAGAATGAGGACCAGCAGCAAAGACTGAGAGAGGCCGCTGAGGGGCTGCGAGTGGCCACCAACGCTGCAGCTCAGAATGCCATTAAGAAGAAACTAATCAACAGACTGGAGGTCAGTGTTGTCACATTTTGTTCCAAGAAAAATGGCTACATCAAGAAGATGCTGTTTCCTCCTGATTGTGAAAATATTTACAACAAATCTCAAATGTCTCATCTATAAAGTACCAACTAGAAAAGCACTCGGAGAGCGCAGACCTCTGCCAAGCAGCACAGTTCCCCCAGCTTATTGTGACTTACACCCCAAAATGTTAGTCCTACCTTTGATTTATCTATTTCAATGGATTCCTGGACCATAAAAACATACACTTAGCAATTAGAATCGCATTGATATCATTTTTAGTTTAATAGTTATACCAAAAAATCGACATTTCCGTAATGGCGGATTTCCGGATCACCTCCAAAATTTAATCATTTGTTCCTTGTTCCAGAAAGGACATTTCCTGACAATTTCATCAAAATCTGTCCATAACTTTTTGAGTTATTTTGCAAACAAACAAACAAACAAACAAACAGACAAACCAACGCTGGCAATAACATAACCTCAATGGCAGAGGTAAATATTAGGATCCTATAAAGTAAAAGTGAGGCATCACTTGGAACCAAAGATCAGCAAGTGTTGGATGTTGCTTTCACTTTTAAATGTCAGGATTTGTTACTGGTTTTAAATGGTCCTGAAATAGGAAAAAATAATAATATCTCTTAAAAATGGATTGAAAGGGACTCATGCCTCAGGGTTATTTGACTCACAACTCAACATCGCTTCACACTAAAATATTCAACTCATTAACAGGGTCTATGACAGGGTCTATTCACAGCATTTGTTACACACTTTACAATATGCATATTTTACTTAATTGTTTTTAATTTAGTAGGATTTTATTATCTACAATAATTCTTCTTTATTAAGTTCTTTATTTCTTTTGTGTGTATTTAAATCAAATTACAGTATTCTGTTGCTCAGTGATCTATCACTGCAGCCCACATTCACAGAGGATGTTTCAGTTAATCATGTTGTAGGAGAAATTTTTCAATTTTAAAGAAACAAAAATCCATGTAAAAAAATATCAGGATAGCAAGTGCCTCCTACCATAAACCCGACATCCAGACTCAAAAGCAGAGATGTGACACTGAGAAGTGTTTGCTTTAAATGGACACTGAAAGAGAGGCTGACAGACAGAGAGCTACTGTTTAACCATATTTTACATGTTTATGTTTGTGTATTATTCCTCAGAATGCTGCGAAGCAGGCTGCGGCTGCGGCCACACAGACCATCGCTGCTGCTCAAAATGCTGCTGCCTCCAACAAGAACACGGCTGCTCACCAGCAGCTGGTGCAGAGCTGTAAGGTGAGGTGCTGAGAGTTTGGTGCCATTTACTTTTTGACAGGTTTTTTTTTTGGTTTGCTCCTTCTCTTAATGCACTATTTAGACTGTTTACTTCAATATTTTTCTTTGTTACCGTTATTGAGCACTTTTTTTATCAGCCGTTCAGTGTCATTATATTGTGAGCATCCATGATTTACTGAATAATACAAAAGAGGGATTTTATACTGAGACTATGTTTAAGCTTGTGTATCTGTGTTTTGTGTGTGTATAGGCAGTGGCAGACCACATCCCACAGCTCGTCCAGGGGGTGCGTGGCAGTCAGGCCAAACCAGAGGACCTCAGTGCACAGCTAGCACTCAT
The DNA here is from genome assembly GCA_037975185.1 of Centropyge bicolor. Lineage (NCBI taxonomy): Eukaryota > Metazoa > Chordata > Actinopteri > Pomacanthidae > Centropyge > Centropyge bicolor. Next base: position 17,482,351 of record JBBMOC010000001.1, on the reverse strand, counting down.
CATTGCCAGCCAGAACTTCCTACAGGTGCAGGACATTCTCACACACACACACATACACATATATACAGAAATACAATGGTCTTACAATTTCTTACCTCTGCTGTATTGTTAAAACTTTATGTCCCCACACTCAAACTGTGTAACTTCAGTCCTACATTGGGAACCAGGCTGAGCGAAGTATAAATAGTGTTTCTGCCATGTGGGGATCCCTTTAAAAATAGGCCTGTAACCTCTTTTTGGTGTAAGCAGGCAGTTAAAGCAGCAGTGGTGTGATGGGATTATGTGTTTAGTTCCTCAGTGGCACTTTTGGAGCTGATGCAGGACTGTGGGGTTTCCACAAACACCACCACATAATTTAACCTTTGCTCCTTGTTGCAACATTTAGTTTTCTGGGCAGCTAGTGCTCTGAGGGAAAATATCTTTTTTTATTAAACACTTAAGACTTTTTTTTTCCTCCTTTGTTTTTTCCACTCTGCAGCCTGGTAGTAAGATGGTGACCTCGGCCAAGTCATCCGTTCCCACGGTGACGGATCAGGCTGCAGCCATGCAACTGGGTCAGTGTGCCAAGAACCTGGCCACCTGCCTGGCTGAGCTGAGGACGTCTGCACAGAAGGTGGAGCACACATTCACACAGGCAGTCACATGTGCAAAGTGCATTCGAAAACTAACCCAATACACTTACATTATTCCAAAAAGACACTGTGTAATAAGCTTTATGGGTAAAGGTCATGGCAGGGACAAAAAAAATGTCAACTTGGCTTGTTGAGTGGATTATTTTTTTCGCTGTCCAAGAGGCTTTTAAATTGCAGAGTAGACTTATATTGCAGCTGTTTGAGTGCATAACTACCAGAAACTGACAACAAAATATATTTCTGTCAACTTACAAGTGCCAAGTATAAGTAATAACTTTTGTGAATGTGAAACTGTGAGTGACTGCAAGCTCACTTTGTTTTCTAGGCTCATGAAGCCTGCGGCCCCATGGAGATCGACTCGGCGCTCACCGCCATCCAGACCCTGAGAAGTGAGCTGCAAGATGCCAAGCTGGCTGCTGTTAATGCCCAACTGAAACCACTGCCTGGAGAATCAGTAAGAGATGTTATAGATCCATGAGACTGACTCACGATTCATTCTTCCAAGCCCAATATACAAAGCTGTATTAATTTCAGTCAAACCATACAAAGGATATTGACTATCAGCAACACATGCCTGAAACCAACTGGGTTTGCAGCCTAATGTTTAGCTTCTAGTCACTGATATAGCTGTGTTTTATTTTCCCTCTTTCCCTCTGCTTTAGTTGGAGAAGTGTGCTCAGGATCTGGGCAGCACCTCTAAGTCCGTAGGCTCCTCCATGGCTCAGCTGCTCACATGTGCTGCACAAGGAAACGAACACTACACAGGTTGGTACCGCTGACACACTCAATTCTTCAACCTTTCCCCTTATTCCACTATGTTTTCAAATTAACATACCTCTTGACTCCTCAGTTATAAACACGCAACTTTTGCTGTGAACCTAGACGATCCCAACAGCCACCGTGATTGATGTCACTTTTAATAGTAGGCCCCTGATGTTATACATTCACATTAGGTTTGGCCACAAACGCTTTGCTGACGTTCATATATTCATTTTGCAGTCGTCAGCATCTTTTGCTTTGCTGTACACCCTGTACGCAAAGCTTGTCTCTCCACTCACTTGACTTTATATATTTGAACTACTTGATATGTGATTGAATAGTCAGTTAATATTTTGCCCTGATTCAACAAAGTGCTAGTGCTCCAAATGAGCTACTTTATGTGATGCAGTAGGCTAAGGCAAGGCAAATAAAGATATTAAAAAGATTTTTTTTATCTTACTAAGCTTGCCTGTTTTTGATCTCTGCAGTTGTAAAAGTGTTTTCTAAAGACTATTCATTATCTTTATAGTGCCCATGGTTCTCCATAGGACCTGAGGAGAAATTCTCCTATCAAGTGATGTTTTGTCTGTGTTGCTTGTTGGAACACATTTGTCAGGGCAGAGGAAATGTTGAACAAATATCCTTTATAAATAGTATGCCAGTCATTAGGATTTGAAAATCACATGATAAAGTGTCATAGATGTTGCACCACTGTCATGGATCATAAATGTGTCTGACAGGGGTGAAAACTTGTCGCCTGTCACCATTTTACCTCAAAATAGGTCATTTTCTGTTGTGTCGTGAATCTGCTTCACCCTGTGGCAATATTTTGCTCTTGGGGCTTTAGGCAGCCTGTTTTCAAAGTAATGTGGGCAGTAAAAGCTTGTCATGTTAGGTTTCTTGTTAAGGTATAAGGATTAAAAACCCTAGTATTAATAAGCTCTGCCATTATCAGTTCTGCTCTCTGTATTGGAGAATTTAAGAAAATAAATTTCTTATGTATTTAGGGTTATCTTGCATCATGGGAATTAGCCTTGATCATCTTTATTTTCAGGCAAAAAAACAAAAAACAAAAACGTAATCACCTTTTTGGGCCATCACCAGTTTACACCCCTGCTATGATGTCTCTGAGATACTCTCCTGATTGTAGTTTTTGTCTGTCACATTTCTACTCTCTTTTGCCACTGTGTGTAGGAATAGCAGCCAGGGAGACAGCTCAGGCCCTGAAAACACTGGCGCAGGCCGCCCGCGGCGTCGCTGCCTCCACCACAGACCCCAAGGCTGCTGCTGCCATGCTGGACTCGGCCCGTGACGTTATGGAGGGCTCAGCGCTTCTCATCCACGAGGCCAAGCAGGCACTGATTTCCCCGGGAGATGCTGAGAGTCAGCAGAGGCTGGCACAGGTGAGGCTGGATGTGGATTGCTCGGGGGTTTGGAGTCGATTCTGCACGTCTGTCCTTTTTAACACTGCAGGTGACTGTTGGTGCTGTCAGACTACAGCACCAGTGCCGTGAAGCTGATATTATAAAATATCGCTGCAAAGACAATCTGCAGATTTCTGCAGGTTGTCAAAACAAAAATATACCCACAGCTTGTGAGCCCATATGACATTTGTTTACAAGCACTGGTTCACTTGTAATTGGACTGTCATCATCTCCTCGCCCACAGTTCATTTAACAGTTCATCTAATGTTTTTCTCACCACATACACTTTCTGTGTGTATTTCATGAATGTTTTATTATGGGAGTTACATTTTTAATAGATTACACATCAAACACAGTATTTTTACTTGGAACTCTTCTTCTTGTCCGAATTTGGACTAAAACGGAAAATTTAATGATGCTAAACATTTCATGGAACTCAGTGAATCCCCTGTTTTTCACTCAGAAGTAATGTAACATTTAAAGATAAGTAAGAGATTAAACATGCAGTAAACGTAAACTTACGTAGACTTAAACTTAAAAGGGTTTTATTTTTTGCCAAACAGCCCTTCTTTCCTTGCTCGATATGTTTTGCTGAATATTTTCTGGTGGACAGAGTCTGAGGCAGATAAATGTCTACATCTGCTCAGTAATACATGAAAGTCAACACCTGTCAAATACAGCAAGGGACTCCTGTAATAAACCTAGTGGCATATTTACAGGCCGAGTACCTTAATTATTTATGTGTATCCCTCATATTTTCTCCATGAAATAAATAAGTCATATGTTCCTCAACAGGAATGTAGAGAATTTTAATGAGGGAATCACAAAAACACAAATGAGGCTGATATTTTATCTGTAAAAAAACTAACTCTATTATGCTACTTTGTTATTTTAAGTAGCTATGGGGTATAATATAAAATTAAGAAACCCATGCTGCTCTTTTAACTTGCTTGCTCTTGTTTGCCTCTCAGTGAAATGTGTCACTTAGGTCCCCCTTTCATGTTGTGCTGTGCTTCTGTTTTGGCCGGTGTGATTTGACAGACATGTTTGTTGACATTTATAAAAAAAAAAAATCAAAATGGTAATATCTGCAAGACTGCCTTGCTCATTTTACATTCAGATTTCTGTCTGTGGTTGCTCTAATCCAGCCCACTGTGAACCTGCTGTGTTTTCCAGGTGGCCAAAGCTGTGTCTCATTCCCTCAACAACTGCGTCAACTGTCTGCCTGGCCAGAAGGATGTGGACATGGCTCTCAAGAGCATCGGAGAAGCCAGCAAGAAGCTGCTGATTGAAACTGTGAGTTTAGTGTGTGACTCACCAGGTCTTTGCCAGCAAAATTACCATCACTTGTTTTTCTTTAAATACCCCACAGCAACAAGATCTTTGAGAAATGCATTAAGATTAATGACACATGAAAGTTAAATGCAAAATGCTAGTTACTGTACATATGGTAATTTATGAATTGATACATCAGCATTTAAGTTCATTACTCTATCTCTTGCTAATGACTGCACAGCAAGGAATAAAAGTCCAATTTTTCTTTTAATATTAAAAGTGCTCATCCAGCTCCTTTTTGTTCTCTGCTCAGATCCCTCCAGCCTCCAAGTCCTTTCAGGAGGCCCAGAGCGAGCTGAACCAAACAGCAGCAGACCTGAACCAGTCTGCAGGCGAGGTGGTCCATGCCTCCAGAGGCTCCAGCAGCCAGCTGGCGGTGGCCTCTGGAAAGTTCAGCCAAGACTTTGATGAGTTCCTGGATGCTGGTATAGAGATGGCCGGCCATACTCAGGTCGGTTCAGTCGGTTCATCAGCTTCACGAGAAAGTCGAAGCCTGGCTGATGTGTGTTTCATGATGTTATAGTGTTATTTGTTTGTGTCATTTTTAGAAAAAGGATGACCAGGTGCAGGTGATTGGTAACCTGAAGAACATCTCCATGGCCTCTAGCAAGCTGCTGCTGGCAGCTAAGAGTCTGTCTGTAGATCCTGCAGCAGCAAACGCCAAGAATCTGCTAGCTGCTGCTGCAAGGTATCACAGTCTGCCACATACACACCTAGACATTGTGTTTTTATGCATTTATCCACTGTGTATTTATCGTGGTGTATCTAATATTTTCCTAAACATGTTTAGTACTTTATGTTCTTTAAAGTGCAGTCCGATTGAAAAGCACATTTGGCATTTGACTGGAATCCGTTCAGTTTAAAAGTGTTTTTTTGCACAAGTAACTCATACAACATATTCAACTGTGGTAATATTATCCATCGAGGCGAGGGTGTTTTGTTATGAGGTCCACGTTATCAGCAAAAGGCACTCAGTCATCTGTCATCTTAGTCATTAAAGGCTTAAACGAGCAGCTGCCAAACCTCACTTCTAATAAAAAATAAGAGCCAGAAAGATCCCACATCATTTTCAAAAAGACATGCTGAAAGAAATATTAAGAATTTCAAACATTTAATGTTGAAATGCATTGGCTTGCTCACATAAACACGGATGCACGGATGCATGCACAGACTTTATTAACACACAGAAAGAACCCATCCTGTAAATGTGCTCACACACCTCAAAGGCTGCACAAACACTTAAACACGTATTATTACTATAAACCTTCAAGGACGAGGGGGTGATTTTTCTTTTCCTTCTTCGTTTCCTTCTTTCAGAGCAGTGACTGACAGCATTAACCAGCTGATCACGCTGTGTACACAGCAGGCTCCCGGGCAGAAGGAGTGCGACAACGCCCTGAGAGAGCTGGAGGTAAACAGAACTTAACAACCTTGTTATCAAACAGGAATAATCAGCAATCATATCAACAAAGGCTTGATGAGAGTCTTATTTACTGTCTATCTGTGTAGTCCCAAAAGGAATAACAGTAATTAGCAGGTCTACTAATTCCTTCATCTGGCATTAACTGGAGAGAAATTTGTGAAAAGACTTATCTGCTCACTCGTTTCCCAGGCGGTCAGAGGAATGCTGGACAATCCCAACGAGCCGGTCAGTGACCTCTCCTACTTCGACTGCATCGAGAGCGTGATGGAGAACTCCAAGGTAAGCCTTCCAGTCCAACAGCCCTGGTGATCAAACACTGAAGCACTCTGCACAAACAGAGCTTAGCATCCTAAGCATTCCTTTCTTTTCTTCTCTCTTTGTTCTGCTGGCCCGCTCCTTTTGTTCTGTTCAGGTCCTGGGAGAGTCTATGGCAGGTATTTCTCAGAACTGCAAGACCGGAGATGTGACCGCATTTGGAGACTGCGTAGGATCAGCCTCGAAAGCCCTCTGTGGCCTCACCGAAGCTGCAGGGCAGGTACAGAATGTGGAGAGAAACAACGCTCAGCAGATACTAAATGGGTCATATTGCTTTTTTGCTGTTGATGACGGGAGGGGTTTTTTTCCCGCACAGGCCTCCTACCTGGTGGGTGTGTCTGATCCCAACAGTCAGGCGGGACATCAGGGGCTGGTTGATCCCATCCAGTTTGCCAAAGCCAACCAGGCAATCCAGATGGCCTGTCAAAATCTTGTAGACCCAGACAGTAGTCCCTCCCAGGTACATGCATAATCGTCTCTGTATAGCAATTAGACCTGTCAGTCTGATCTGCATTATAACAGGTTTAGGTGTTGGCAGCAGGATCAGACAGGTGTCTTAGATTTTCTGCAGAGATGTGTCACACCATGATTCAGTATCAGGTCAAGAATTGTACAGGATGTGGCTGTGATTATCGGTTGTTTTATTGAGTGCATGCAGATTTCCAATCATGTTAGTTTTGTATTAAAATATCCAAAAATTCTGTCCTTGTTTCAACATTATAACATTACAGCTAAAACGCAGAAAACTTCTTCTGTCAAATAGAGAAAATGGTGTTATTGATTACTTAAACCAGTAAAACATATGAGATGCCGATCTTTAAAGTTTTGATGTTGACAAAACAGTATTTTTATAGGATTCACTATTGTATATCTTCTGCAAATACCAGATGCAGAAATGTCTAACTGTGCAGCCAGGCGCCCTCACTGCGGGTCTGAAAGTCCAATATTTACCTCGTTATCACCTTTATTGTCTTCAACAACATGCTTTGTTCAAGACAAACAGCCTAATTATACACCCCCCACTGCACTTTTTACATAAGTCAGCTTCCCGCTCGCTCGTCTGTACCAGTAGTTTAAGGGAAGCTGTATGCAAATACAATAGTAAATATCTTTTAGTACTTTGAAATGTCAGTGGTACTAAACACTGGATGATTCATATATAGGCACCAAACTGGGGTGAGTAGTCGGTGACAGCATTGTCGTCTGCTGATAAACTGCTCAAATCTCTGTTGCCAATGTAACTTTTTGTTGTTTATAACGTGGCAGGTGCTCTCTGCAGCCACCATTGTTGCGAAGCACACCTCCGCTCTGTGCAACGCCTGCCGTCTGGCTTCCTCCAAGACAACCAACCCAGTCGCCAAGAGGCACTTTGTCCAGTCTGCCAAGGAGGTGGCAAACAGCACTGCCAACCTGGTCAAAACCATCAAGGTAGGATTTCTTTGGCAGTCTTGTCAGTAGGTCAGCTGTGTCCCATAAGTTGTGTAACACACTCCAGATATGGATTTGACAGTCATCCTCTGTTAACTGAATTCTGAAATATTTGTCCCCTCGTATTCGTTGACATCAAACTTCTGTCAATGATTTGTTCAATTCTTGACTCTTGGGTTAGATAACTGCTAGTAGGTGCTCTTTTTTAATCAAATTTCATACTCTGTCTCTCTGCCTTTCTAGGCTTTAGATGGCGATTTCTCAGAGGAGAACAGGAACAGGTGTCGAGTCGCCACAGCTCCGCTGATTGAGGCTGTGGAAAACCTGACAACATTTGCTTCCAACCCAGAATTTGCCAGCGTCCCTGCTCAAATCAGCAACGAGGTGCGGCTCAGTGAAGAAAAAAAGGAAATTGTAATAAATACATTTCTACATTCTTGCTTTACATTCAGTTTGTTTTCCTGTAGGGCTCTGCAGCACAGGAGCCCATCCTCCACTCGGCCCGCTCCATGCTAGACAGCTCCACCCACCTGCTCAAGACCGCTCGCTCATTGGTTATCAATCCCAAAGACCCGCCCACCTGGTCCGTTCTGGCTGGTCACTCCCGCACCGTGTCTGACTCCATCAAGAGTCTCATCACAGCCATCCGGTTAGTGAGCAACAATGTATTCAGATGTTACAAATGGGACAATGAAGAAAGTGACGAAAATATAGTATATGAAGCGTAAATTTTAAAGGAATAGTTTGGCATTTTGGGAAATCCACTTATTTGCTCTCTTGCCGGTTAGCTCGGCTTTGCATAAAGACTAGAAACAGGCAGGAAATGGCTAGCATGGCTCTGTCTAAGGTAACAATATCTGCCTACCTAAAACTCACTAATTCATACTCTACATCTTGTACCAAATATCTAAGGTGGGCTAGGTGACAGGCTGTTTCTGAGCAGTGACTTCCTGGAGTCCTGTTGATGACGACCAGCAGAAACTCTACCAAAACATCTCCATTTTGATCCTTTACCCCACGTTTACACCATAGCACTTCCTTCAAAGGGGATTATGGGAGATGAAAATATACAACCAAAGTTAAAAGTCAGACTTCAGTTTTGACTGTAAAGTGGCTTTCATTTCTGTGAATACATTCCTCTATAAAACGGTGAGACGAATGCCGCGTCCTTGAGAAAGGATGCCAAAACGCTGCACGATGCCGTGACAAATGCTTGTTCTTATTCCTTCCACAGCTTAAATTTTTAATCTCCTCTTTCACTCCTTTTGTACCTGACCTTGATCAGAACAAAACTGATGCCCATGAGGAACTAATTCCCAGTGTCCAATGCACTGAATTTTAATGTTTGCGCTTGGCTCAGAGCATCTGCGTGCTAGCATTCCTACGCCAGCTTAGCATCTTGCTCAGCTCTGATGCCCTTATCACGGTCTTCCTTTTAGACTGCAAATTGAGTAAAAGGAGCTTGACCCGGGCCTTTAATAGCATTCAGTGATACGCTGTGGTGCCAAAGTACACAAATAGGAATGGACTCCATCCTGCAAAAGCCAAGCTCATAACTTTGTTAGTCTCATTACACGCAGAGATTTTATTTTAGTTTTACTTCCAGTGTGCAGCCATGCATGGAAATGGATGTTTAACTAAACGTATTCAGCCCGTGTGGCCGCTGCCCCAGACCACTCAGAGGCTTCAGAGCTAATTTGGCTGCCCAGCTTGATCTCCCTGTGTAGCGATGAGACCCTGCAGGCCACGTTTCAGCAGATGTGATCTGAGCAGCAATGATATGAGGGAGCCAGTTGAAAAGATGTTGAAGAGACATCCTGGAACCTGTCTGTGTTTTTAACAAGTGTTCGTTATGTTAACATTTGAGCCTCTTTTTTTCTATTCCTGTCTTCTAATATTTCATTTTTCCCTCTGTGTTCTTCCTGACTTCTCTGTCCTATTTTTCCTCCTATACATCATTCTTCAACTTTATGCTTTTCCTGTTCTCATTTTATTCTCAGGGACAAGGCCCCAGGCCAGCGGGAGTGCGACTCCTCAATTGATAACATCAACAAATGTATCCGGGACATTGAGCAGGCCTCTCTGGCAGCAGTCAGCCAGAATTTACCCAGCAGGGATGACATCTCGCTGGAGGTAAGCAAGCATCAGAAAAAGACGTTTTCCACAAACAATCATCGGAGTCTTTCTCTGTTTGAATTTGCCCTTATCTGCATCATTCGCTTTATTTCTTTTCATCTGTCAGTTTTACAGTCAGAATGTTGTCTTGTCTTTTTCTAGTCCTTGTGTTTCTTATTGTGTCTCTTTGATGAATTATGTATCTATTGTTGGTGGTTTTAATTAGGTTTCTGTCCATTCTAGGTCACAAACAGCTCATTAGACAGAAACCATTTATTTAATGTCTTTTCAGAAACTTTCTGCATTGAAAATCCAAGATTCAGATCCTTCTAGCAGTAGATCCTGCAGTATAGTTTCAATCGTACTTGATCCTTATACCTTTTATAGATGTACATATTTTAATGCCGAGCTGTTCACAGAGTAGTTCTGTTGAATTTTGAAGAGTTTAAGTTCACGTATTAGAAGCTAGAGAGTAGCTTGGGGCAAAGAACTTTCTCTTTAGTTCTATACTTAGTGCTTTTTAGCAGGTTCCAGCTGACTTAGTTGAATGTACCTCTGTCTCCCATTAGGGGCAAGACAAAAACTAATTTCTTTTTATTTCCCCTCTTTAGGCTTTACAAGAGCAGCTGACGTCCACCGTGCAGGAAATTGGCCACTTAATTGACCCCGTTTCCACCGCTGCCAGAGGCGAAGCTTCCCAACTAGGACACAAGGTATATAGGGCAGGAAGTTAATTACTTTACTTAAATACTGCAACTGTGAAGCAACAAAGTAATACTTTTTTAATAAGGAGCTGTATTACACATTTCCACTTGTTAGGAGTGGGGACAAAATTGTGATAATCATCACAGCAATATCTCTCTCATTCTTCTAGTCCTTTTGAAAATGTAGCATTTGTTGAGTTTGATGAAATTTGGGAAATCTCACAATAAACTTATTAAAACTCTACACCTTTGTCCTCAGGTCACCCAGTTGGCTGGTTACTTTGAACCGCTGATCATGGCCTCTGTGGGTGTGGCATCCAAGCTGAAGGACCACCAGCAGCAGATGACTTTCCTGGACCAAACTAAGACCCTGGCCGAGTCTGCCCTGCAGATGCTCTACGCAGCCAAGGAGGGTGGGGGAAATCCAAAGGTACTATTGTTTCACTTTGTGCTCTTTCTTATGTGTTGCTGCCCCACCCCTGGAGGTATCATCTGGATGGTCTTCTTAATATGTGTCTTAATGTCACACTGCACACAGGCATCTCATACCCATGATGCCATAGCAGAGGCAGCCCAGCTCATGAAGGAGGCAGTTGATGATATCATGGTGACACTGAATGAGGCTGCCAGTGAAGTGGGGATGGTGGGAGGAATGGTGGAGTCCATCGCAGAGGCCATGGCCAAGGTGAGTGCTGCTGGGCAAACACTGTTGATCCGAACACACCTGAATATAGTTTTCCATTTGAGCGGATGCTAAGATTGGGATTAGTCAAATCAATTCACACTGGTTCTTTAATACGAGAAGCTACGGGATCATCTCCTCCATCAACTTTCTCCACCAGCCATCCGGTGGCAATGAACTAATCAGAAAAGCCCAGACATCTTTTTCCCTAGCCATGTCTTGAGGTTCATCTTGAGGTGCTCCCAGGCCAGAAGGGCTCCATCCAATGTATTCTGAGCCTGCTTCAGGATCTGCTCCCAGGTGGGTCCCCCTGAAAAATGTCCAGAAGGAGAGGAGTCAAGGAATAATCTCTACCAGATGCCCGAACTGCCTCAGATGTTTTCTCTAGCTGCAGAGAAGCAGCTGTTCTCTTATCAGACCCACCATCAACTGGCCATCAGTTTACAGCTCTGCCCTGTCTTTGCTTGTATTACATGACAATATGGCTTCACATCTGATCAAGACCCCCCCACGATGAGTCATTATCATCCTCACCCTTTTGCCATTTCATGGAGAGCCAGCATGGTAAAATCAGCCCAGATATATAATGCATACCACAAGCTCTAGTTTCCTCCCCACCAAAAATGTACAAAATATTTCTTTTTCTGCAACAACAGCCCCATAGAGATGCTTTCCTTCAAGCGTCGTCAGGTTTGCCACTTTCTGCTGCGCTGATTATTAAAATGAAATGAGGGCAAAGTTGTTGTCACCTGAGACTACGGAACAACATTCCCATTTCAACATAATCTTAATGAGTTGGCAAAATTATATATTGGAAAGGCTCTTGTTTTGGCAAGTGCCTCAATGGAAAGACGTGAAATACAGTTGAGAAGACAAGTAGAATAAATTGGTTAGAAGTTGATAGAGAGTACAGAGGAACTGGCAGGACAGCAAATGTTCTTCATATTTTTCCACGATGTTCCAGGATTTGTACATCATTTTCTAATTAAGATTTTCCTTTTCTCTTCTCTTTTTTTTTTACCTCTGATTTCCTTTTCCTTTGTATAACATCTTGATTACAACCACAGTGTCTCCAAGGCACCATAATAAGCCACTGATTAGCATATTAATACAAATCACAAGCCACCGAAGCAAAAGAAAATTGACTGTCTCCACAGCTACTCTCAGCTAGTGTTAGGCCTTCAGACCGTCTTTCCAATTATCAGTCAAACTATTGGCAAACACATAAGGTGTGAAGCAGGAGAAAGCCTTTTATCTCGAGTACAGACAGACTAGCATCAACTAATTACATCCCTCCTCGCCTTCCTGAGTGAGACTTATCACAGAGGGGGAAAAGTGCCTCAGGTGCGGGTCACCGGAGTCAACAACATCTCTGCGTCAACTTTCTGTGGCACGTCATGAATAATTAAAGGAAGTGGTTCAGTTTGAGACTGCATGGTGAGCAGGTGTGTGTTTTGTTGTATTTATTTATATATTTATTTAGATTAAGGTTAGGGTTAGGCATTCAGTTATGATGGTTAAGGTTAGGGTAAAGGGCTAAGGAATGCATTATGTCAACTGAGAGGGAGAGGGTGAAACAAATGTGTGTGTGTGTGTGTGTGTGTGCAAGCCACTAAGTGTGTGCAGGCTGGTAGTTGATTAAAAGGAGGTAATCCTCTTAGATAATCCATCGACATAATGGTCACTCTCTGCTGAGGTAATTTAAAGGCTTTCCTGCCGAACTTTTTGTCACTTAGTCAAGACTGCAGATTCTAAGGTGTTACTTCCCTCAGCGAACATCGTGTACTTGCGATTTCGTAGATTCCTTCCAGCGCCATCGAGCCTTCATCGCATGATGTCATCTCTCTCGTCTCTGCAGCTTGGCCATGACACTCAGATGTGTTGTTTAATTTAGCAGAAATGCTGGAAACATAATGTATGCAGTGCAAGCTGGTGATTGAATGTTTTTGTGGCGGGTGCTATTTTAAAGCTGTAATTACAGAGTGGATTGGGTGGGTAATTTATAATGAGTGTTTATCATTGATTCCGAGTGTTTATTTGAATATAAAATTACATTAAGTTTGGCTTGCAGATGAACTGATGCCTGTGCATTTGGCAGAATTATTATAATTGAAGGGTAGATTAGATTGAACATGTCGCAGCAGCTAAAGAGCTGAGTGATTGATTGTTTGAAGATGTTGTATCTTTTTTATGAAGCACAATCCAATCACACCTAAAATGAAAATTGCGGTGCCCTTTTAACTGTGTGTGTGTGTGTGTGTGTGTATATATTTTTCCTCAGCTGGATGAAGGCACACCGCCTGAACCTGAAGGCTCATTTGTGGATTACCAGACCAGTATGGTGAAATACTCTAAGGCCATTGCTGTCACTGCTCAGGAAATGGTAAACCTTCAAAATAGCAGTTTTCATTGTTAGACTATTGTGGAAATGTTAGTGTGACTTGTGAATATATTATCATTTATGAGAAGGAAAAACTTTCAATATTAAATGTTTCCAGATGACATGGATCAAACTAAAACCAGCTGTGTGTGGAAAAGTAGAGCACAAATATGTGTTTGGGTGTATTTATCCCTCAGATGACCAAATCGGTGACATGTCCAGACGAGCTGGGAGCCCTGGCCTCTCAGGTGACGGTGGACTACAGCCAGCTGGCCGTTCAGGGACGACTGGCTGCTCACACAGCTGAGCCAGAGGAGGTGAGGATGGCCATCACCCGAACTCAGTCATAGCTTGTATATGACTCTGCTACAGCAGTGTGGTGCATTCATCTTTTCAACACTTCAAGCTGAGCACATGGAAATACTTATATGTAGTACAGAGCAAAGGTCACGGAGGAGCTGAGACACATTTTCTGGATTAACATTGAGAGTACATGGTTTTATTTTGATCTAAATTGTCAAATAACGTTCCTTATTTTTGTGTAAGAATAACAGCTGAGTAAATATGTATTGCACTGTGTTCTCTCTCCAGATCGGTTTCCAGATCAAGACTCGAGTGCAGGAGCTCGGACATGGCTGCATCTTCCTGGTCCAGAAGGCTGGAGCTCTGCAGATCACTCCCTCTGATGGCTTCACCAAACGAGAGCTCATTGAATGTGCCCGCGCCGTCACAGAGAAGGTATTGACTATCAACATTTCCACCCACATTAACCTGAAACTGTGTCACTCTTCTATCAAGGTTAATCATGTTAATACCACATCAGTCCCAGTACGAGTCACATCGAACCTCTGTACAGTGTTGTTCTTGACTGGAATAGTTTAGCATTGTTTGCTTTACACCAAGTGATCCTACTGTCATGGTATAAACAACATAAGAGGGTTAGTGCCATAATTAATTTTTATCATATGCCTGCTGACTCAAAGCATTGGATGAATGAAACCATTTGATCAAGGCAGGTTTGTGCTTTAAAGGCTGCCTGTTTAATTCATAGTCCTTGGCAAAATACATTACTCTGCACACTGTTTTAATAATTGATGCTTGTGTATTGCACAGATCATATCAGTAAAGCAACAGTGTGCAGATGTTGGTTGTGGATGGAAAGAGATTCCTCTCGAGGTATTAGTTGTGGTTTCATCAGGAGCAGTAGTTTGCTTTATAGATGCTGGTCTGAAATTATGACCATTTCTATTTTTAAAATTTTAAATCTAGGGTTTTTATTTTTGCTTTTCTGGTCATCTTTATGACAAGAAAAGAAGGGGTTTGTCTCTGCAACTTGCTCCTGCTTGTTCCGTTCTTGTTTTCCATCCTCGCCTAACTCTTAGCTTTCCACAGCTATTATTAATTTAATGTAAGAATTCAAGTGTCAAGAGTCCCGAAACATCCGTTAATCAGTTTATACTGCCACTCAGGCATCTGTGAGGAAGATAAATGGAGTTTGAACCACTTTGACATGTAGTCATTTCCATGAGTGAGTGATGTTGTGCATTGCTCTTCGCCGACATGGTATTTTGCTGTCACAGCAGATTTTTCTAATCCCCTTGCGAATAGTGTTTGGGCTTCTCAGTTGAATGCATTATTTATCATTTACCAAGGCATATCACAAACAATGGAAAATGGAATTGTTCATCAGACTCTATAGAGGATGTTGCTTTTTTTCTGCTCTGTTTTAGCAAGTAATGGTGTGTTTAACTCCACTCCTCACCAACACATAGTAATATGACTTTAAAGTAAGAAAGTTATTCTAAAAATGCATGAATGAACAAAATTAATAGAATGCAGTAAACCAGCTGCTTTTCAAACAGGCTGTCTGCCTTAGGTCAATATCGGCACATCCTCACCTGTATGATTATAAGGTGTGATGTTTGCGTGTCCTCAGGTGTCCTTGGTGCTCTCAGCCCTCCAGGCAGGCAACAAAGGTACTCAGGCCTGCATCACAGCGGCCAGCGCCGTGTCTGGCATCATCGCCGATCTGGACACCACCATCATGTTTGCCTCCGCCGGCACACTCAATGCAGAGAATGACGAGTCCTTCGCCGACCACAGGTTAGAGCCGGAAGCGTGCCCGACTGTGTCTGAATACACATACTTGGTGTGCGAGACATCGCTAAGTCTACAAGTGCGAGACGTGACTGGAGTCTAAAATCCGCCCTCCGGTTATCTTTCATCTGAAGCTGACAGAATGACATATTAGCTGGTGAACAGGGGGCAGGAAACCTCTTAAGTTAGAAACTACAAATTACCCTCAGGGTTTGAAAGACGGAGGAAGTGTCACATCTCTTACTGTTCTTGCTCTTAGACTAAAGTCTGCACTCGGAGACAGGATTCCCATGGTGCTAAAAATACAAAAAGAAAGATTTAGAAGTTGGAAATTATCCCAGTTATATTCTCTGAACTCCCACCTTGTTGTGCAAATATCCAGTAAAAGTGTTCATAATCAAGTGTTTGACTCGTGGTAAACTTAGTTGGCCTAGTTATTTTTGAGTGATTCAAGTTCAAAGAGATACATATCTAATGATCCGAGACAAGACTTGGCACACTGCATGCCGTTATAACAAAAAAATGATTAACCATGATCCTTATCCTTCCAGATAATTGCTAGTGAAATTGTACTGTACCTCACTGAAGAATCATGAAAGCAAAAATGTAGAGAAGCCCTGCCGGGGCAGGATGAAAGGGAATGGAATCACTTTTTTAGCTCAAATTATGTCACGCAGCTCCCTTGAAAATCAAGAGGGAAACTTTGCAGCAGCTTCCTACAATTTCTATCATCAGTGTTAGAAATAACTGACTGGTAGCATGATCTCACCTATCCTCCTTGTATTTGCTCCAGCTTTGATGTACAAATGCGTTTTATATGAAAAGAGATGTGTCCCACTGTGCATCATTTTGATGACTATAATTCACACACATTTAGATTTTGTTTCTAGTAGTAGGATGTCTAGATCACTGCAACAATGTCCAACGCTTTTCCTTCTCTCTCAGGGAAAACATTTTGAAGACAGCCAAAGCTCTGGTCGAGGACACAAAGATGCTGGTGTCCGGTGCAGCTTCCGGTCAGGACAAATTGTCCCAGGCCGCCCAATCCTCTGCGAAAACCATTACCCAGCTCACAGATGTGGTCAAACTGGGAGCTGCCAGTATTGGCTCTGATGACCCCGAGACACAGGTTAGCCAATCTTGTTTCTCTGTTCTTTATTCACTGTGCCTGTGATCAGAAATGGGAAAGAAGGAGCCGTGAATGGCAATAACCTTTCAGCGTTTTTCTCTTTCCCGGCCTGCGTTGTGATTAATTGCCATCTATGTCTGTGTCCTTTTCTCTAGGTGGTTCTGATAAATGCTGTCAAAGATGTGGCCAAGGCGCTGGCTGAGCTCATTAGTGCCACCAAGTGCGCCGCTGGCAAGGCGGCAGATGATCCATCTATGTACCAGCTGAAGAGCGCTGCCAAGGTGAGGGGATCAAGGAGTGTGCAGGTCCTGAAACCATGTCATCTAATCTAAGGGCCTTCAATAGGCTTAGATACAGTTAAATGCAAAGTCTTTTTCAGATTTTGAAAAATCTGAATCATATGCTTGTTTTTATTTTGTTATATAAATCAAATCAGTTATGCCATTTTGATTTCTGATAGGCAACAATTTTCCAGTCATTTCCCCCTGCAACTGAAATGAAAAAAGTGCATCAAAAAAATTCTAAATCTAGTTTGATGAAAAACGTTCGACTAGCCCACATACTGTATGCATAGCAGACGTTCTCCTCTTCCTCAGGCACTGCCATTAATCAGCTCCAGCACCCCTGCTGTCATCATGAAGCCTGTTCACATGAGTTAAACTGAAGACTGTGTCTCGGTAATGTAAATAGCCGGAAAATTATGTTCTGGATAACAGGAAACTGGGATATTTGTATCCAAAATAAGTCAAATAAATCCTTGGCTTCAACACAGTGTTTTCAAAACCACCGTTCACAATCCACCGATGAAAGCGCTCGCTGCTCATTATCACCTGGAGCTGTGAAGTTTAAAAAAAAAAAAAAAGTCAGTTTCACAGTCTGCGGCAGCTCAGTGTGTCATGGAGGATTTCAGATGATAACAACATGCCTCACATGCAATTTTAGGGCCTGAGGTGAAAAAAAAATCGTGCAAACCATCTGTAAGATTTTAGCTTTAATAAGGCTTCAGGGCTGAGGGTTTTCCTGCATAGGTGTGGTGCGCCCCCTGTCTGTGAGTTTGATGCAGCACACCTTCATAGTACTGTACAATACTCCAGCCACAGAAGAAGAGCAAGGGGCTTAAATCTAGGATCATACAAAGAATGTGCTTACAATAAAAGATATTTTTCCAGGATGAACCTTTCAGACCCAATCATGATTCTATCACCTGTTACCAATGAACCTGTTTACCTGTGGAATGATCCAAACAGGTGTTTTTGGATCAGTCCACAACTTTCACAGTCTTTTGTTGCTCCTGTCCCAACTTGTTTGAAACATGTTTTAGTGCTCCATCTCCATCTGTGAAAGAACAACAACTCAATCAGATTTTTAAATTTGTTTTTCTGTCAGGTGATGGTGACCAATGTGACGTCCCTGCTGAAGACAGTCAAGGCTGTAGAGGACGAGGCCACTCGGGGCACCAGAGCACTGGAGGCCACAATCGAGTGTATCAAACAGGAGATGTCGGTGAGGATGGGTGGAGACATATGACTGACTGACTGATCCTGAATTCTTTCTTAAATGGCTTTTTTCCTTAAATCAATCCAATGACGAAAATGCGAACCCAGGAAGCACTTTTAAATTTGGAGGGGTTTTTTTTTTTATATATTTTTTTCCTGATTAAATATATACTACCTGTAAAATGAGACCCACCATCTGTGTCTCCCCCAGCTGTTTCAGTCCAGGGACGCTCCCAACAAGACGACCACACCTGAGGAGTTCATTCGCATGACCAAGGGCATCACCATGGCAACAGCCAAAGCAGTGGCTGCAGGGAACTCTGCCCGACAGGAGGACATCATCCATACCGCCAACCTAAGCCGCAAGGCTATTTCAGACATGCTCACCACCTGCAAGGTTCTTTCTTTTTAACTTTAGCAATAGAAAAAGTCTTTTTTTTTTTTTAGTTGAAAACTTCTAAAGGAAAGTTAAACATTCCTATTGAATCTGGAGGGTCCATGTTTCTGTCTTTCAGCAAGCAGCCTACCATCCAGAGGTCAATGAGGAGGTGAAGAACAGAGCGCTGATGTTCGGAGCGGAGTGCACAACTGGATACATCGAGCTACTGGAACAAGTACTGTTGGTAGGTTGAACATTGTGTCTGTCCTCAGAGAGAGAGAGGGACAGATTTAGTTTCTTGTGGGACAATGAATGTTTGTGTCATCTAACAATTTTAAATGTATAAATTATGTTCTCATATACTGAAATACATCAGACTGATTTTGACCATTAACCTCTTATGCTCCCCTTAAATTTCTCTGTACATTTTTTTTTCAAATTTAGAAAAAAAAATATGGTATACTATGAAAGTTATCAGATAAATTGTATATTTTGTATCTGATTGTTCTACTTGAAAAAGTATGAATAAATATTTAAATCCAAGATGCTGTATTTTATTGGTAGGTGCAATAGGTGCACTATTATATAAACTGGAATCATTCTTGATTAGCCACATGGCTCAGTTTATACACATTATATAAAGCTGGTGTATTTAGAAATCTTCATCTAATAGAGTATTATGGGTTAACAAAAGTACAATATAATTTTGTATAATTGAGTGATTTTTTTCATTTTTTTATTTTTTTGCCAGTCCTCTCTTGTCAGTGGCAGAGCACACAACCAGATGAATGTCTTGAGATGAATGATAATGAAACCAGATGAATGTTAATTTAATGTGTGTATATGCATTTTTTTGTGTGTAGGTCCTGCAGAAGCCCACCGGAGAGCAGAAGCAGCAGCTGGCAGCTTGCTCCAAAAGAGTGGCAGGAGCTGTCACAGAGCTCATCCAGACTGCTGAGGCCATGAAAGGTAACGGCTCACACAGACACCTCACACCTTTCACAATGTCCTATGTCATGAACTCAAATCTACATCAGTAAGTGGTCACTTTTATTGATTTACTAATGAAGCTTCCAACAAAGTCTGTCATGGTTTATAATCCCAAGTAGGAGGCTACTGCATCTATAACAGAATACATTTTTAATTTCCCAAATAACAACAGAAACAGACCTTTAAAATAAACTCTTGCTAATACCCCTGTCCTCCTTCTCTTGCTACAGATGGAGGTAAGTTAGCATTGTTTTCTGTACCGTGACTTATTCCACCAGTTGTGAGTTGTTCAACACGTTCTCTCCTCAGCGCTAACACCGATTCATTTAATCTCATTTTGAATCCAGCTGCTCGCAGGCTTCTCAAGTGCATAGAGTCAGCTCCGTCCATCGCGCTTCGTTTTGTGTGCCATCTCATTCTAAATGAATCACTCCATCTTTCATTGCAGTGAATGGCAGTGTGGCCTCCATCAGCTATGCATGGGATGACGTGATTTTTTTTTTTTTTTCCTGTGTGATCACAGTGTTGTTGTGGGGCATGATCTTTTGACATACCGTTTTGTGAGGTACTTTTTTAAGTGCTATTTTCAATTTTAATTCTCAATGTTAACCATGTGTGTGCGTGCATGCCTCAGGTTCAGAGTGGGTGGACCCCGAGGATCCAACAGTGATCGCAGAAACAGAGCTGCTTGGGGCGGCGGCGTCCATCGAAGCGGCAGCTAAGAAGCTGGAGCAGCTCAAACCTCGAGCCAAGCCCAAGGTGGGTGATGACATGACTGATAACTCAGTGGGACTTTGTCAATGTATTGATAGGTGATTTCACTGCTCTGTTGTTCCTGAAAGAACAACACTAGTTTTGAATAGTTTGATGGGACGTTATGACTCATACACACTAGTTTTTATCACATCAGTTTAGTATATAAATGTATAGATATTAGTAGTAGAGCAGATAATCACATCCTTCATTAAAGTAATACTAGGGGTCAGGTCCCCTCCACACAAGATAAACGTTTGGGGTTGTGAGATGATTATGAGAGAAATGAAAAAGTTCTGCTGCAGAAAATTATTCATTTTTTGGGAGCATTTTCAAAATTATTTGCTTTTTGGGAACTTTTTAGATGCCTGTGATGGACGACCTTTCATTACCTTTTAGTCCCAATCTGACCTCTCAATTAATAAAATGTAGATATTTGATCCCAATAGTACACTTCAAATCCTAATGTTCATCTTTGTAACTGTAAAGCATTTTGCTGCCTTTTAGATTTAACATCTTATTTTGATCAGATGCCTTGGGACTGCACAGTTCATACAGCACTTAATATTAGAGACTTTCTTTTGTAGCAGTGCCTTGAAGCATGACCTCTTTTTTAAATCTTTCTCAGTGTTCTGTGCCTGTCTGTAAACATCTCTGTTGTTTTCGTGCTAATGTAAAGTATCAGTGTTAATGGTGAGTGTTAGTGTGATTTCACAGAATTTCACATAACAATCACAGACAGTCACAATTTACCCAGTTTACTCCCTCCACTATACATTATCTTCAGCCATATCCTCATCTTCCATGCAACACATCTGCCATGTTTCCCTCTTGTCCCATCATCCATCCATCTGTGGTAGCTCTAGCTAAAGCCTGTCCCAGTATATGTCCTCTGGCTCCCAGTTAACCCCTCCCCTCCCTGCCTGCCCCCACCACCGGAGGCCTTCTCTGCAGGGCTCTGTCTGATATGTTTGATATATTAGGTTGTTATTCAGTCCCAACTATATATCAAACATATTCCTACAGTGTCCCGCTCTGTCTACAGACTTGTGGTGTGAATGTGATTGTGCGTGAGAGAGTGCACCCATGTGTGTGTGTGTGTGTGTGTTTTTAAACAGGCTGACGTGAGTATGAGTTGAATGCGTGCTCCTTATCACCTGTTGCACTTTAAAAAGATGCTTTGTATCTGGCTGTGTGAAGCTTTCGGAAGACATCTTTTGTTTCATATAAACATTGATGGGAAAAAGATTAATCGGATGTAACTTTTTCCATCCCAAGCAAATTCCTGATTTAAGAAGTTTAAATCCTAGTGGTACTGAAGATGACATCCTTTAGTCTTGTGTAGGACATTAGCCGGTCTGACTGATTGGTCTCCTTCCCCCTCAGCAAGCGGATGAGACGCTGAACTTCGAGGAGCAGATCCTGGAGGCGGCCAAGTCCATCGCTGCAGCCACCAGTGCATTGGTCAAATCAGCCTCGGCCGCCCAGAGAGAGCTGGTGGCTCAGGGTAAAGTGGGCCTCATCCCTGCCAATGCTGTGGACGACGGACAGTGGTCCCAGGGCCTCATCTCTGCTGTAAGTGTGTCGTGAAGTTTTACAATTGGAGGCACATTTTTACCAACAGAATGACTTAAATTATGTTCCACTTCAGGCACGTATGGTGGCAGCAGCAACCAGCAACCTGTGTGAGGCGGCCAACGCCTCGGTGCAAGGCCACGCAAGTGAGGAGAAGCTCATCTCTTCAGCCAAACAAGTGGCAGCCTCCACCGCCCAGCTGCTGGTGGCCTGTAAGGTGAAGGCTGACCAGGACTCTGAGGCTATGAGGAGACTACAGGTACAATACAGACACACTTCATACAATATACCACAGTTTTACAGTTTCATATTCATATCACTTCTATTAGCTGTTCTCACCTGATCTCTTCCTCTGATAGATTGCTGGTAATGCAGTAAAGAAGGCATCAGACAACCTGGTGAGGGCGGCTCAGAAGGCAGCGTTTGACAAAGCAGATGACGACAACGTGGTGGTCAAGACGAAGTTTGTGGGTGGCATAGCACAGGTAAGAATGTCGAGCAGCGCTAAATGTTATGTTGAGCTTCTTTTGCCTGAATGGGCAAATCCGTCTAGCTTTTTTCAGTTAGTGCTGGAGTATTATCAGATGTAATGTCCATAAAGGAAAAGTCACTTCCAATTCTATTAAACCTCCAGCTTATCATCGAGAGCAGCTTGGACCTTCCCGCTCTGTTGGCCAAAATATATCATTTCTCTGCTTCATCTAATTCAAACGCTGTGTTTGTACCTTCAGAAAATGTGGGAATTGAAGAGTATTACACACAGACACAACTCAGGCTGGTAAATGTACACGAAGAAAGACACAACCATAGAAGAAGTATTGATAAATGGCAACCAGAAAGTTAATATTTCCTATAAGCAGATGGAACTTTTGAACCAAAAGTTTTGAAAACCTCTCTTAAGCTGCCACCTTAATGTGCTTCAAGCCAGAAAACAAAAACTAAATGTGAGATGCTTTAAATAAAAAAATATTTTTTTAGATCATTGCAGCCCAGGAGGAAATGCTGAGAAAGGAGCGGGAGCTGGAAGAAGCCAGGAAGAAACTGGCTCAGATCAGACAGCAGCAGTACAAGTTCCTGCCCACCGAACTACGAGAGGACAACAACTAATTATTCAAAGTGGTCATTGCTGCTGCACAAGCTTGGAGCAGTGTGAAGAGCACATCTGTGTTTGTGTGTGAATTCATGTCCTCTTTTAAAGGCGCACTTGATGAACAGGTATGTGGCCAACAGCAACTTCGGATATGTCTATGACTGATTTAGCAAAACCAGTAATGCCTAAGTCTGCAGTGAACACCACTGACCACATGGACAGATCTTACAAACAGCTACTAGCAAGTTATAAATACTACTGTGTGGAACTGACTACTTTCTGACAACAATGTAAAGACTGTGGCAATTCCACTGAAGAACTGCTGTTTGTCCTCATGTATAGCATAAGTACTTTGACTGATGTAATATGAACCAGAATGTGATATGCTTGGGACAAACCGTACAGCTCATATGCTCTCATGTTTGCCCATAAGCTACAATTTATTGTTTTCGTTTTACAAATCGCAGCTCTAGTTCACACACTTTTAAGATGAAGAATTGATTGTATTGCCGTTCATGTGATATAGCCGTTTAACTGCGTCACAAAAAGATTTCCGCTCGGTACTCCTTTTATGCTCCGATTTGGCACCTTAATATCTGTTTCAATCCTGTGGCGTGTCTGTAATTCAGTGGTCGTTAACTCTAATATGAAGGAAGGTAGGCGACCACACTGTAAATTTCCAAAATGGACAGTTACTTTTTGGGAATGATCCTTTTAAAGTGAACAGTGATTTAAGCGTCTTTGCTTTCTTTTTTCGTCATTTTTTTTTTTTTTTTTTAGAAAAATGCTGATATTGATGGGCTCTACATGCAAAATGTCTTTTTAAGATGCAACTAATTCTACATGTTTGTCTCAGCCCTTGAATATAGGTGTCATCGTGTGCAGCCGCTAAGACTCAAGTAGAATGTTTAACATTATGTTACCATGTGATTGCTTTTTCTATACATGGTGACATATTACCATAGAAGGAATATTTATTACTCAAGTATTTTTAGCAGAGAGGGGTCTTTGGGGGGGCAGAAATAGTCTTTACCACCACTAGCTGAGCCTGTGACAGCTTCCAATCAGACATCCTCCCCAATCCTTCAAACACCTTTTTTTAATTTCATATAATTTATAATAATAGGTATTTAGACCTACAAACAGTATAAACAGAATTTGATCATGATGC
Organism: Centropyge bicolor; assembly: GCA_037975185.1. Classification (NCBI taxonomy): domain Eukaryota; kingdom Metazoa; phylum Chordata; class Actinopteri; family Pomacanthidae; genus Centropyge; species Centropyge bicolor. The sequence continues at coordinate 17,458,474 of JBBMOC010000001.1, read as the reverse complement.
AATAACATGGATGGTGCGTTAGGGGGCAGCATTGGTTCCTCTTGCAAACCACCATGCAAACAAGTAATAATACAAGAGTTAATATTGTAATACAATACATGTTTAGAGTAACCAGGCAGGTTGATTGGCAACAACATGCAAATTAAAGAATACCTGTAAATACCTCAGACCTCTTGAACCTAATTGAATGCCGTGCAGTGCCACTTCTGTGCTTTGTCTGATGGTTATGACTCCCCTGCACGTTTACTTTGGCCACTGTTACAGTGATTATAGTCAGTTATCCAGCAATACTCAGTCACTGCTAGGGATTTGATTTGAGTCAATTCACTTCTAATTCTGTAAAGTCAGGAAGCAGCGAAATTCAACATAACTTGGCAATAAGCTAATTGTAACAAATAATAAACAAAACACCTAAGAATTGATGTTGAAATAAGTGAATTGAAGGTGAAGTGACTGCAACACTAATCACGGCAGTTAATCTCCTTTTCTTTCGCTGATCAGTCTCTGAATTTAAGGGTGCTCGGTGCAACTTAATGAATATACTACCTGCTGCAATAGAGGAACCTTTTGTTTACCAAGTTTGATTGTAGTGTGTTTGGTTGACTTGTCTTACTCCACGGGCTGTGTTTCAATATTAAACTACAGTATATTGTAAGATTAGGTCCTGCTGTGAAAATGCATGGCTTCGTGCTTCAGATGCATCTCTTTGTTTATACAGCAACAGAGTTAGACTTTCTAAGGATGCACTGAGTGATACCGACCTCCACGTACAGACAGTATACCATAGCAAATGGCTAATGACAGACCATCACTTTTCAGTTTTTTTTAAACAGTTGGGTCTGAATTCAGAGGTGTTTTCGGGCTTTGTATTTTGTGTGTGAGTGTGGGAGGGGAGGGCGGGGTAGGCGGGGTGATCCACTGCTCATCAGTCAAGTCTGTAGTGTTATTATTAGTGCCTTAGTCTGTAGCCCATACAGTGTCTGGTCTGCCTGAGTGACAGATTCACCTCATTGGTCAATAAAAGGTACTGGACAAGCAAATGTTTTTGGGAATGTAGGTTTGTGTCGGTGAGTTTTCTAACATTGGTTGTCCCACTTGTTCCTCTTAAGTGCTGAACCAACTGCATCCCCTCTATTTACCTTATCTACTCTTTGCCACATGTAAGGCCTTTTGGGGATGACAGAGGAACTGTCAGTCAAAAAAATGTGTTGCTGTTTAAAATGTACCATCAGTATATATATAAGTATGTATATTATATATATATGAACACATTTTTGTACTGCATTCCATGGGCATGTACCACAGTGCTTCTAAACTACGACAGACTGGAGATACGGGGTCTGTCAACTGCTTTATTGTACGTTATGAAGTCACTGAAATTTTATGGATAGGCTTTTTTTTTTCTTGTGCTTTTAAGCCTCCACAGATAAATGTGATAAGAACATTTCGATATCTGTCACCATTAAGATGTAGTGTGACGCATTTCAATGATGTGGAGTAAATTGAAGTGTTCTGTATGTTTTTCCTCCCTTAACAGAAATAAAATTATGACGTTACTACAATAAAGATAAGTGATAACATACAATATAAAAGATATTTATCTGGCCTCAATAAAACTATTTTTTGTATTCACTGAAAATAAAGCATTTCAATGTAACGTTGTGTGTCTAATGTACTTTTCTTCATTTTTCACTTTGCTATCATATATATATATATATATATATCATCAACATAATTTGTCATATTTGAGACCTTCGTTTCATTTTGCTTTTTGTCATTTACCATTTTTTACTGATTGCCAGTTTGAGGTCTTCTTCCACACTTTAAAGTTAAATTGTTGTAAATACGAGTCTGAACGTTTTTTTCTATCACACAAAATTTTATTGTTGTTGTGTAGGAAGCAACTGAAACAAATTGCTTTAACTATCTGCCTAGTTTTAAAAATTTGGAAATGCATTTAGTTCCTGCCATTATAAAAAAAACAACCAATGCTGCAGTCAGCCTGGTCTGAAGAAAAATTCAAAAATGCGCTCAAGCATTGGAAAAAAAACTTTAGATATTTTTTTTTTTTAAAAAAGCACATTTTTCAGTATTTGCCATCGATACATGTCACGCTTCTTTTCCCCCCTAATCCCCAAGAGTAGCTAGAATTGAATGCATCTTTATACTTAGAGGAAAAGGAAAAAAAGATGCACATTAGATCATAGTTATTTGGAGCACACAACCTGAATTACAAGCTCCAATGTCTGTAACCACACCAGGGCCGTACCTACCGCTGGGGACACCGAGGTCATGTCCTCAGTATTTTCTGTGTAAGTGTGTGGGGCTTTAGCAACCAGGGTCGAGTTTACGTTCTACAATTCATAACTTTACATTTTACAGGCAAACTCCAGTATGTTCAAATCTATATTCTTAAATTAGAATACTTTTAGGTGAATAAACAAAGAACTAGAAACTAGGGTATCGATATTGTTGTAGTACTTTGCTTTGGGGAGACAAACATTTTATTTAAACATATTTTGACTGATTTCATCCTTTTTTCTCATTTAACAATATATCAATCTGCTTAGTACACCAGTGGTAACTAAAGGGCTTTGCCTCAATAAAAGACAGTCTAAATTAAGAAAACTGAAATCGGAAATTATATATTCAAGAAAGACTAAGAATAGGACCAAACATCTGAAACTTTCGACACTTAACAGTTTTCAGTCCTCAATGCTACAAGTTTCAATATCCAGACCTAGAAGGAGTTTTATTCCTGGCAGTTTGGAGACAGCATTTATTTTGAGAAATTCAATCAAAGTACAAATTCAACAGTCGGCTGGATAGAAAAGATACATGAAACATCCCAACTCTCCATATGTCTGTGACATCTTCTCACGACGTCTCAGCAGCAGGACTGACAGGATGCGGGCCCCCACCAGCTCTCCAGTCCCAGTGAGGAACAGAGAGGTGAGTCCTGGCGAGCGAACAAGGTCTCTTTAAGTGTCTGTGTCAGTTTAGTGTCAGGACAAGATGGTATTTCTGAGTCAGCACTAAACCTATATTGAGTCCATGCTATGAGCTGAGACCTGTGCTAAATTTGTCCGGCACTAAAATTTGAGGCGGCAATGTCACTTACAGTGTCACAGCTGCTCCCGGCACTGCTTTTAAACCTGGAATCCCTTTTTCTGCCATATTCGTTTAAAGTTAGTTCTTTGGGCTATAACTACATACAATTTTCCCAAAAACAGAAATCTACATCTCATTGACTCTTCAACAGTTTCCATCTCCTGTTGGATCTGACTTGTAAGAGGAGGCCTTGTTACACCGGCTTGGCTGAGGGGGAGACGGCAGGAACCCTGGCTAAAAGGACGAGGGCATTGAATTTAATGTGGACAAGCAGCTGATAGAAGACAGCTCATCCATTATTTTTATGCCCTAAATCTAATTATAATAAACGTCAGAAAGCGGGTACAGTTACTGATGACTGCAGCATGCTACATAGCAAGGTTAGAGGCTTCATCCACTCCAGGCAGTTCTATTGAATATAAGATTACCTGTCCTGACTTGTGGGCGCCACTTTCTTGATTCTTTCTTCTCAGCCACCCATGGTCAGTGCTTACTTTTTAACATGTACTTTTCAATAAAACGATCAGCATCACACGAGGTTGTTGGTCTGTGTTACTCCATGGATGGAAAATGGCACACCAATGACAAGCTCTCACCACACTGATATTTTTACATGAGCTCACCTAAGAGCTCTGCACATCCAAACCGCTATAATGAGCTTGATTAGGTTGATTCACAGCAGGAGATAAAGTTTGACTCAGAAAAGGGGAGGGGCCTTACTCAAGGTGAGAAATTCCAGTCTAGACATTAACAATGAAATCATCTCTGTACTCCCCTTTTTGTCTGGAAAACTCCTCACTCCACCGCCTCGACACATCGATGATGAACCTTTCAAACAGCTCTGGGCTTTTATATGTGGTCTGACACGGCGGCATCAAGACTCGACTCAGCAGTGCTTCTACTGTTTGATCTGCTAACTGCTGGATTCCTTTAAAAGTACAACATGATATGAATTATGGCAGTAAGAGGTCTACAGAAGAGACCAGAAATTATACTGAGCTGTGATGCAGCATAGAAACACAGACTGTTTAGATTTATGAGTTCTTCACAAGTGTAAATCAGTAATGCATACACGGCCATCAACAGACAATGGTCACCTACTGAAATCAAATTTCAAACACCTTTAAACTTCACTTGCGGCTCTTCAAAAGGCTGTAACACCATTGTTAAAGAGCCACATGCCTCCCTGCATGATGGGAATTCTGGGAATACTGATGGTTGTTTCCACTATCACACACGTCAGCATAAATTTGACTCAGGGAGAAACCTTTTCCTGCTGAAGAGACGTTTTAAAAGACAGACATTTCATCTCAAAATATACCATTGATTTCCTCTTAGCACAAGTCAGGAGATAATGTCTAGAACAAGCAACAATGAGAAATGTGGTTTAACCCTTTATAGGGCAAGTGACTATTTTCGATAATTTCTGCACCATTTACAAAAGTGGAAAATTGTGAACAATGTTACCAAAGAAATAATAATGATTTCTTATGTTCTCCAATAGTACTCTGAGGTTGATTTTTTTTATTTATTTCAAAGCATTTCAAGGAATGCCCTATAAAGGGTTAAGAGCTGATTAGCCACTCAAACTGTATCAGCAAATGTACTCAAATCTGGAAATCATCATTCGTAAAAGGAAAACATTTTGAATAGACTTTAGATTGTGGATTGGTATATTCTCTAGTATTAGTGTGAAAAAAAAAGTGATAAAAGGCTCCAAAGAATTGTGGAGATGACCACTTGGTCTTTGCTGCAGACAAAATACTGTAAACTTTTTGCATAAAAAACACATTTTAGCTGCAAATATAACTACCACAAAGTATTGAGTTATGTTAAAAAAAGGTGTCTCTATCTGCACTATAGAGAACTCCAGGATAAAGTATTTTAGAGAGATTTACAGACAACTGAAACATAGCCCAACCCCTTTGTCTGACTAAATCATTAATTGTTGGACAGGTACAATGTGGTGATGTTCGTCTCTATCTATCTGGGGTGCTAGGGCGACATGGATTGCGCCATGAGCCTCTCTGATCTCTGTATATGACCGGCATGCCTGGCTGGCTGTTTAACAGTCCACAAAACACATGCTGGGATGACAACACAGTGACAGCTGACCGCCTTAAAAAAAGCTCCACAGGGAGGATATCAGGCTGGACCACCAAAGAGATGAAATATAGGAGTAAAACACACAGTAGGAAAAAAGGATGAATGACAGAACACAAAAAAGTAGACTTGTATAGGTCATTATTTCTTACAAATTATAAGAAATTTAGTGGCAAAAACTGAGATCAATTTCGGAATGCATCTTCTTCAGCTGTTCATTGTTGCTCAAGATTTGTTCTTCTCTATGTATCATTAACCAAGACTTAGGAAATGAAGAAAAAGTGACTATGACTAAATGATGAAATGATAAGACATTCATTTAGGCTGCTTGTTTTATTCTGTTGCCGCCACAATTCCCCTCACAAAGGAACCAAAATAGTGACCTGAAAGAAAGCTAATGTCCCTTTTCTATAAGTCAGGCTCACTAAGGGTGGGAGTGGCTCCGGGGGGGCCATGGACAGAGTCAAGCAGGTGTTCTCCAAGAAGAAGGATCCCAAAAATACCCACCCAACAAAACACATCTAGAATAGTAAGGACAGAAAGAAAGGGAGGATGCTAAAGTCTAAAGGCTCCTTAGAAACGGAGAAAATACTGTCAGCGTTACGCCTTATGGACAAGAAGACAGTGCTGTTCGTATAGTATTACATAACAGTAGTGCACGTGTGTGTGTGTGTGTATGTGTGTGTATGTGTGTGTGTAACCTATTACTAATGTTGGCCATTTAGCAATATTTGGAGATTGACTTTTATTCCCAAGGTCCAATTTCCCTAACACGCACCAAAATTAATGACTGCGGTCGACAGTAAACTATTATTACTCAACCAGTCCTGACCACAGGTTGTGTGTGACAGCTGCGGCCGTGCCAGTGGCCCCGTGAACTATCACAGAGGCGCTGCGAGGGGGGCTGTTGAAATGCCAAAGCTTCTGTATCTTCCACTGTGCACACCACCATATCCACTACAGCCCATCTGAGATATAACTCTCAGGCATGTATTAGCTGAGAGAGGAGTTGGACAAGCTCGATGATATACTTCTACAGAGAGCAAAGCCTATCTGATTGCTGCTCGGATGTTGAACTATGGTGTGAGGGAGTTGCTGAAATGATCCCTGGAAGACAAACAAGCCATGCTGGCTAATATGACACCCCACAGAGGGAGAAGAACTTTCACAGGGGCTTATCCAATCAGATATATTTGTTTTGGATGAATAGCTCTGTTGCATGGAGGGCTATTACATTTACAATACCAATCTCTGGTGTAATGTTGACATTGGTTGTGAGTGCAAAAATCATCAAGGGGTCTCTTTTAGATTTATTTGATATTTTGGCACAGCTATATGAAAAATGTATAAAATGATTATGAGTCAAAGCTCACATTATGCATCACTTGCCTTTTTTCACAATAGTTTTTTTTTGGGTTATCTTGATCATTATTAGGTCATTATCATCAGCATGTTTTTTCCCAAATAACTCCCCTCAGAAGTTACTACCTCTTGACACACTTCCTGCATGTCACTTGCAGGGTGTCAGTAACAGGAGTGGGTGTCTTGGTGTGAAGGGGGCAGTGGCTTCCTGACGTGCAGACCCCATGTATAGTCACAGAAGCGCTCAAATGTCTCCGAGGAGCGAATCACAGTAGAGATCCAGAAAAAAAGACAGGTCCCGCGTTGGCAAACAGCTGCAGTTGTTTCCAAAAAAGTATTGGGTATCCAGTATCTGCCCGGCCAAACTACATATTTGCCTCACTACAGCCCAGGCGAGCTCGCACTCCAGCTTGGCGTTCAGTGTGGTACAGACGCTCCGGTCCTCTCCCATCCAGACTCTCTTTTTGTTTTGTTGATTTGCGTGGACATCACCCCCCACACTAAGCAGCCATGGATGCCATCAAGAAGAAGATGCAGATGCTCAAGCTCGACAAGGAGAACGCCTTGGACAGAGCTGAGCAGGCCGAGTCAGACAAGAAGGCAGCCGAGGACAGGAGCAAGCAGGTCGGCATCCACTGGGGGGACTTTTACGCACCGGCGCTGCGTGGCTCCTTCATGTCCTGTGACTGAGGATTAATGTGTGTGTCTGCATAGGATTACATTAACCTTTAGGAATCATAATGTCTTTGATTTTACTTTTACATGAATATTAGAGCTGCATGAATTTGGCAACAATATCGGACATTTTACATAGACCCTTCCTTATAATTTATTATTATTATTATTATTATTAATAATAATAATAATAATAATAATACAAAAGTAAATAACAACAACAATAATAATAATGATAAAAATAAGCTTAAAAATAATAATTACTTGAATCATTGTGTTTCTAAATGCTACACTCTGTTAAGTACAAGCATTTCTTATTTTCACACCTTAGAAATTATTTACAGACTCTGTGAGGTGTGCTTGGTGTTGTGATTGGGTCATGATGTCTGTCTTCTACATGTCAGTAAATATCCTCTTGTTTCTCCGTGCCCAAGCTTGAGGATGACCTGGTAGCACTGCAGAAGAAACTGAAGGCAACTGAGGATGAGTTGGACAAGTACTCTGAAGCCCTGAAGGATGCCCAGGAGAAACTGGAGCTCGCTGAGAAGAAGGCCACAGATGTGAGTTTGGGCAGCTGACAACACCACTGATTTGGTATCGAAACCCCAGTGGGACACACATTGACTCATGGTTTGACCTTGAACCACCCCTCAGGAAACTAAGATTACCAGGCCTCATACAGATTTACACTGATGATTATTATGCAATAATCGATTACTGTATTAGAGGTCTATGGGCTGTATAGGTTGAAAATATGAATAGTTAAATTTAGCTCTTGTGCTGTATATGGTAAGGTCACTGCTCACTGGCTTACCAGTGCATTCCACAGCCATTTGGACAAATCTCGGGCCAGTGTAGGGTTTCAGTGGGGCATTTTACAACCATATTTTGGCCTGTAAAATCCCTGACAGATTTGTGGATGTTCTGGTTTCAGTTGGCACTTATGTCCAACCCTGATGAAATTACCAGTTTATTGACTGGGTTTAATGTTACAGCAATAACCCCTAATTGATTAGGTCACAATCAGCAACATCAACATCATCATCAGCAACAGGACAAGAATAAGACAGCATAGGATGACATGAGATAAACTTCATTTTTCAGGGACTTTTTATTGATTGATTGAAAGGGAAACTAAAAAAATGGAAAAAACAGAACTACTCTACATTTTGTGCACCTGCTCCATATGAAACAGGAAAGATGAAACATAAATAGAGGCCCTTGGTACATCATGCACAATTTAAGTACAAGAGCTGAATTGGATGAAATCACTAAGACATACTAAAGTTGAAGTTGATATATAAATATACTAATACAAAATAATGCACTTAAGCAATGCAGTAGGATGGTGGATAAAGTATCTGCTGGCAACAGTGACATAAAGTTACTGCACCTGTAACAGGGGAAAAGAAGTGTCTGAGGTGTAATAAGTACACAGACAGTAGGACAAGACGTCAACAACAACAACAACGACAATAATAATCATAATAAGATAACATATTTATTATTTATTCGTCCCTCAGTGGGGAAATTCACTTGTCCAGCAGCACAAACAATAGAGCAGTTAAATATAGACAGTAAACAATATGATGATCATAATAATAATATTGTTCATTCATTGGACTATGAATGAACTGAAATGAGTTGATCTTGCAGTAGCTCTTCACTGAATCTGTGTCCAATGCTGTGGCTTTGATTTTGATAGGGTTAGTTCAATTTGCCAGTAGGGGATGCACTTAAAACAACTCATGAATTATATAATTACTTAACAAACAAAAAGTATAAGAAACAACGTGAAAATGATTTTTAAAAACCCTGAAAATCATCTCAATCCAAACATGTCTCATTCATTGACTAAATGGCATCATAAGCGTATAAAAGCGGGCACTTCCGGGTTGGGTGGCACATCCCAATCCTCATCAGCGGTTGATTAAGTGCGGGTGGGGGCAGGGATCAACCACCGCATCCTCAAGTGAGCGCGTGTGTCTGCGTTGATCACGGAGCTGCGGACGAAAACTAGCTTAGCCGAGACGAGAAAAAGAGCGGAAAAATGGCCGGTGGGAGCTCTCTGGAAGCCGTGAAGAAGAAAATCAAGTCGTTGCAGGAGCAGGCCGACGCGGCGGAGGACCGGGCAGCGTTACTCCAGCGGGAACTGAACCAGGAACGGAGCGCGAGGGAAGCAGTAAGCCGACGCTAATTGTTTAAGGCAATTAACGTTAGTCCTCAGACTGTCGACGGCATTAGGCGTAAATCTGGTCAAAAAGCGTGGCTGCTAGGCCCAGACAGGCGCCGTTCATCCTCAAATACAGCCAGGTAGCAGGTAGACGGGTTTGAAGCGAGCTAATTGTGGGACAACACCCGGCTCGTGCGCGATAAACAAACAGCTCTGGGACAAGTGAGCTAACGATGCAGCAGCAGCACAGACAAGAAGCCTGCGTCAAAACTAGCTACAGAGCTCAGAGAAGCTGCTCTTCACCCCCCAAAAAAGACTGAATAATAGCCCTCTTTGTTGGTGATTTGTTAATGGGACAAGAGGCTGAGACAGTGAGAGACAGGGCTTTACAGGTTTGAGGTGGATACATGAGGCTAGGATGTTCTGCTGCTAACATGTTAAAAAAAAAGATGCCATCCACATCTCAGCATTTTAAAATGTGCACATCAGAGCTTGCATCCCCTCCTTTGGGTGTGTTCACGGCCCAGCCCAAGCCCTCCGAGGAGAGGAGAGCATGGGAGGGGTTGGATGTTGTCAGCCCCGTTGAAACACAGGACATGATATTAGGTGATAACAGTGAACCTGATCTGACTCTGTATGATTGTGATGTTGTGCTCTCCCAGGCTGAGGGTGATGTAGCTTCCCTGAACAGACGTATCCAGCTGGTTGAGGAGGAGTTGGACCGTGCTCAGGAGCGTCTGGCCACAGCTCTGACCAAGCTGGAGGAGGCTGAGAAGGCTGCTGATGAGAGTGAGAGGTGGGTACTTTGCACCTGGAAAACACACCCCAACGCAATCCACTTCTAAGCCCTCTGTGTTATACAGAAGAATCACAGTTGCACTCTTAATTTCCTTGCAGAATCACCATTTGTGAGGTCTTCCATCACCTCATATTATTTGCTTAAGTGAAATGTATCTTCATCGTTAAACAGAAGAAAATCCAGTCCTAAATCACATGATGATACAAACTTTTTAGAGCACACTGGTCATTCTGGCACTGAATGCTTCTAAATTAATTAAGAAAACAAGTTGTGTGACTCTATCACTGAAATACTGGATTCTGCTCAACTACAGTTCACTAAAAATCAAAGATTGCACATGACACCTGCTGTTGAGGGAACCCCTCTGAACGTTGTGCTCAGTGCTGCCACTGGTGGCTGGAAGTCATATTGCACTAATTGTCTGTAGTGAGCACTAAATTGAAACAAGGGGATAGAAAAGTAGTTTTCTTAGATGGTGTTAGCGTTACTAAATTATTCACTATTGTCATTTGCACCATTGTTGATATTCCACCATAATGTAGTCTAACTCCTGATCAATGGTGGGAACACCTGGTGCATTCTGATGGCAACTTAAATGATGTTTGTCAGTGCAACAAGTAGAGGTACTGACAGCATTGATAAAACAGTGATACTCCGCACCATGAGTGTGTGTGTGTCATGCTCTACTTTGTGTTGATTCATACATGACTACTCATCATGTGCATAGTGTTGCTTACCATTATATGAGATGCTTTTGTGTCTGTAAAGTATCCAAACATGTCATCCAGATAGTGATCTAGTGTATGTGAAAGTCTGCAGTCCTTATGTACAAGAGGGAACTATCAAAACATTTTGACCTTTGCTGTTGTGCCTATGGTGACCATGACTTACCCACCATGCTGTTTTCTTTCTCTCAGAGGCATGAAGGTTATTGAGAACAGGGCAATGAAGGACGAGGAGAAGATGGAGCTGCAGGAGATCCAGCTGAAGGAGGCCAAACACATTGCAGAGGAGGCTGACCGCAAATACGAGGAGGCATGTTTCTCAGCTGTTCACATCACTCTGAACTTTGAGCTTAGCATTTCCTACATTCTTTTGCTTTAATATAACAGCTGATGTTAATGGCCAGTTCCTGTCAGATGCTTTTATTGTTGCCACTAAGTCCTCAGTGATTATTGGAATTACAACAGATGAATGAAGGAATTTAATTTGCTTTGAAGTATCAAACCTAATGCAGGACTAAACTTTGTATGTGACTTCAGGTGGCCCGTAAGCTGGTGATCATTGAGAGTGACTTGGAGCGTACAGAGGAGCGTGCTGAGCTGTCTGAGAGGTAATAGCTTACTTCCCTTTTCCCTTCATCTATACCTCCAAGTCACAACTTTTAAATAACAAGTTTTTTTTCTTTGTCTGTGGCTTCTTCCTGCTTGTTCAACCAAACCCATAACTCAACAGCAAATGCTCTGAGCTTGAGGAGGAGCTGAAAACCGTGCAGAACAACCTGAAGTCTCTGGAGGCTCAGGCAGAGAAGGTAAGGATGGCTGACCAAGAAGATTAGTGGCGAATAATCCAGTTTTAAACCCTTGAAATCTGTTTAAAACTCTCTTTTATATTATATTGTCGTGTACATTTGCCTGACTGTGACCTTTGTGTGCAACCACAGTACTCACAGAAGGAGGACAAGTACGAGGAGGAGATCAAGGTTCTTACAGACAAGCTGAAGGAGGTGAGTTCACTAATGTTAGCATAATCACAAGTGAGCCATTTAAAAATAGTTCATCCATCCTGCATTTTTAATTTGCCATTTTGTAAAGCTTCTTTGTAACTGTTGTGATTTTGTTGACTCATGGGTTATTTGAATTAAGTACGCTGACTATACATGTTTGTTTATTGCAACACCTAAGTGCTTTAAATGTCCTGCAGGGCTATGGTTAGTAATGTAAAGCTCTTAATATGAATTGCTAATGTTTGTCTGTATTCCTCCACCCAGGCTGAGACTCGTGCTGAGTTCGCTGAGAGATCAGTTGCCAAGCTTGAGAAGACCATCGACGACCTGGAGGGTATGAATCTTTTCCACTTGATTTTTAGGCATTGGAAAAAAAAATTTTCATCGAAATGTAGGTGTGTATTTGTTACAGTGCAGTTGTGCTGCTCAGTGCAAAAAAACAGCCTTGCACCAGTTTTCTCTAATTTCTCAAAGGGTCTGTTGTAAAAGGGATAAAAAAAGTGAATTTTTTTTGTAAACACTGGCCCAGTGTGAGGTTGTTTATCTGGTCAGCAAGGTGTTAAATAGTCCTCAGGACAAATATCTGCACTGTCAGTTGTCTACTGGAGGGGGAAAAAAGAACAAAGCGGTGATCCACAGAGGCTGGTGTGATGTTATTCATGCTGGCAGCAACATTTCACACCACAATGCTGTTTGGCATTCTGGTGTAGTGACTGTTGAAGGCCAGCTTAGTCCCAAGCAGTCCGCCCAGGGTCATGGAACATGTGAGGCAGTTTCTCTGTGACTCCTCAGGAATCTGACACAACATCAGCAGCTGTTCCATGTGCACTTCCTATTTCTGTCCTGCTTTTTTTTCAGTTTCTCTATTTGCCTTTTCCTTTTTGACTTCTGTTCTCTGACATTGTTATTTTTCTGTTTTCTTCTTATTTTATTTCAAATCCTTCACTGCCAACTTGTAATAATTACCACACAATAGATGAGCTGTATGCCCAGAAACTGAAGTACAAGGCCATCAGCGAGGAGCTGGACCACGCCCTCAATGACATGACTTCCATGTAATTCACCTCATGCTTGTTTCTGCTCTGTGCCTTAGAGCTCAACACCTCTAACCACTATCACTGACATACAATAGCTCCCTCTTGTGGCATGTTTGATTGCAGTGATATTTATTCAGCTACATTAGACATGGGTGGATTCTTCTAAGATCCTCTTTCACTGTTTGTCTAACATTTGTGTGTGACCTAAATGGTTGTATTTTTTAAACTAGTTTCTCAGGCTAGATTTCCATAACCTTTTAATGTGGGTTACTACTAACACCTTTTAGCAGTAGTATTAGTTTTCCTTTATAGTTTCTCACAAAATGGCCACATTTCTTCATAAGCTTCCTTCTCGTCATCTGGCTCAGTCCTGCATCCTATTTTCCTCTTTTTGTTTCAGCATGTTAATATATCTTCCATTCCTCCTTTTTATTTCTCCCTCCAACACTTTTGTTCTTCTCCTTTCTTCACAGCTAAATCTTTACACCCCTCACCCCCGAAGCTGGTTGATCATCATCTCTGTCCCGTGCAGCGCAGCCCAACTATCTGTCTCTGTATTTCTTTACTTCTGCACATTGGGCCATCGCTGCTGCCATCCATTTGTTCATCTCTCATTCAGACCTTTTGAGCCGTATTACCTTCTGTAAAATAAACATTCTTCCATCTATGCCAGCCCTCCCCCCTTTCTCCTGCCATGTTTCTTCATTTCCATTTGTCGCATCTTTTTTTTTTGGATTTTTTTTTTGTCTTATGTGTTTTAATTTGTTTTGTTGAGTAGCTTTTGAATAAACTCTGAAGCTCCTCACATTCACTGTTCCCTTTTCTGTTTGAGAGGACCCTCGTTTGCTGTAAAGGCAGTATTTGGGTGCTAATTAATTCTCTTTACTTGTAACAAACTAGTTGTTCTCATTAAATCCAATGGTTGTCCTCTCTGTATGAGATAAGATATTTGAATAAGAAGAGTACTGCAACATCACCAGCAGTCACGACAGACTATCTGCTTTACATTTAAGACTACTGCATCACCAGGGATTTTGAATGTAGAATTACTGACTCAAGCATATTAACGATAACCTTTAGTGTCTCCAGCCTCCTTAAGGGAGGAAGTTCTATTGTGAGACTGTCAGACCTCTTAGAAGTGTATTTTGCTTTCGTGTAACAGTTTTCAGTATGGTCAGCTGAGTCTCAGTCCCTGCACCAGAAGACACTGACAATCTGAATCTGGATTATGAATTGGCCATTTATGTGTAAGCATTTTTCAGGCCATCCTCAGCATCTCTAGGGAAAAATATCGAGCAAAAGCCACTCTCTGTACAAAAGGAATAATGAGTAATAGATGTTGCCATAACCAGGACACCAAGATATTGACAGCTTGAGGCCTTTTGGAACTGTGAATGACAAATAGTGAGTTACTGTTTTAGTTTGCTACGTTCATGAGGAGGACAACTCAACAGATTGAATGTTTTGTGATTACCTTCAAAGCATCACTAATTCTCTGTCTGTTGTACTAACCTGCCTAACTTTCTCTTTCCCTTTTCTCTTACCTGCTTTCTGACTGTCAAGACCATCTATACAAGCAGCTTGAGAAAAACCGTCTTCTGACCAATGAACTGAGAGTAGCTTTAAACGAAGCTTAAACCGGGCCTTTGTATGCTTTCATTCTTCTGAAACTCAAATGTCCAGGCATATTGTCTAATGCTGTGATTATAACGAGTATAGACAACTGTGTCTATGACACAAAACCTTAAACCAAGTAATGCTTTGAACAAACAGGATTCAAATGTATGATTTTCACTTTATGCATGTTCAGACTGCAGCTTCAGGTGGGAGGTCAGACAGCCTCAGGTTATGAAACGTAGTGGACTGGATTTGATATGTTTTCCTCAGTTATTGACAGGGCTGTAGCACATTAGTCCACTTGAAATCTACATGGTGCTGTTGCTGGCTATGAGGCTGAGGCCCATAGCCGGGGAAGACTCGTTAAATGCTGCAAGGGGTTCAGAAATTACTTCTACCCCCGAATCCCCTCTGAAATGCTGTGCTGGTTAACAGACAGGAGGACAAGTTTTTAACCAAAATGTAGTATGTATAGAAAATCAGAAGATGCAATGTGTTCAGCTGTGCTGGAACCAAGATACCCATTAATTGGGATTTAAAGCAGATTTGACTTTCTTACAATTCCAATTGGTTAGTTTTTATTTGAATCATATATCTGTAGCATTTCAGTCAGAACATGCATCACTGTTTTGACCATCTCTTTTCATTAACAGTACATTTGATTTTGGTGATGAGTGAGTAAAACTGAGATCCAGCGTAAATTTGACAGTCTTAAGTTGTCACTTTTTTTAAGATACATGGTCTGTGATTTGAGGTTCAATTGGTTTTTGAGGTTAGACTTTTTTTTTCATTGACCTGAAGCCGTTTGGAGAGGATGCTTAGACTTGTTACTGTAGGTCATTACCATCTTATAAATTCATTGTCAAACCCGACTCCATAAAGAGCCATTCCTTTGTCCTAAGCCTAGCTCAAAGTCTTGACTACAGCCCTGTCTATAGCTTGAGTATAATATTTACAATAAATTGATTGGAGTTGAGGATATGTACCTAATGAATGCTAACTTCTGTTGCTGAAAAAGATAATACTGAGTAGTGAAATTTCTCACACACAAAAGGTTTGTAACAATATCCAGCACATGTCTAACACTTTGTTATCCTGGGCTAGAGCTTTGTCTGTTTATATTCTGTGCATCTCTGCGCTGTTATCTTTTCCCCCTGATTTTTAACTGATGCAATGCTATATTAACAGATAAACTCACACGTGCTAAAGAAGAAGGCGTGACCGTAAAGCAGATGCTGGATCAGACTCTAATGGAGATGGTTAACATATGAGCCAGCTCTGCTCCTCCCTTCACGTTGCCTCATCTGCTCTGAATATGGCTGGCTCCCATATATGGCTGCTACAGATAATGTTGGGCCTTGTGTTTATGTGTCCTCTGACCTTGTCATCCTGAAGAAAGGAGCTCGACACAAGGTAGCAAAAACAGCTTCAGTTCGACCACACTGTTTCTGTTACACACTGTAATGAAAGGTCCATTAACATTCACTGTATATCTTTCTAATAATAGGTTTACATGTATATGTTGGGAGAATTTGCACTTTTGTAGAGAAAAATAACGCACATAATCATTGTGAACAAAGCCATAAGTTAAGCCAAGGTCATATATAAGGGACTTTTATTATGTATACTTTTGTAAAGTTGCTTGTGTTTCTTTGTTACATCTGTATTATAAGCATTTATTCAGTGCCAGTGATGTTGTACACTTCCAGTTTGTCAAAGAAGCAAGTCTTAGCATTATTGCTTGAATGTACTGTATTTGTTCAGTTAATCGAAAGAAATGCTAATACACTGTACTCCCTCTTTTGTTCATGTCAAAGAACTGATTTGTTTGTTGTCTCTCCCGTTTTATCTTGGAAATTTAAAGATCATGAATAAATGGTTGGATCAAGTCTAATTTACTCGAAGTCTGGATTTATTAATGTTTCTTATGTTATTGATACTTTGAAGAAGATGTGGGAAAATGAAAGATGTCAAAAGAGAAATGTTTTTGTATTTACTTTGGCTATCGTCTCACATGGAACGATCTACACCTCACTTCATTTACGCAATGCAAAATAGTGCACTAAACTTTTACAGTGGAAGAGCCACTTGGATTTTAAATGGGGAACCCCCTCCCCCCAAAAATACTACTTCTCAATTAAACACGAGCTATTACCTCCCAGTTTGTTGTAGTGCATCACCAGTGAAGTATCCAAACCTGTAGAAGGTCAACGCAAGCTATGTATTGTTAAGCAGTGGCTCACAACCTTTTTGTGCTTGTATGTCTTTCCTTATGACCTCTTGTGTAAAAGTGTATGGCCTGTGTGGACATGAGTTGTGATTGTGAAAAGCAAAAAAAAAAAAATAGAAGTATAAACACAATAGTGTGTAATAGAAATGTGTTCTTTCTTGTACAACCACCAGTCAAAACGTTCTTTAAAAATTGTCTTTATCAAGTTTAAGACACTAAATGTCAAGCCTTTTAACGGCTACAGCTCCTCCTCGCCGCACGGGGGCAGTGTGCTATCTTCAGACTTCTCGACAGGAGCGGAGGTTAAAGGTCGTAACTGGGCAGCCGTGCTGTAAAACTGACGACTAGACAGAGAAACATGGATGAAAATCAAGATTTTACCGTGTCTTTACAAGACAGCAAGGCCGCATACGTCCTTAGCAATGTTGCCGAAGTGGTTGAGCGAATCCTAACCTTCGTACCAACCAAGTCGCTTCTCCGGATCGCGAGGTAACGGAAAATGTTTGCATGCTAAACAGTGAAAGTAGCTAGCGATAATGGCTGTCGACGAAGTGAAAGTATTTTTCAGAGACATACGATACATTTAGAAAGGCAGATAATGCAGCACTTAGCTATGAGTCGCTAGACATGGTGTGTAATTAATTACTTTCAGGTGCTCAGTCATGTTTGTCAGAAACAGGAACTTGCTAGCTAACTTTGCTAATTCTCTTGCCAAGTTTTTACCAAGCTAGCATGTCAAGTGTAATGTTTTGGTGGTTGTGCTCAGTGTGTGCAGACTGTGGAGAAACTGTGCCCGTAGAGTGCTGAGGACTCAGCAGCAGCTGACTTGGGTGTCAACATGTGGACCGTCCAACACAGAGGTCCACTCCCTGTGCAGCATCTTGGCAGAGGAGGTGGAGGTAAATCATTATGAGGGAACAGTGACGGAAAGCTACTTGAGGAGAGGACCAGTGTTGTGTTCCCTTGGCTTAACCTGACCCCAGCCTTATCCAAAACCTAACCACTTCTCTCAGTCCTAAGACCAAATGCCGAGGTGACACTACATGAATCACAATTCTAACAGAGGGGGGACATCATTCAACAGGGAACGGACTTTGACACAACACCAGTACTTTGCAAATCCGCAGCACAAGGTTGATATGGATATTGTTATACAAATACTGCAGAAACTATATAAAAGTATGGTGAACACTCTGATTGTAGTGATTGTTTTGGAAATTTGCTTAACATACATGCTCAGCCAGCCAAATGATTCCTCTTGTCATCGTCAAGTGTGTTCAGGAGTTGTTTCAAAAAATAATTTCATCTCATGTATTAAAAAAAAAAATCGTTGATGTGAACGTGAATATATGATATATTGTTATACCATGTAATCCAGAAAACACTTAACAAATGTTTAAATCCCGTTTGTGCACTTTTCTTCTGATTATTTTCAGAAAGTCTTTCTCCTGCCCAAAACGGTTCTGGCGATGGTAGACTGTGAGGCCTTCAATGGACAAGCTTATTGCTACAGACAGAGTAAAGGTTTGGTATTAAATAATTTTAGATAGAAGATGTCTGCACACGTCTCATCAGAACTGTTCATTGTTGTGTTTGTGGAAAGACATATATGAAGTAAGTGGTATGACACAACCCTTTAGGAAAATGTCGGGCGTGTTAGGGTTAGGGTTGGCTAAGAGTAGGTTTTTTTAGCTCACTGTGTATATCCGTTCCTTGTTAGTCAGTTTCGGCTCGAGACCATTGTTCCTCTTTGTCACTGCACTTTCAGTAGCATATGGTGTTGTGTTGAAATATTAGATAATTCTACTATTACTGTTATGACTGAGTACCTGCATGTTTGGCACAAATAGCCCATTAATGGAGAATAACAGCACTTAAAAAGCAGCCAAGATTTGTTCAAGTTGTAATTTTGAGATTGTTTACAGTCTTTGTGAAGTTTTTTTCGCCAGTGAGAGTTAATTTGTAACATACTGTGACACATAGTCATAGATGCTGTGGATAACTGCCATTTAATATACCTTGCACACATTTGACTTGAACTAACGGATACCTGCCAGTTAATAAAAGAAATGATATTAAGGCTTGTGTAATAATTTGCTAGTATTTGTGTCATATAGACCACCAACACAGGTATTTTTTTGCAATACTAATAAAAGTAAACTTACAGCCTGTTTGCTGAGAAAGAGATGCTTTGCAGGTTTAAGTTCCTCTTTATCTAAATTTGTTGCATAAAGACATTGTAATTTCTAGCAACGTCTGCTTAACTTATTATTTAAATGATAAAACAGCTGACCTTTCTCATTAACACGTTTTCTTCTCAACTACTTTGAAGCAAAAAAGAGTCGCCAGAGTCCTGACACAGTTGAAGAGCTGAACCTGCTCTTCCCCAAAAGCTGTGAGATCATGGGCATTGCTACACCAGGCATCGTCTGTAAGTGTTCCTCTTTTCTGTCTTTCTCTTATTTCCTCATTCATATAAAAGTGAATAAAATCCTCACTGCACCCCAATTAAAACTGTTAGTAGACACATAGAGGGAATCATTGAATATTAACAGAAAATTATTCTTAAATGAGATTCAGAGCTATGATGGTACAAATATGGGGCCTTAGCATGTTGCCGGGATGCTTTAAAAAACAATTAAAGCTAAGCCAGGTGTCATATCTATGAGGAATAGTTCAGCAGAGAGGACTACGCATGAATCCCCACTGCCGCTGCGGCCTTTGGAAAGCACCACTGGCGGCTGGCACCTTCCTGCCTCTCCCTCTGATAGATTGCCTAGTCTGCCTGGTGCTGTGCTCCCCATTTCTCTGTATAATCACAACCCTGAGGAGAAGCGACTCTCCATCAGCCACGTTCTCTTTCCACAAGATGATGGCTTATCGGGCTCCCGTTGTCCATCAGTTTTAATGGCAGCCTCAGCTGTTTGTGATAACACTCATTTTGTGATATTGCAGCTGAGGGTCACCCCAGGGTCAATGCACCCATCTAATTCAAATGAATTAAATCTTTGATTGGATTAGGTTGGATCTATAGATTTCTTGTAATACATCTGCCACACAGCCTAGATTACAACTAATTATTTATGCATGTCAGCTGAGGGGCTGCACAGTATTAAAAGGATGACTTGTGATACACCCAGACATAGTATTTCCTCATAACGCTTTATAAATAAATGAGATGCTGACGTTTAGAAATCGCCTGCATCCAAATCAAAAGACAAATCCCATACCTTCTCACTACAAAGTCATACATTAGTTTCTACTAGAAGTTAGCAAGTATCATTGTTCATTAATGGTGGTGTGAGTTATTCTGGAGGTTTGTTGATTTATTTGGACTCAACACCAAAACAAATACACCACTCCATCACGCCCCCAAATTCATGTCATGCAGAGAGGAAGTTTCCCAGAATCAGCACACCAGCTCCTGATATTTGCTATTTGAAGAATACTGGATTAGAATGACTCACCTCCCTTTAAGGAGAAATGAAAGCCTTTAGCTCTTTTTCACAGAAGACTTTCTCATTTATCATTATAGGACAATCCCAGGTATTTCTAATAACATTAATGATGGCTCTGTTCTATTAAAGTGTTTCAGTAAGTAACACCAGGACTCTGAAACCGAAGGAGCCATCATTCATTTTATTATTTAAAACCTGTGCATTTCTTACTTTGACATGCCAAACGGTCTTCTTAATTGACAAGTGTCACACACTTTTTTCCTGGTCTCCTCTCACATCAGGTTTTCTCAAGTTTTCTTCCCTCTGGCCAAATTAGAATTTTCAGGCCCCAAGATGGCAGCGAGCAATAAATCCCAATCCAGTCTTCCACATCACTTCTGGAATCTAGGGTGATGCCACAGATGCTATGTCTGTGTTCTGTGGTTGCAACTAACACTGCAAGCAATAAGCATAATGGTTGCTTTCAGGGTCTGTAAAGTAAAACATAAAAATAGAAATGTTTCCCTGTTAGCTCTGTGGCTTTCATACATCTTTTCAGACTTGTGTCAAAGACGTTATGTACATTCTGAAAGGTTTGATTACCTTAAACAAATACCTTAAGTTGGGTTCACAAGTAGAGTGTGTATTAGTTATGTGCCAAGATTGTGCAGGTTTTCTTTCCAAGTAAACATGATAACAGCTTATTTCAGTGATGAGTATACTGCTGGCCATAGAGGAGGATCTTAGTCACTGCTTAGTTTTTGGCTGGAATGATAGCTCAGATTTGTGGGCCTCCATGACACATGACATGTGTGCAAGATACTGCATGTAACTTCTTATTCTATGGTGCTTCATGCTTGCTTTCTCTGTGCAGTGACTCCCAGTGGCTCCTGCTCCAGCCCTCCTCAGGAGTACCAGGAGGGGGAGGCTGGCTTTGCAGTCATGTTCCCCAGCATGGAAGGTGTCCACATCAAGCCCTTTCATTTTTGCAAGAAGTCCATCTCCCCAACAGCACTGAAAGAAGCAGGTGAGTGTAGACTCACATAGGGGTAGGAATGCAGAACAGGTTCAAAATTGTCCAATCCTGGGATCATTTGCCTCCAAGCCAGGAAATAGATCAAGAATCAATAAAGAATTGGACAGGCAATCAGAATTGGCAATGGTATTGGTATCAATAAAATATTTTAAATTTCTGTCCCCAGGCCCACAGCAATTACTCAAAAATATAAATGGAGAAATCTTCCATAGCATGTATTCAGATCACTTTTTCATTTGTTGTACTTGTCTTTTGTACGTGTCTTTTCAGGACTAGTTGACAACCCAGAGCTGCGTGTGGTCCTGATATTTGTCTATGAGGCCTATAAATCTGGAGGGGCACGCTTCCTCAGTCAGATACTGGAGCCACTGGCCAAGAGCAAAGCCCTCATCGCTGGAGGCCTGGTAGAACGTGTCTTCTCGCCCACTAGACACTGGTGAGTTAATGTCCTTCACCTAAATCAAGTTTATTTCTTGGCAATTTTGGGAAGAATCACGCAATCCAGTTTATACAAATCTATCAATTGCAAATGATTTCCTGCAAATAGGTCCTCTTACTTCATTTTGTTCAATATCTGATTTTCTCTGTCGTTTATGTAATTTAAGGAACTGACAATAGGTTTGGACTGAATTTCTATATAAACACTAGAAGTTGTAATTTCAACATTTGCAGATTTGTTTATTTGTTTAATTATCAGTGCAGCATTTTTTACTGCACATTCTTTTGCAGCATTCACACTCTCCCTGTCCCTTTATTTCACACTTTGTAGCTGCAGCCAGGGTGCATACGGTGTGGTGGGACTGGCTCTGAGTGGCCCTAAGGTGCAGGGGGCATCTGTGCTCTTGGACCAAGACATCAGCAACCCAAAGGCGGCTGAAGCCACAATCCGGCGACTCAAGGCAGCCAAAATTCCCGAGAGGAACACCTTAGGGTTCATGTTCGCCTGCGTGGGCAGAGGCCAGAACTACTATAACAACCAGGCCAATGTAGAGGCCGACGCCTTTCACAAGGTGTTCCCCAACATTCCGCTCTTCGGCCTGTTTGGCAACGGCGAGATCGGCTGCGACCGAATCATCAAAGATGACTACACGCTGTGTGACACGGACACGGACTGTCTGCAGCATGAGTACACTACAGTCATGACCCTGGTCCATCTAGGCTGACTGACTGACCCACAGTGACAATGGACAAACAGGAAAGACGCTCCTGTTTGCAACAGCAGTCGGGAACAAGAAACATTCTGTATAGTGTGTAACTCACATTAGAATATTTCTGTCACCATTTCTGCGTATAAAGCAGGAAAATAATCGCTTCAGCCATCAATGTAATGGTATCATTTGGGAAATGTCCCTCAGAGACTATGTGTGTAAACACAGCTTCATATTAAAACTAGTGAGTTTCACAAAGTTCAGATCTAAAAAGAAAAAGCGATGATCTCTTTTTACATTCAAATGTGCTTAAGCACTCTTGTAAAATAAGTGTTTATATTTCCCCTAAATTTCGCACACATTCAAGGCATATCTTACAACATCAACCTCATGGTCTATTTGCTTTGCAGGTGAGTAAATTATATGCACTTGTGTGTCCCACAAGCTATTGTTGTAGTTGTTGATTCAGCGCAGGCACTTTTTATTCATGTAAGTGAGAGGAGTGTGGCCCCTCCTCCACAAAAATCAAGGTAATCTTGATTTGAATGCTCTTCCTTGTTATGTAGGTTTTACAGTTTTGATTTTTACACTTTAGTGTAACCAACAAAAAATAATAAACCGTCTTAGCGTACAAATTAATAATCTTTTGGAAGATATTAATGTAGCTCTATGGTTGAATTGGGTCCAGGGATATCAGTCAGAATCATACAGTGCCTCTTTTTGTGTCCACATGTCAGGTCATATCTCCTACTGCTCCTACTTCCTACTGTTAATGGTTACTTCATCTACTAAGCTTCTGCAGCTTAAAAGATTCAAGGTAGAAGAGAGTTGCACAGTTAGTGACACTGCCTTGCAGAAATTCTCACTTACACCCCACTTTACTCTTGGCTCTTCTTCAATTATCTAACTTTAGGAAACAGTGTTTGGAAATTGAAGATATATTTTTCAATGTCTTACAAATGAGATGGATACGGTGTAGGCGATCATGGTATCTGTTGCAAAAGTAAAAAATGTAAAGGTTCTTTTTGAAATTTTGATAGTATAGTCTGAGATTAACTACCTAGTTGCACGTTTGAAAAAGAGCCAAATTTAAGGAATAATAGAATATCACTCTGTCAAAATCCATTAATGCTTCTAGACGACCCTGTCATTAATTGATGTCGTGCTTTTTCTTCATTCAGAAGAATCTCCTAAGGACATGAAGGTGCAATTTCCAGTATATACATGTTTGTCAGTCTTTAGTTACATGTTTTGCTGTTACATGTTTTTTTTTTTCTATACATGCTGCATCAATGATTGTTGCAAGAATGGATGCTTTTCAAGAAAGTCCCAATGTTTTACTATAGAAAAAAAATTAGAATTTTTTTGTATTAAACATCTGCCCTTATAGTTTTGGAAGAGAAAATGTATTTTAAGTTAGTGTTTAAGGCTGATTGAACAAAGTTGTTTTTGCTGTTGATGCACTTTTTTCTACATGTGCCAAATCATGTCTGTTCTCTTCCCCCCCCTCAATAAAATTCAATCTATAGATACATATCCCCCTCTCCCCCACATTCATTTCTCCCATCCACCACCACAGCATGTTTCAGACCCAGTCCCTGAGCCCACCTTCCCTCCCTCCTCCCTCGGTTGTAACCACAGGCCTACTCCAGTTAATTCACATCCCCACTTTTCGGGTCTTTGCACACACCCTGAAATGTGAGCCTCAGCCTATAACATCTCCAGCAGCCCACGTCCAGGCGTGTTTAAATGAAGGCAGAGAGACGCTTCAGATTGATTGATGTGCGCTTTAACCATCGACTGGCTGATCCCGGTGAATGACAAACGGTTAAGCCAATTGCTGCGAAGGCAACTTATATTCCCATAGTATCTTTATTTTGGGAAACCATAAAAAAGGGAGAGGGACGACCTACCAGGCGAATAAAATCATCTGTGGCGATCATCTGCTCTCAAAAAACAGGGGCTGTGAAAATCTTTCTCTCTCTCACACACACACACTTCCAGCATTATTATTCTTTTCTCCACAGCCTCTTTATGTCGTGACCGGAGCGATGCAAATGTCACACGATTCATCGGCAGCTACCGCCGGAGCCTCGGTAGCATTTTGATGGCGTTTGGATGAGATCGTGTTCGCCTCGTCGCCGGAGAGTCGCGAGCTCCAGCTCGGGCTTCAGCACCTGGACAGCTCCTTCCGCAGGGTTCCCCGCTGCGCTCGCCGGGGAAACCCTCGGCTGAGGAGCGGAGCCTGGATCCGGATCTGGAGCGGTGCACGCGCGAGCCTCAACGAGGAGGAGGAGGAGGAGGAAGAGAAGGAGGTGGAGGAAGAGGAGGAGGAGATCGCACTTTAAAGGGTCGCTTTTTGATGTGACTTGGAAGAAGCTAATATGAGCTTGTGGAGTGAGGATGATTCTTGCGTTTGAGCTTCAGCCCCTGTTTTGGTTTTGCACTGAAATCCGAGCAGCAGCAGGAGGAGCAGTGGTGGTGGTGGTGGTGGTGCTCGTCCAATGCAAAAGTGCTAAGGATAGCTGCAGCCTACACACACACACTGCGAGCCTGCTGCTGCTGCTGCTGCCTCACTTACTCTCATCACCACCGAGGGAGACATCACTATCAGCAAAAGGGGGCATCAGCATCACCCGTCAACGATGTGAGTCTCACACAGGTAGGTCCTCTGCTCCGGTTTCATCACTCAGCTCGTGTGCAGCAGGAGCTCTCAGTCTTATTTAGTTTGTGCTCTCCCGAGTCTGATACCAGCAAGTGAATCTGTTTGATCACAGATGGCAGGGGAAGGAAAAGTCTGCTGGAGAGTTCTGAAGCAGAAGTGTAGGCAGAAACAAGAAAATTTTTTCGGTTATACAAGTTTGTGTGTGAAGTTACAACAGACTTTTGGGGACTTCTTCCAGTCTTGTTGTTGCTGTCTGACATATTCATTGACATCAACTCTTCTCGTAGAAAGGCAAGGTTGGGGGTTCTGTTAGTTCCATATTTACCATCAGAGCCAAAGAGGAGACAGGTTCCTCCTGACTCAGGAAGCAACGTCCTTTCTTCACCAGATGCAAGAAACAAATCACAGGATGCTGGGTTGATCAATTTCATCTTTTACCAAATGTCTCTAATATCAGTGGCTGTCATCGGATTTGGACGGTTTGGATCTCCAACCTGCATGAAACATTACTGACTCTGGCATTTCTTCGCTTGTAATAATGACCGTGTTTGTTCCAGGTTCAACATGAAAGCAGCATCTATCAGGAGAAAAGGTGAACTGCAGCACTAAAACATCCAGAAAACTGAGTGGGAACCTTGTGACAAGCAGCACCACCACCTTCTCTCCTCTCTCCATCACACCTGCATCATGGCAAATGCTGAGTAAGTACAGACCATTGCTGATCTTTCTTTCTGCTCTTCCTCACATTTGCAACCAGTGTAAAATCAACTGTTTCTTTTCCCACATATGGAACGTGTACGGTCAAATGTCAGAAATGCAAATGAGGATGTTTGTCGAGCACATTCTTATCCTCTTCCTTTCACACTTGTTCGTCCCTCTCTTCCTCTGCTAACAACTTTTTCCCTTCCCCCAGTGGTCTCCCCTCTTTCACCATTTCCCACACTTCTGTGCCTCCATTTCCACAGTAATGACCTTTCTTCGCTCACACACTGATACCGTTGAGGTGTCTCTGACCCTCGTCACTCTGAATGCTAAACACAGACGCACACACAGAGATGCAGAAACACACCTGCACAATGCTGACAACAGAGCGTCCATTCTGCAGCCCTAAACACAGCTCTCTGTGTTAACCCCCTCTGTGGAGCAACATGCATCGATTACTATTATCCACGACTATTACAAACGAACACTCTCCACCTCCAGTTTTCTCCCAGCTTTCCATTTTCAATCTGCGCTCTCCGAGTGTGTAGTGAGAACAGCTGATGCATTACAGAGGGAACGTGCTGCAGCCTGTGTGTGTGTTTGTGAGTGTGTGAAGACGAAGTAAGAGGTAGGGGAGAACAGTGAAAATCATTATTCTCTGTTAACTCCTGATTCTGCTGGCGTAGCATGACTCTCTAATTTGTCTCGTCGTAACTAGCTGCATTTATTCTCTTGACCTAGATGAATAGCCCTAAATCATTGCTCCATTTGTGCTTTTATAAGAGAGCCAGTTCTCCTCGTGGTCCCATACAGAGTTCAGCTCTGCGAGTCTCAGTAGCAATGTCATATCACGCTGTGGTTAAGGTGGAAGGCTTCCTAAAACAGATGACTGGAGCTCACAGTTGCTCACCAGCTCACCAGTAAAAAAAAAAACCTGTATAAGAAACTGTATAAATAACAGCAAAAAAATCTCAAACAAAAGAAAAACTAACCCTACTTTTAATTCCTCTTTTTATTTTTCACCCACATGTGCAAACATTTTTTTAAACCATCTTTTTACACCTTGATGTTTATGGTGAAGTGGCACTGAATTTATTTACAGTGTTCTCTGTTTAAATTCGTGCTTGATTCTATATTAGGACTCTGTCACGTTCTCAGCTTCATAAGGATTGATATATAAAGTTAACAAATGTAAAAATACTAATAGATAGTAAATCAATGTTCTGTCAAATCAGTCTCTTAATTGAAGTGGTGGGAGAAATTCCTTTAATTCAATTAAGTCAGTAAACTGACAAAGTATAAATGTTGAAGTAAAAGAACTTGATGATCCTTCTGTACTATTACTTAAAGGCCCCTGACTCTGATTTTTTTTTTTTTTAAGATATCATTAAATTGTTAATGTGTAAGCATCATTTTACAGTTGTAGCCGAATGAGGGGCAACTGATTGAACTCCTGTGTGTACTGTTGGGTTGTTTCGTCCAGTTGTTCCCAACCTCGGGGTCAGTGCGTGTTTCTTATTTGGACTTTGAATCTTTGCTGTTTTTGTCAAATACTGGATAATTTTACCTCCTTGAACAAGGTCCCATCTGTTCCTTTATAAGACGTCACTGGTTTAATCTTTGTCTTTTATGAGCAAATTTTTCTGATTTTTCATCTAAAGTGTTCATCTAAAATTGGAAAAGTAAAAAGTAGCTGTTTCAGCTAAATACAATACAACAATTCCCTCAGAAATAATGTGTAGTAGAAGTAGACAGTTGCAGGAAATGGAGCTCATATAAAGTACTTTACTGTACTTTAAAAAGTAAATGTACACAGTAACTTTTTGCCACTGCTTATTATTTGTAGCTGACCAGTCCTATGCTTTCTCTCCTACTGAGATTTACAACTTGACTCAAGCTTTAGAGAGAAACGTGTCCACATCTCACCTGAAGAGTCACGGGATAAATCTGTACAGTAATTTACATTTAAGGGTGAATTTTTCCTTTAAGATTCTGAGGGGCCCTCCTGGTTGGGACCGTTCATCTTTCTCCCCACGTCGATGTTTACCCTGTTGTTTATTCAACGCCAGCGGGAGGCTGGCGAGGTTGAACGGCTTCGCCTCTTTCGTTCAGAGGGTGGGAGTTGACGAGCACATGGTGTCTTTCTGCCTGTTGGGTGAAATGTTGTCGAGTGGCCGCCTGATATTCTGCCTAATTGGCTCTTTTCATAAGCACCCTGGCAAAATGTGCGCAGTTTATTAGCTGTGGATCATAACAAATGTAGGTTAGGAAAGCTCCATGACGTGCGTTAGGGCTGCCAGGTTTTTAAAAAAGGCAACAATGGATTTTAAAACATGTAGCCTGAACAAGTGACAGATTAAAGGGCCACTCCATGGATTTTACAAACAAAGTTCAATTTACTCTTTATGGAAAGTGCCACTCGGTCTTTGAACCCAGGATCTGGTCAGCAAACAACTTTAACATTTGAATCTTACGCTTCCTTGCAAGCCTTTTCATTTTTGACAAGTGAACACCTACAACATTACAGCTTCCTCCATATATCCTCATTACATTGTCATTTTCAAACCAGTCAGCCTACGTGAAAAGTCTCCCCCCCCAGTAAATTGTTCCTGGAAATGCCATTCTAATTATAATTATTCACTCACTCTTTATTGAATTAAACAATCACAATTTAATAAGATAACAGCTCTTTTGCAGCAAATTCTGCTTAGTGCTCAAGCTGCAACGCCTCGAATACAGACACACAGAATATACAGTATGTCTCCTATGTTTGCCCTATATGCAAAAAATACAGCACGAAGGAAACAAGTCAGTCAGTAAAGTCAATTTCACAAGCCTACAGAAATCTGTCTTTTCAGTTATTAAGTCTTTCACGAGCCATATTCCCTTAAGTGTCTGTTGAAATTAAAATAATCTATTATTGGAAACTGACACAGTGTAAAAAGGTCCACGGACCTCTCCATCATGAAGGAGGCTTATGTACGTCTGCTGTCTTAGTCCTGCCCCACGAGGGTCTCTGTGTCTCCTGTGTCTTCTACAGCTTTTATCTGTAAAGGTCAGATAAGAGACTGGTCACACCAGGGCCAGAACAGTCCATTGTGCAGTCCACCAATTCATCATAGTTTAATCTGTAATATTATTAATGAGCTAATGTGCCTGGCAGACTTCATTAATATCCACTGGCGTGAAATTAAGGAAAGTTTCTCTGCAAGTTGAATTGGGTGTTCTAAGAAATTACCCGAAGCAATTTGCACATTCTGTAGAAGTGACAGGTGTTTTGTCCTGCGACATGAACGCCACACTAAACAGCTCAAGTTATGTTTTCTGAGCTATTGTATTCAAAAAGGCTCGTGGGTGAATTGACCGAGGTGTGTATTGACCAAAACGCAAGTGAAAGGAAAAGCACGTTTTTCTGCTTGTATCATTGTTTTAGCATGGTTTAATCCAGATGCCAATGACGTCCCGCAGGTAAAAGCTGACAGTCTTTCTTTTGCCTCATCTTCATCTTTTGATGTGAAATCCATATCACGTTGTGTGTGAGTCAGCAGCAAAGACAAACATTACTCACTGTCTTTACTTTCTTGGCAGCAAAAAAAAAAAATTCTTTAGTTTATAACAAATATGAAATATCTCTATGTGATTGTAACCAAGACACAATTATTACATCAAACTGATTCAGGCTTTGAGTCCAACTTTTGGGGTAGAAGTTGTAGAATAGTTTTCACTGTTCCTCCGACGGTGTCTGCACACACTTGTATGAGATGAGTCTGTAACACTAATACACAATGATGTCCAGCTTCTCCAAAGTTCTCTACAGCAGCTGGTGGGAGCAGGGAACATCTGCTTTGTGTCTCCGTGCTCTGGCCAAGTTTTTGCCGTGTTTCAGATCCTCAGGCGTTCTGCTCACACAGCCCTGTCTATCGTGTGTATGTTTAACTTGTAGTTCGCCGAGGCCTTGGACAGAGCGGAGTGTGCGCCTGGAAGGAAATAGGAAAGGAAAAAGGAAAGCGTATATTCAAAGCTGCCGTTGTGCTTTGCAAGGGGAGGTGATAAGCAGCAAAATGCCTATGTTTGATGTAATGTGTGGAAGTAATAGTTTTTATGTCTCATTTTATTGATAGATGAATATATTTACGCAATAGGTCAAAACATGAAAGCAGAAATTGTCAGATTTTTATTTCCATATATTTCCTTTTCATGGCAACATTTTCAACTGTTCGGGAATATAAATTACCAGATATACATATCCAGTACCTTATGTGCCCTAAACCGCCAACAGGACTGCTATGTAATGGCTCTTATTCAGAGGATAGTAGATCTTATTTTCATAATGCGGAGTGCAGGTGGAATTTCTGATTTATGAACGGTGCCCAATAAAAGTTTAAACAGGATATTAATGTACTGAGTTCACTTTAAAGCACTTTGAAGTCAAATTGATTCAAAAGAAATCAGAGAGTCCGTAAAGTTTCAGTCAGGACTTTCTTCCATAGACAACAGTAGACAGACTATTAACTCCATTATAATTGATTGAGAATATTATAATGCGTATTTATTATAGTATATTAGGAACATTTGCTAACTAGCAAACTAAGGCAAATTCTTTTCTCCAAAGCTGCTTGTAAGTCTGTCTTATTACACAGGGGTCACAAGGGTCACGAGACACTTCCAGTTGTCGGAGGAAGAACATTCTTTGGCGACACTGGCTCCCAGTCACTTACATGACCTTCTGTTTTGGTCAGTGGAGTCCCTTGAGCAACTTTTGTCACATAATGACCTTTCCTACCTGGCCCACAACTCCACAGTCTACTGTGTAATTTTATCTGCCGCCCCCCAGGGAATCCTGCTCCCCTGAATATCACTTCTGTCCTGTGGGTGCTCTTCTGCCGTTGCAGTCTTTTTAGTCTTTCCCTGAAATAATGTTTTTGAGAATTTTGTAATCACCACTTTCTGTTAGATAAGGACATTAGGGGTACACAGAAAGGTCAGTATTCTTATTTAACAGCAAAAATGGTTGTATTTATATTTGTCCTCGGATAGAAACAGAGACAGGTTTGTCTTTTGGCTTTTTTTCATTGGACTTGTGTTTTGAACTAATTGCTACAACACTCATCTGCTGCATCAAGTTAATTTAAGCAGCTATTAAATGTATATTTTCATGATATTCATATTTACACATTTTGTCTTTTTTGGTTTTAATTTCATTCATCAATGGAAGGAGCTATGATGTAGAGGCCACTTTGCAAAAGAGTCTGCATTTTCACATTTCCATGCAACATCCATCTAACTTTGACAAAAATAAAATGGTTAAAATAAAACGGATATACATACTGTAATGGATTACCTCGCTAAAGCAACTTTAGGTCTCTGGAAAAAAGGAGCCAAACAGACGTTTACCAAAAATATCACAGATATCTCCAAATGCATGACTAACCTTATTGCTTCACATGCGAACTTTGCTGAACGTTGCACAAATCCCCGGAACCTGGTCTGCAGCTTTTCCTGATATCTCAACTGGCAGCCAGGCAGCACACCAGGTACATTACTGTAAGCTGTGAACCGGTGGGGTCTGGACAGCTTGTGTCTGTCATGAGTAGTTATGTGTACGGTCCTGATTGTTTGGGAAGAGAGCCAAACCTGCTGCTGTGCTGTGGATGAGAGGTGGTATGGATGAGGTGTTGTGTGTAGGAGAAGTGTGGAGAAAACAACATCTATCAGGCCAACCCACTGTGGCATAATACTGTATGTCCACGGTCTCAGGGTGGGAATTAATTCTTTGCCGAGTAAAATAAGTGGAGAGGTATTTGTCATAGAGGCACATCGACAAATTTCACAGTACAACAACCTATGAGTCCTGACATACATCTGCTGTAGCGGGACACACAATGACACATCCCCTAGATCGGCCGGTCATTTTTCAGAGCGGCTAAGTCAATAATAGTGATGTTGCACTGGAACCTGCTAAATATAGGTTTTCATTAAAAACTGCTTGGCTTTAAATAATTGTAGCAGTGGAATGCTGCTTCTACTATTTAGCATGTGTAAATTATTTTGCTTTTATTTCTGAGGCTTGCAATTGAAAGCCAGTGGAAACTTAAATATTCTTAAATGTTCATATTAAATATGCAAAGCAAACACAGCTTAAATAAATTTTAAAAAAGCCTAATTGGGCTACATTTGCATAGATTTTAAGAGTGAAAACTCATCTGCTTCATCAGGATTGTGTGGGTGTGATCTGATCAGCAACATGAACAGACAACCCCACGACTGTCATTCTATCGTGATTCAAATGTTGCTGAATCCCTGATGCCTAGAAATACATTTATAATCATCTTTCTCATGTCTTCTTTCCTACTGTGTCATCCCTGCGTTCTCTTCATTATTTGATTTGTGTGCATGCATATACTGTACTGATAACATTTCTGACCAGACTAGAAAAGTCTGCTGCCTACAGAGGAAAAGTGATATAAGTGTTTTTCCTTTAATATCCATTTTCTTCACTCATATAATACATATTGCACTGTCCACGAGTCAACAGCATCACAGCCTCTGGTGCCTATCCTTTGGACTATATAGAGTATGTATTTTGAACGAAATGCAGACCCTCTTACCGAGGGAAATAATCCCATCAAATTGGGATGAGGCCAGCAGCTCTTGAGACTAGACTGCAATAACACTTCTTCCTGAAAGCAAATGGTTTTTATTAATGAAAAACAAACTGCTGTTGGATGCTATACATGCAGAGTTATGACGGATGGCTCCTGGGAACGGCTACCACCTCTACTTTTTAAAGAAGCTTTAACTTACTTCGCCATCAGTATATCAGTATATAGAATCTTCAGCCTGGCTTGTTATTTTTCTATCATGTGTTGTAATTGACTGATTTGTGTTGTGCTAAGTCTCTTGTTCAGCTGTGGTTTACTGGTTCCTACCTTTAAGGAAAAACAACAAATGTGGAGAAGTGCAGTCTAATGGTATTTTCCCATTGCATGAAATATCAGAGACGTTCAAAATAAGCAGATGAGTCTGACTCTTTTGTACAGGAGACTCGCAGAGTTTCCATTGGAGCTGAAGTTCTTTGCAGCCGACGGGCACATGGTTACTCACCTGAAACAGTTTTGGAGAGCTTTGCAATGGCCGTGACTCATTCGTTTGGTTGTTGTGCTCAGTGGATTCGGTGTGGTAACACAACTACAGCTGGTGCCTTTCTTCTGTGTATTCATGCTCTGTTAGCGTTCAGCTCACAAACTTTCCATTTGTTCACTTGTTGGGTTTAATGGGCCGAGACTGCTCGGCTTTAGTGTTGGGTCAAGTTGCAGTTACATTATATGGCGGTGGTATGTTTTTGGATACATTTACTGCTGGTTAAAGTGTCACTTTTGCAATAAGAGCCAGTTGCATTTGTTTTGTGGGATGTCTTTTGGAGCTTTAGATGACCTTACTTTGGATCCTAGCTTTTGAACACTTGAATTAGTGATTTGATTTGTGACATCAGATTCTTGGCACAATTTTTTTTTTCTTTTTCTTTCTTTCTTTCTTTTTTTTTTTTAAACTACCATTAAAAGAATACTCCACAAGTTATCTTTGCACCCATTTAACTCTGTCAGACTCATAATGGACAGTTAAAAAAAAAAAACTAAATTAATGCAGCAGAATCAAAATATCTTTTTTCTTTTTTTATTCAAAACAAGTCAAAAGTAAACAAGTCAAAGAGTCAAAACATACCCACATTACCCACAATGCAACTGCATTACAATGCAACTTGACCAGTTTTGTCCCACTTCTTCTACTTCCTCACCCCATATTTCTTACTCATTTTTAAACTTGTAGTCTTCAGACCGAACCAACACTGACTCAAATGACATCACTAGAGGCAAATCCAGTCCTCCCGTACCTCGACAGTGCTGTCTCTCAAAAATGTGGCTATATCTTTTAAGTGCTTGTTTCCTAGTTGAACATTAACATTCTAGATATGTTTTTATGATTCTGTTCAGTGCCGAAAGTGTGAAAGTTTTGTGTTTGTTAATACTAGAAAGTTTTAGTATTTGGCTGGATTATTTCCTAACTTTCCAGTGTGAAGGTCACAGAGTCAGAATTTAGATCAGATCAGCCTTGGTGGCCTTGTCTAAGGCGTCATGATTCCCATAACCCATAACCCACAATTCCCTGCCAAACACACACACACACACACCCTACAGTCACTTGCAGAGAATAGGATGCCCTCCAACAGCTCAGGTCACTCCAGATTGCATCAAAGGTCCTTTAGCACTGACATTATCACTGTATATTTTAATAAACAGTGGCTGTGTCATGGTTTGGGTTCAGGGTTTGTGTATGTGTGTATATGTGTGTGTCGGAGGGTTATCTGTCTGCATATCTATCTATCTGTCCTATCCTGTATATCTTTTCCTATAGGTCCGCCTGTCTGTCAGATTGTGTGTCTCTTCTCTGATCTTTTTAGGCCGCACAGTCAGAGAAAGAAGGAGGGAAAGTGAAGAATCCAGAAACACAAAATGTAAAAATTGTATAATAGTACAGTATAATAGTGTATAGAGAATGGTTAATGGGAATACCCTTTGTATTCTCTCTGCACATGACATTACATTACAGTCACTTCGTCGTGTGTTCCTGTGTTTTATGAGTGCCTAAGCCATGAGATAAAATAGAGGATAACCTGTGATAAAAGTTACGTCCACATTTTTAGTCCATTTGTCTCATCTTATCACTTTTACATTTCCTCAACCATGCTCAACCGTCTCCCCTCCTCTACCCCTCTGTCCTCCTCTATCTTTCTCTTACATTTACTTTTCTTCTTCTTACTTTGATATATCACCTCCATTTCTCACTTCCAGTCCTCCTCCTGAACCTTCGTGCCCCTCTTTCCCCCCTCTTGTCTCTTTTACTCTTTCTGGCTTCAGCCCAGTCCCTCTGGTCTTTTTTTTTTTTTTTTTTTAAAGTCAATCTCTTTTATTGTTCATAGCTTCTCTCTTTCCTTATCGCCCTCCCCTTTCCTTCTTGTATAACCCCTGATATCATCCCACTCCTCCTCTAGCTCCCCCTCCCCGCTCACCTTTTTCCCGACTTCCTTTGACGTTTGAAGGAGAGTGGGGATCCACTCAGCTGACAAAGAGAGAGGCAATGACGTCACAGCAGACATGATACACCAGCATCTGCTCTGGTCTAAAAATACACACCACAGGGCACACACAGTCAGTCTGCAGCTGCACTCAGCATTTGTTTCCACCTCCACGCTCTGCTGAGATGGCCCAGCTTTTACACAACTGGGGCTTGTGGGCACGCTGGGTTACATGCTGCTGGCCCACAACTGAGCAGCCTTGATGTGTTTAGATGCTCAGGCTTAAAGACTCGAGGTGGAGAAGGCTTTAGGGCGGAGGTTTGCTGATATGGACGCAGTGAAAGGTTAACTTGCTATTTGTGGATGAATTTTAAACTTTCTTGTTGAAATTCCTCTTTTAAATTGTTCAGTGCCCTTATTGTAAAGTCCATTAATTAAACCCTAATAAATGGAAATAACTGATTAAAAAAGTGTGGCACCTTCATGAATTAACATTAAGAAATTTGTTCAAGGTAAAAACTAAGTTAGAACTTCATTGACTTTAATAATATATTCATTCTATCTTTATGATGCGTAGGTGATGGTGCCGGCGTGTTTTTTGCTTGTTAATATTTTGTAATGAATATATTTCAGTATGTCATATTCCAGGTATTGATCAGAATCTTATCATTAAACTTTTTTTTTTTTAATTTACCCCTTTCAATTTTGATCTTTCAATTAAATTTAGCCGTTGGATTATTACTCCAACTGGATGTAGGTGGATCAAAAATGACCCCAAAACATTTACTACATCATATGTCATGTCATATTTGTCAGGTATAAATGCTATTTACTACAGACCATAATGTTTCAGCCGTGATTGGTGTTGCTATCTATATCTTTTTTACCTCAGAGAAATGACCATTAGTTAAAATTAATTTTACAGAACATTTATATTTAATTACAATTATGAGAAAGAGAATCTGCTATTATATTAAAGTGACTCTACTCCACAGCAAACATGAGCTATAGTTGTGGATGAGCTGTTGATTCCCAGTAGTTTAGCAGCTTATCTCAAGATAGAGAGACTCATATATTTGCAAGGTTGATAATCTGATGATGGAAATGACAAAAAATGTTGTATTTACGTAATTAAATCATGAAGACACCACATTAATTAGAATCATAAAACATTTTACAGAATGTGGAAAAATCATGGAGTAATTATTTTTGAGTTATTTACCTCAATAATCTTTCATTTTCACAATGTTGTTTTTAAAAAGTGTATTGAAAAATGAATATACCAGATAGTATCCACCTCTGACTGCTCAGCTGTCACGTTTGTTTTCGTCACTCCTCTTCCTCTTCTCACTCGTCTTTTCTATTTATATTGTTTGTGTTGTGTTGTTGTGAATCAGGCTTGTTTACTAGTGGATGACGGCGGCTCAAATTACCAGATTGCTTGAGAAAATGTGCAGCGGCATTCTGGCAGCACTTGACCCCCGGTAGAGACAGCGAGCCTTTGAGCAAGGCACCTGCAGCAGTGGAGGATCGTGCGGGGCTCAGTAGCTATTGAGTGGGTGTTTTATGTGCAGCCCTCTCTGACCCTGCGTTTACTCCCTGAGGCCATCACTGTAAATAAGAATGTGTTCTTAGTGAAGTTGCTGGGCTGAATAATTAGTCTTTTTTATCTGCTCTCGTTTTTGTGCTCAAACATACACGCTTCTCTAACAAAACCCTTCCTCTCCTTTTCATCCGTCCTGTTATCTGAGCTACATCTGTTACTTTCATGATAACTGATGAATGCCATTATATCTTGGTTTTGATATACAAAATTTTACCTGAAATATTAAACCAACTTATTCACGCATGACATCTCCTCATTCACTGGTTTGATTTTGTGTGCATGTCTCAAAATTGTGGTTGCTATGTTAAAAGTAATGCCTGCCTTTCTCTGCTCTGTCTGTGTGTGTGTGTCCGTCTGTTGCTGCTGTTGGCATGTAACTAGGGAAGTGGAGCAGGCAGGTCTGTCAGACTTGGAGATCATCTCCCAGCCAGTGGAGGATGAGAACCAGTGCTTGGCTCCTCCGGTCCAGCTGGTGAGTTTTGGCTACAGAGATCTGCCCCTGGCGGCCCTGGACCTCTCGCTGGCCGGCTCGCAGCTTCTCTCCAACGCAGATGAGGATGAAAACAGGGACGGGTGAGTGAAACTAATGTTTTGTTTAGCTAACTTTTTTTTGTGCCGTAAATATTTCTTTGTTTGTTTTTCTGATATGGTTCGCAATCGGTGGCAAGTGTGAGTGACAGACATGCGACCGTTTCTTGGATTCAAACAGCTTCAGAGTGACAACAAATTGCTTGTGTGAACAGTTTGGCAACAAGGAGGTGCGAGTGACACACTGGTATTTTTGTGTACTGTAGGTGACTTTTCTGAAATCATTTGGAAGTGACACAAACACACACTCACACTCAGTGCTGAGCCAACAGATTCCTGCATCTTATGAGCTCTGATTTGTTTGAGGAACTCAAAAACTCCTAAATATATGGCTCTTCTGAAAAGCCCAATCGAACATTGCTTTCTCACCTGCCAGTGAGTATGTATCCTCCCCATGCCCTGAGCTTATCATCTGTCCATGTTTGTTAAAAAAACTGACCAAAATTAGGTAACCGATCAGATTTTTAGTGCTCCTTCGCTTGTTGCTACTGGCTTTAATTGATTCCCCATCTTCTGTTTCTCTTTATATTTACTTTTAACTCTGATCCCAAAAGAGTTGGGACTCCATAGAAAACATAAATAAAACAGAATCTGATAATTTGCTAATCATTTTAGACATATACTCAATTTAAAACAGTGCAATGCAGTGCAGTTTTTGACCTCATCAGCCTCATTGACTTTTGTGAATATCTGCTGATTCTGAATTTGATGGCAGCAACATGTTTCAAACAAGTTGGGACAGGAGCAACAAAAGACTGTGAAAGTTGTGGACTGATCCAAAAACACCTGTTTGGATCATTCCACAGGTAAACAGGTTCATTGGTAACAGGTGATAGTATCATGATTGGGTATGAAAGGTTCATCCTAGAAAGACTCAGTCGTTCACAAGCAAGGATGGAGAGAGGTTCAACACTTTGTCAAACACATGACTGTATAAAGGGGATTACTACATGGGCTCAGGAACACTTTGTAAAATCACTGTGGGTAAACAGACGTTGTTTGCAAATGATTGCATTTTGGTTTAATTTCATTTAGTTCAAGGAATCAGGTTTCTATAAGAGGTTCATATAAACTCTAAATCCGGTATCAGCAAAAGAGCAGCTTGAATTGAAAACAGCAAAAGTGTGTCTACATGCCAGAGATGTTATCACACTGGAATACCCCGGGGTACAAAAAATGAATTATGTGATTAAAACAAATATTGTGAAGTGAGATGATTGGCAGAGTTTGTTGTTTTTCAATCAACCTGTTCATATTGCAAGTGTCGATCTCACACAAACAACTGTAACAGATGGACAAAGTGTGGCTTTTTGTGTGCGTTCGGTTTGCTGCAGGATGAATCCAGTAACTTTGATTTCTAACTTGACATTTTAAGTCTATTTTGTCTTTGACTCTTGATACTCAGTGAGTCGAGAAAAAATGATCTACTCTCAGTTAACGTAACCATTTTGCATGTTTATGTCAAAAATATTGCATTAAACATCATCCATGATATTCATATACTAAACATGAAGTCATCCCAATCACAAAGTGAAGTGTGATGGGTATTGTGACATTACTGTAACGCCTGCAGTCTGGCATGAATCTTCAAAGACGTTAGACAAGGTGAAATGCAAATGAATTTAATAATAACTGCAGCATCATCTGATTTAAAATGAGTTATTAGATACCTTCCTTTGTTGTGTGTGGGAATTGTGGGAAACACTAACGTCAAGTATTGTTGTTACAGTGTAGGTTCTTACATACATAATGTGAAAAATGATTCTGGGTGAAAATGCTGACACAAATTAGTATTCGGAGCTCGTCATCTTCACCCTGATTACATTGGCCAAAACATCAGACTTAAG
This sequence comes from Centropyge bicolor, assembly GCA_037975185.1. NCBI lineage: Eukaryota > Metazoa > Chordata > Actinopteri > Pomacanthidae > Centropyge > Centropyge bicolor. Next base: position 17,419,539 of record JBBMOC010000001.1, on the reverse strand, counting down.
AGCCAGTGACAGCAGCGGTAAGCCGCTCATTCTTACTGGTCCTATGGAAACATACAGCTCCACTGTGGAGGTGTCCATCTTTTAAATTCTCCTGATAGTTAGTGTACTGACGACCTGATTGATGCACAGAGAACTTCAGCGATCTTCCCACTGTCAGCAGTATAATACAATGTGATATGATTTATTTATGTATTGCAGACATGTTAAACTAAAGGTAGTTATTTCTAACACAATCCCAAGATGTAAAAAGACCAGAGCAGTTGCAGCGAAAAAAAATGCAAAGACGAGTAGATGGAGAAGGTCAAGAGGTGAATATGCATCATACATGGATGGTGAACCACTGCGCTTTTAATGAGACTAAATATGATGGGAGCTACACAGGAAGTGTGAACTGAATGGATGGAAAGATGTTTAATACCTTTTCCTCTGTCAGTGGTGAATAAGAAGAAATGAGAAGAGACTGTATTTTGAAAGTTGGACTGAACAAAATGCCTGCACTGAAAACACACTGAGGAACGATCATATTGACCACCGATTATTTATGTAACATTTACTCCTGCGTCCAGTATGGAGCTCATCGTCATAAGCAAATAGGAAGCGTGGGAGAGCTGCAGCTTGCAGAGGAGACTTCACTTCATCTGTTACTGAGTGTGGCCTGTCAGTCCTCTGAAGTTGCCCCACACATCACGCCTTTTATTCCGTCTATTTTTTGCGACTTCAAGGCTGAATTAAAATGCATTAATATAAGATGCTGAAAATGTAGATTATTAGTGTCTATGTCAGAACTCTAATGTTGATATGTGTGTAGCTAGAAGTTCAGTTTCCTCTTCAGCCTGTGAAAACAATTGAAAATTGTCTTCTGTGGCTGAGGAAAAGTCAAAAACATCATCTGCTACTTCATATCATTTTGGCTTATAGATTTGGACACTAAACAATTTCAACAGAAACCTTTCTTACAAACTTTAGGATGTGCAGTTTGAAAGACATGGGACATTTAGCAAGCAGGGTGAGTAAACAAATGCACAACAAGATGCATAATGGGAAATGTTGAATTAAGTGTCTGCGGAGCTTCCTTCCTGGTTCCTGTTTAAGTCTGTGTCTTGTTAGTTCTCCATTTTTATATAAATGCAATTTAAAATTTTTCAGGTTGCAGTACTGCTTTTTTTCATTTCGCTCTACGACTGCACTCCATGCAAACTGATATGTTTTGCAAACCCAAAATTATTCAGTAATTTACCACCATTTTGTCAACTCTTTATTTGACATATCATCATAGCTGCTGTTTTTGTGATATAGCATTTCAGCATTGTAGGATATTTCCACTTTTAGCCACAGACTGGCACCCTTATGAATTGAATCAGCAATATTTACTGTGTCTGTGTGCACATGTCTGCAGGATATATTAAAGGGAATTCAACATATTCTTGACTTGAACAGTATTTGCCCCGTTAAGAAGATCGTGATGGCGATAATATGGTGGCACCAGAACCCAAAGCTTGCTCTACTTTACTTGAACCTTAACCCAAGTCTTCACAGTAAAATTCAATGATTTACACTATGAGGACTTGTGCTTTGTCCCCATAAGGAAGGTGACTGTGTAAACAGATTTATGTCTCCACAACGTGAGCAATACTCGACCACACACAAACACACACACTTGCTCCATCAGGCTTGCATTAATGCCACATAGTATGCGTGATTATCATCCATCATGTATTAAGTCTCCTTCCCCAAGTCCTTGACTGGCTGTCCCCGTTGCTCACTATTACGTCCATTTATCATTAAGTGACAACCTCTGGGTTGTCCGGCGTCCATAAGTTAACTGAGATCAATTCATCATTTCAGACTAAATATCCGCCCTCCCCCCACCGCCTGCTGACAATTGGAGCCTTTATTGTAAGTGACATTTTGCAACGCACGAGCCAGAAGCCGATAATATTACACTCTTAATTTCTTGTAAGTCTTTTGTAGCGTTTAACTGTACATGCCGTCACATTCAATTATTTTATTGAGTGATCAAAAGCAGCCTGTTAAAGGTTATTCTGCAACACGGTTCCAGTCGTTTGATGTCGTTGATATAGCGCTGTCTACAGTTTAATTTAAGACCTGCAAATTGTCACAGACTGTTCTTGAATGATTTGTAAGTGTGTTTTTGTGCTTTCATTTTTCCTCTAACTGGGAATTCTGTTTAAATGCATCAGCCTCCATTGCACCATACACAATGGGGACTCAAAGCTTTAATCAGGTCCCATGAACTTCAAGTTCAAGATAGGAAGCACCGTAATATCAAGTGGTAAATATAAATTATATGGGCAATAAGATAAATAAGAAGTAGGGGTAACACTTTATTTGACGCCTATCTCTATAATGCATTATAAATGTATTTATAATGTGTTATAATGACATTATAGCACTCTATAACTATAGTTATAAACACTCATAAATGATCATAATGCTTTATAGCAATAATCATAACACACTATGAAACATTTTATCATCACTTATAAGGTCAGGTATTATAATACATTATAACTGTTGGCAACTCACTGACAATTCCCACATAGATAATGCATTATACATATATTTGTGATATGCCTATAAACGTGTATAACTATAGTTATACAGTGCTATAATGTCATTATAACGCATTATAAATACATTTATAATTCGTTATAGCGATAGGCGTCAAATAAAGTGTTACCGAAATAGGAAATCAGTAATGATAACACAGGAGATCATCTCAGTTAGACTCATGTTAAACTTGTGACCTGCTGATTGCCTCCCTTGTTTTTTCCGCTTTAACATGATCGCGTGAAATGCTGATATGGCCATATGGATGTGAGGTCACATCACAGCTGTCCTTTTGATTAGTCACAACCACAACAAATGTTTTTTCGCCGTTCAAAACCTGCTCACTGTCCAGTCTTTCTGTCATTCCGTCCAGCAACTGTGACTCAAACCTGGCTCTCTGCACCAGCTCTCACCAGGATGCACATAAACACCATAAGCTGTAGTACAGGGTCCAATACACGTACGCACACATACACACGCGCACGCGCCAAGTCCATACACACCGCCTCATCCAAGGACTCCGTTTGACACCAAATCAGGTCTCACTCCATTGCTTCCCCTCAGTCAGCCAGTCACGGCCAGAAACAGATGGATTTCACAGACGCACCGTCAACAGAAGGCGTTGCCGACACTCACGCTGCGCTTGTATCCCAACCAGTACACCCCTCATGTGTCCTATTTCATATCAGGGTCAGTGATGGCATGTATTTCCATCCCTATGCATAATGGATAGGTGTGAGTGTTTACCGTGATTGCCCTCGCTGTTTTGGGCTCGTGTTGTTGGATAACATTCGGTGTACGGTGATGAATTATGCATGCGGCATTTCCTATTGTAGCTCAACCTGTGAAATACCTGTAAGGCTGCTCAAGCTCAAGAGTTGGCCAATAACTGGGTCACAGGCCTGAGGTTGCTGAGTAATCAAAAAAACAGACTTCCAATATGCTCAAATGAGCTTGGGTCCGAGGGCAAGAGACTAAAGTTCTCCTCCTGGTCCCAGAGGCTGAAAAAACCGAAAGAGCTTCTGCCTTTAAGAAGCTCGGACCACAGATTTACCAGTTGCTGCGGTGAAGGTTATTTTACCTGTGAGCTCAATTTACTCAAACTGTGCTTTGTGCGATGGGGTCACTATTTCATATTCAAATCATTAGTGTGAAATGTCTAACTATAAAAATGCTACCAGTGGGAGTTGTAAAAGTCATCATTCTTTCTTTTAGCTCTAATGAAATTCCATTTAATCCCACCAGGCATGAGCACCAGTAATGTGTATGTTACATCTCCACTACACCTGAAACACTATACTAATCTCTCACATTAATCTCTATTACCAGGCTGGGTGTCTGGCCTTGCGTTGGGAAGCTTCTTTCGGATGTTCTGATACCTTTTTTTGGCTTTGCGATAATAGAGGTGAAACATCAAGAACCCCTGCTGTTTATAGGTCTCACATCAGGCCAGGTGTTTTGCCAACCTGTGAGAGGTTTAACCAGAAAACAGAGAAGTGGTGAGAATCAGCGTTGAAAGAGAAAAAACTGAGACGCTCCTCCGACATTAAGGCCACGTCATTAGAACCGTCGAGATGTAGCCAGAGAGCGTCCCACTCAATGTGTCAGTCAGCCCGCTGCCCTCCAGGACCCAATTCTATTTGATTCTGTGGATTTCAGCACCGTTGGGCTTTCAGTGATTACGCCTGTGCCTCCTTCTCCTCATTACCGTATCGATCCACCTCTCAAACAGACAGCGGCCATTAGCCTCCTTTAATGACATTCACGAGCGCCACGCCCGTGCACCATCATCATGTTTTACCATGGCGGCTGTGGGCGGTGAAGTCAGCGCTTTGACATCAGCTACCTGTGAGTTGATTCTGTTGGGTCATAACAGTGTGTAAACGCCATCAGGCCCGTATCTGTCTTCGCTGTCAGGATGCAGATAGGAAACGGCGGAGTGCGTCGAGCAGGGAGACCGATTGCTGAACTCACCTTTAGGGAAATGGGGCAGAGGAAATGAACCTTTTTTTTTATGGGCGTGTGGAATGATGAAGTGAAGCTGAGAGAAGACAAGACAGCGGCAGTGGGACAGCAATCTGCAGCCATCAAAATGAAAACGTATGTGGGAGAGGAATCTATTCACTGCTCCACTGACTCTACCTGGGAAAGTGGATTGACCCACCCCCCAGCCCACACACCCCTCTACACAGCCCTCCACACACCCCTCTACTCCCAGCCTGAATTAGCCGGCTCATTGGCTTTCTGAGGCGGTGAAGGAGCGTCGTCCAGAAGGCCGTGCATGGGAAATGTTTAGGCGCGCTCTGTAGTGATGTTTGGCAAAACGAGAGCGTTCGCTCCCAAAAGTGAGAATGTCACAACTGCAGTAGAGGTGTTTCATCAACATGGCAACGGCTCATTGGCCGAGGGCTGGAAGTTATTTTCGCCGGTAGTTTGGGACTGTCTCGCTGTCAGCAAAACTTTTTCTCATCCGCTCCCTCCAGAAACAAAGTGGCTGCAAATAAAAAAAATATGCAAACTTAACATATATTTTCCACTGTAATGTGTTAAGTTGACATCAAATTTAATCTACCAGCTTGTAGAGGACTTTAAAGTTATTGAAAGAATCAGTTTGGTCGAAGAGTCCCTGAAATTGAAAAAAAAAAGCACATATTTACATTTCAAGAGCGAAGATAACTCGCAGGTTTTCCCTCACAGGTTTACAGATTAGATACTAAACGAACAGAGCTTTGGGTTATTATGGTTTGCCTGTACTGCGAGGTTGCAGCGCGTTTCGTAGTAGGAAGCAAGCACACGGGATTAATCAAGAGAAAAGGCTCCTGTGTCACGCTGCCACCGTGTGATGAAGCACCTACTGTCGGCCATGTTTGCATATCATAGCCTGTAGCATCTTGAAGGTGGAGCTGACCTTACTGCTATCTCTCGTATAGTGCGCTGCCCTCACTTCACATGATGGCAAAGTGGTCGCTCACACACATGCCGTCCTCTCACGCACACACATGCACATATTCGAGCATGCATGAACAGAAACACAGCACATAGAGTATTTATACACTGAGAGAGAGAGAGAGAGAGAGAGAGGGAACAAGGCCAGGCCTGAAAAGCACCCTCACTGCACTACATAGTGGTTGTTAATCTAATCCTCTGTAATCATGGTTCACTTCATATTCCAGTTTATACTGAGCTGTCACATCTCATTAGGAACAATAGTGTTCCTTCATTGATGCTTCTGCACATTTACATCAGCTCTTCTCTTCTCTCTCTCTTTCACAACCTTTCTACATATTTCTATATTCCTCCTGATTTTTTTTTCCGACTCTTTGTTCTCGCTTCTCCTTCCATTCCCTCACTTTCTTACTCTTATTCTTTTCACACTCGCTGTCTCATCCTTTCCCATCTTTTTCTGCCCTCAATTTCACACAAAGTATGCCTTCTCCATGCCGAAGACCAATCTGCACTGTAGCTCAACTAAAAGCCAAAAAGCAGCCTGTGGTTCCTCATCGCTCTAAATCACGCCGCACGCTGAACTTGTCAATGCATTGGCCTGACCAGAACTACCAGAGGCGCTTTTGCCAACCTTCAGGAGCCTTAAGGTTCACAGTCCTGCGGCGAGGGCGAGGAAAGGTGGACAGGTTGGAGAGCTCCAGCACCCGTTTACCAAAACCCTGTGCCTAACACAGTGTTCCTATCAGGAGAGACGTGGGCGACATTGTGGGAGGTGGTTGTTCTAGCTAGCATCAGGGGGCAGTTGCAGTGTTAGCAGTTTTGGCGTCATGGTAAGTGGAGTGTAGTTATTAATAGAGTTGGGCCCATCCATCTTCCTGTCTAGGAAAAATGCTGGGAGGACCAAGGTGGCGTGGGCTTGTGTTCAGCACTTTCATGGCCGCCCACTCTCCCCCTAGTCATCAAGCTGCTTTTGTTTGTTTGCTCACTTTTTTTTTTTTTTTTTTTTTTTTTTTTTAAGGTTGAAGGGTTCTTTTGGTGCATTTCAGCTTGTATTTGTGTAGGCTGCTGCTGCTGCTGCTACTGCTGCTGGAGAAAAAAAAAAATGCCGGATGTAACAGAGAATGCCAGCGAGGGAGATTTGAAGGGCCCGGCCTCATCTGCAGCTCGTATTGATGGTTTAAACTGGCAGCTACATAGTCACCGGCGACAACTTTGCCAATAACAAAGGTGAATTTTTAACAGAGCAGCATCTGATCAGAAGGAATATTTTGCTGAGTTTTGAAAGTTTATATTTAAATTTGAAACTCAGAGAAAGGAAATAAAAGCATATTTACTAATTATATATTTTATTATATGCTCTATTTATCTACTCTGTCTTCTTTGCTGTACATAGTAAATTTCCCCATTGTGGGATATGTAAAGAACTGTAACATATATGATTCATTTCTATCAGAATAAAAAAAAGCTTATGTCACACTGAAGCGGAAAATTTGGAAATAGACAAAATCGTTTACAGGACAAAAGAAAATGTAGCCCTGAAGCTAAACTCTGGACTGAAGGCAATTAAAATATAAATTAAGATACCATTTAAAAACCACTTTTCAGCAAGACACCTGACTCTTCACAAGCTCCCGCAGTACCTGCTCAGTGGCAGATAATATCCTGCTGCCAACGTCAGAGGTACGATACGCACATAAAAAGGTATGGAAAAGGTCAGGGTGAAAAGTACGACGCTGACAACGTGATAAGGGGAATTACCTGAGCTTATTATTGTCTGAGGACAGGGGATAACACCTGGATAAAAGTGTTGAAATACCTTACGATTCAAGTTGCCAGACTGGCCCCCGCTGCCATTACAAGCGTACACCTGAGCGTTGGAATGATGTCATCTCCCATCCCGGTGATGGGTGTGTGGTTGCCAGACGCAGAGACAGAAGCATATGTTGCTGATACGGCTATTCCAAATGTGCAAGGAGTTCAGGGTTGGGTACCAACGCCAGATGGTTCTTCTAAATCTGTAGTGAGCGAGGGGGGAGGGGAGGAAAAAACAAGTGCTCCTTCTCTCTGCCACCCACCGGCTTTAGGCCAAGGGTCCAAATGTTCCATTTTGGAAATATCTACTGGCCCATTAACAAGTTTTCGAATGTGGTTAAAGATGGAAAATGAACACGGACCTTTGCATACGATCACAACCATCTCCGGGGTATTTTGTTGCAAGCGTGATTCTGGTGGTCAAGTTTTGTGACCTGGACATGACCTGGCATTGGATGATGGATGTTTTTTCTACGTGGTACCTAAAATAAAGTTAATAAATGAACCTGATTATTGTTCTGACACATAGTTAAAGGGACATTTGGGAACTGCTTGTAGCATACATGCGTTAGATTTGACACTGAATCTCTCTCAAAAAGCAATACCAAAACAAAAGCCATTTACTTCCATTACTGCATTTTTACTTTACACGCTACAAATTATGTTAGAGGAGGGAAATAAAAGTCAAATGTCGAAGTCTTTGCGTTTTGAAATAAGGCATTCTCTGAAGGCTCTCACCTGGTCGAACCAATTTGGCCTGATTTAATTAGAGAGAGCAGGAAGTTGTCTGAGACGGCGACCAGAATGACCGGCCTCCCCGTTATCTCCCAGGCTTCTTAATTCCTCTGCCACAGGGATGGCTGCCGGCCCATGTAGTGTCGAAGCTGAATGTTCATCGTTTGTCAAATTGATGTTTTCTGTCCGCCTTGAGGAAAAATGGACGTCAGAGAGTCCAGAAATTATGGAAAAAGTTGAGATAGTTTTTTTTTTTTTTCATGATTTTGTAATGATGTGTTCAGATGGTGGAACTGACCTTCCACCTTAATTCTCTTTCTATAAATACACTAATTGTTCAACTAGACCTAAAACTAAAAACATTATAATGATTTGATTGAGTTTCGCCCACATTACTAGTCAGTACATTAGCCATTATAAACAATATTCAGACAAGTATTTGGTAGCATTGATGCCTGAATCCACAAACAATGACACAGTTAAAAAGAATAGTGGCACATATCCATGTTTACATTTGACCATCTAGGTCATCTCTTTTGTCTTTCCCCTGTCCTCACACTTAGCCTCTACATCACCTGGAGGAGGAGGAGCAGAGCGGTTGATAATCACAGACGTGAGAAGTGTGGGATTGCTTTTGTGGCTGATAGATAGATCAAGTGCCAGAGCAAAAAAACCCAATGGTGAAGTCCAGCCTGATGGTCTCAGTGAAGATGTGTATTTTTTTTTAAACCACTGTATTAAAATAGAAATTCTCTGGGTGAGAACAGCATTGATTCTAACCCTCCACCTTTCCCTCAAACATAAATAGTAACTTGATGTAAGTGTTGCAGGTTTATAAAGGTCAGTTACCAAAAAGGCATAAAAGCACATCTCCAAAAATGTTTGGTATGATCGAGCAGGACTTGAAGATGGGCTTTAACTACATTTTATGTGTGGGGCTCAATGTAAGTGAAATGTCTGTGAGACTGAGAAACACTGTTTACACCTTGTTATTACTGTCACCTCTGGGAGCAGCTGGTGGTCGGTGCTTTGTTGGATTAAATCTTCAGTTGAGCAGGACACACAGAGGATTATACTATGTGTTTGGTTGCTCTGCTCTAACACAAACCAATGTCACATGTCAAGACCAGGTACATGAAGAGGCACTGCAAGACTTCTCTGAAATGTAGATGTTGTTTATTATGAAGTGCGAAATATAGATTTGTGCTGTAATGTACAATACTATTAGTGACAGTATAGTAGATCCCTGATAGGTAATTGATTACAGTAGTGTTAAAGGAAGTCAATGACTGAGCGTCAGCTAAGAAAACTAAAGCCTGTGTTCATTAAGCTCTGTTCACTGAGAAATATTTGAACCCCTTGTTCTGAAATCACCATGCACAGATTTGATGGTCTTTTCTTGTCCATGAGGTCAAACATGGTTTTGTTTTTCCGCATCTTATATGAGCTCCACAACTGCTTCTCTTTCACATCAACTTACTTCTGTCACTTCTGCTGAGATCTACAACTAACTCAATGTATATATATATTGTATATTAGCTGATTTAGGCTGGCTCTGGCTGCACACATATGAATGCACACATATGGTATATACACACATAGAATACAGAATACACCCTTGCAAGCCCCCCCCCCCCCCCCTCTCTCTTTCTCTCTCTCTCTCTCTCTCTCTCTCTCTCTCTCTCTCACACACACACACACACACACACTGACCTTCCTGTCCCCTTGTAACATACAAATGAGTCTTTTCCCAGTGTTCCCACAGGACTGCGAGGGAAAGCTGAACACCAGTTGCCCTTGTTCATCGTGTTGCATGCGCTGCCCACAGTAAACTTAAGCCTCTAGCTGCAGGTTAAATATAATCTACATCATATCTTTTGTATGTATGCAACATCAAATGTGATGCCTTTCAGCAGCTGGTTTGAAGCTCTTTTCACCGTAAACTTATCACTCGTTTCTTTACACTTCGATATGATGCTGTGAGGAGTAGCACAAAATAAATCCTACATGTTTCTACTGAGTCTAGTACAGTATCACATTGCTGCAAGAAGATAAATACTGCTAAGTAATAATTCACTTGTCTTATTTCCTATAAGGTATTGGCACGTTAAAAACAAACAAACAAAAGCTGCTCTACCTTTGAGCCAGTTTGAGTCAGTACCTCAGAGATTTATATCTTGACTTTGGGGTCAGTCATTTATCCCTCTGCTTGTGTTTCCACCGAAAGTGCTGCAGGAGTTGTGTGGCTTGCTTCTTCCCTGCTGATGTGTTGTGATCAATGGTGCACAGGCATTGGTAATGGGGAACCTTTCAAATGTAAAATTAATTACCTGCAATCTGACAGCATCAGGGAAACTCAGCATGTATTTTATGCTTAGTTGGTACTCCCCCTTTTCCATGCTTGCTTTAGCATGAAGCATTGTGTGTGTGTGTGTGTGTGTGTGTGTGTGTGTGTGTGTGTGTGTGTTTTTGAGAGTGTGCATTGGTTGTTGAAATGTGGAGCCTGCTGCAGACACATTTGTTTCTAGGAGAGGATAGGATGCCGCGTGTCAGGTGAGACTGAATTTACCATCAGCAGACTGCGATTGTGTTTGAGAGGACACTCGTAGGCCCTCCTTCAGGACGAAGAGGGTCTTCTTGCACCTGCCCCCTCTCTTCTTACCTGTTAAAAACAAATTCCACGAGCGCTGAAGTGTTTCTCGACAGCATGTTGTTTGGCTGTATATGCAGTGGTTCTGTATCGACAGTCTGTGGGCCTTGTGCCTTGGAGCCACTGCTGGGAGCACTGGCTGTAGAAGGCTCTGGTTTGGCAATAATACAAATGAACAAACAAAGATGGTGTGTTTACTGCCAGTCACTAAAAAAAAAACAAAAACAAAAAAGGGCAGTAATCTATGTTAATGTGATCACAGTCTTCTTGTATGTAGGAAATAATTTATCTTTGTCAGAATTTAAGGAGTCTTTACTGTGGAGTCAATGTGAAGTTCAGAAAATTCCTTAAAATACAGAAACACATTTTTTTCTTGCATACTACATATTTGACAGGTGGTAGACTTTATCCCATGCTTTTTTAAAATTGCTTGATAAGTGCTAGTCTTTATTGGGATTTATTGATAGAAGTTTGCTTTTGAGTCATTTTCCGACCTCTAGTGGTCAGAAATGGCCCAATGCAGCTTTAAATGCCTTAATGTGAATCAGGATTGTGTTGGTTGATCCAACAGACCTCAGACACCTCATCAACTATTGAGCTGATTGCCATAAGATCTTCTCTTGTTTAACTAATCTAATCTAAACTAGACTAAACTAAACTAAACTAAACTAAATTAAATTAAAAGAGAAATGTAATGATACTGATTGAACACATTTTCTTTCGTCTCTCTTTTCCTCTGGGTTTCTCAGAATGGGTGTAAATTAGTTTCATCCACCGAAGTCACATTGCTTGCACAAAAATACAACATCAGAAGTGTTGAGATGATCTCACTGAATGTCTGCATTCACATTCGCACCCTTCATCCCAAGAATAGTTGTCATCACCAGTTTCAAAGCAGCCCGAGTGAAAAAGCCAATAATAGAACTCAAGTCAAAGAAAAACTCTTGAGTTGAGTCAAATTTTAACATTGAAACAGGTGTTGCCCCAGTTCTTTACACTTGATTGAATGTCAGTTTGTAGGGAATTGGATATATTCTATATAAAACCGAGCGATCAATCCATCTGCTTATTATGAAACGTCAAATTACACAGACTGCAAACACCAGTTGTACAGTGTACATTTTGGCTGCTAACTCCATTGATGAGTGGCTTTCAAACTTTTATTCTTTGATAGCTTAGTGTGCAGCAATGATACACCCTTTACAAATTTTATATTAACATTATTTTTTTTTCTTCACACTACAGCTCAAAGAATTAATCAGGAAAACAGGCCACGCCAACAAGTAATTAATGAAATGAGGCAAATATTGTGAATTTTAATTCTCTGTTTTATTTGACAACTCAAAATCTCTGGAACTAATGAAAAGTATTGATGTTAACATTATGTACATTTCTCACATTTTCCCGAAGTTGTTGATAATACACAAACAAGGCAAAGTTGAAAAAAATGTGAGAAGAAGAAATGATAAATAGTAGTTTCCTGTCCCAATAAAAAAAACCCTTCAAACTGCACTTACTATTTGAGTGAAGGGACTTATTCTTTATTGCAGTCTACTGGCGTTAGGATGAATGTTTAAGCAATAAAACCCCCTCCAATGTGGTGGAGTGCTTTATCTGATGAGACCATCAGGTGCTGTGAGTCTGACAGTCCCGGTGTTTGGTGGCTGGCTCGACATGTTGGTATCGATTACCTTCCCTAATTTAATCTCCCTCCTCTGTTTCCTTGTCCAGCTCCACTCAATCTCGCCGACAGTGGGAAACAGTGACAGCTGCATCAACCTGCTCAACGCACATCAGCAGGACAGAGGATGTAGAGAGAGGAGGAGTGGACAGAGAATGGAAGCAGAGGAATAAAAAACAAATGCAAAGAGAGAGAATATGAAAAAGAGACCTTCGATACTCTTGGCTAAAACAATAATTGCGACATGACTAATTTTGTTCATCAACATTAGGTTGCGAAAAATGTCAATGTGAAAATTCCCTAAGCCAAAGTGAGTTTGAAAACAAGCAGTTTGAGAGGTGACCTTGTCCACTGTATGTGCTTGTCTACTAGTGACTTGGGCCAGGTGGTTCTGTCAGGCCGTCAGGGCTGAGTGGGTCAGAGAAACAACATTTGCTACTGTTCTGTTGCTTTAATAAGACTCATTAATATACTGCATGTGTCACCAGCAGCGTCTGACTGCGTCCCCTCTGGGCTGGGCTAGTTTTGGCATGACATGAAGTAAGGACACACACGTATTCGCTGAATTTAGCCCGTTTGTCTATCATATCAAAGCGGAGTCTTCACACTGCCTGTGAACTCACATCTCTTGTTTAGGTGTGTGTGTGTGATGCATTGGCTTGTGTGGTGCAGTTAGCCTGTATAAAGGCGGTGCATGTTATCAATGCTGGGCAGGTTGTAACTTACAGGTTTATTGCCTTGTTGACTCATTTTAATATCCTCAGATGGCAGATTTGATCTTGGCCAGGATGCTGCCATTCAATGCTTTATGAACCAGAGGAGCACTAGTTACTTTTGCAAACACAGGACGCAGACAGAACTGAGCTGGTAAGAAAAGAGTTCTTTCATTGCAAAGGATCTGGAGAAGCTGAGCCGGTGGTGGGGAGCGGGCTGCAGCAGCAGGGACGAGGAAGGATGATGGAGGAGGGTGGCTGGGCGCGAGCCTGGAGAGAATTAGGGGAAGTGTGGCTGGCAGGGGAAACTTGGAGACTAGGTGGTTGCCAGCAGGTAGACGGACAGGTGGGTGATGATCCTGAGGCCCGAGAGATGCAGGTTAGTCACGGAAAAAAGGAAGAGAATAAATTCAGCAGAGAAACACTGGAATGGAATCGAAACAATAATCTGGCAAAGAGTGGAGGAAGCTGGTGAACTGATGACAGGGAGGGGAGATGGGCAGATTGACAGTTGTCTATGAACCACAGGACAAAAACAGTGTATTATGTTGTTATGATGCAAAATGGTACAAAAAACCAATACACACACATCTCTGATTTACACCAAGGGTTTTATTTGTGACTGTTTATTGGTCAAGAGCAGTGGGGAAAAAAACCCAACTTGCCACCTTTACACTTACAGAGCGAGGTTTGCAGTCTTTGTGCTAACCTGAGTTAGCTGGCAGTAGCTTTATATTTAGGGTACAGACACGAGAATGATATCGATCTCTTCATCTCATGTTAAGGAAGTGAATAATGTGTTTCCCAAAATATCACACAGTGTCTTTAATGCTTTGCACTTGTTAGCTCAGTGTTGACCATTTTTATGATGCTTTATTCTTGGGGTGAGGAGGGAAATAGTAAAATGACCCAGTAAGCGGACTCTCTCTTTAAGTATTGGATTCAGCGGCGTTCATTGTAATTGGTGGCACTTTGCCATGACTGGAGCCATTAAAGCCTGAGGAGACTGTACGCTTATAAAGTTTGTAAGAAGAGTATTTCACTTTTACCACTTTCTTTTACTACTCCCACTCATGGAGTTTTATTGTTCTGATAATTTTTTTTCTTATTTTTGGCTTCCCTGCAGCAGTTGAATGAAGCATGAAATCATTTGATATAAGATGCACTTTGATAGACTATCTAATCATATGGTGGAAGTTTGCTAAACCATAACCTCTGGAAATGGAGGTTGTTTGAACCAGTGAAATGTTTGGATGACTCCAATGCATGGATATTTTCCTTTTTCTTTTATATTTCTGTTTTTTTCTTCAGCATAAAAAGAAAAAATTCAAACACCTTCCAAAACTGCCTGCAGTCTCACTTGCACTAACATGACTCAACAAGGAAATTCCATTGTTAGTGAGACACTTTTAGAATTTATTCTCTCAGTATTAAATAATCCATTTATTATGTTATCAGATCTGATAAAAATGATTCAGTCAAATTAGACTACTGAGTGCTCTGTGCTGCTGAGAGTAGCCACAAATCATAAAGGTTAGAGAAGGTTATTACTGGAGGTCGACTGATGCAAATCCTCAGAGTCTCATGCAAAACATGGGTGGAGACGGTGAACGAGTGACTGTCCTCACCTTCAACAAGCCACCAAATTCAAACTGCTCTGGAAGAGTCAGCGAATGCTTGAATGTAAAGCAATGCATAGCTGAAGTTCACTGAGTTCATGTATAAGTAAAGAAACAATGAGTTATATTTCTTGTTTAATGTTCCCATCAACAAAAACTTGACTGTTTTACATCCCCCAGTGAAATAATGATGCCTTCTTCCTCTTATTGCATTTGTGAAATTAAATATTCAAGCTCTTCTCTTGGCATTCATCAAACCCCCGAAAACTCTGTTCATCAAATTTATATAGTTTTTGCATTGGCTACACCTTTACCTTCATGTAGTATGCACTGATCCATGAATAAATAAAATCGTCCCCGCCTCTACCGCCACTGCTCGCCTGCAGCTCACTCTGCTCACTTTAACTCAGCAGCTATCTGACAAACTGTTTTGAGGAACGTTTGCTCAAACTTTATTTCAAAACCAAAAAAAAGTTGAAAAATTAAACTTACCCATTGACTGACATGTTGGCTTGTACTCAGTATCTCGGGGATAAATGGATAGGACAGTATTAGACTTATATAAGTTTTGTGGCATAACAGTTCTGAAAAATACTGCAAACCTGAGTTTTCTCTGGAAGTTTGGCTCACATACTTTCAGATCCTTTGGTAACACATGAACACTTCTCCTTTTTCAACTGAAAACAGAACATGACTCTGCCATCATTTGGAAAATAGAAACTTTTGCTGTAGCTCCACCTTCAAGCTGACCACATTGCTTCCATAGGTACGTTATATGTGAAACCCTGATTCTGTGTTTCTGAAGTTGTTTCAGGACAGTTCCATGGCAGAAATGCTCAGCCATGGCACTAAGTGCTTATTTCACTCACAATGTGTCTCCTGGTATGTAAAAAACACCATATGGACACATATGGACATACTAACAAGGTTAAAACTTGATTTCCATCAGGGGATGTCTTTAAGTGTTCTTGCCTACAATGATTATTTCTCAGTTTCTCATCGCCAGTTTTAATTTAGTTGAACAAAAGATTTTTCACAACTGCCTCACATCTCATCAGCAGTTTGTTTTTGTTGCATACAAACACACCTTGGGGAAATCAGAGATATAATGTAGCATCCAGTGTTTGCTTGATTTTCTAGTACTTTTAAATTTGGTATTATGTGCTATAGAAATGAACTGCAGATGTGTTCTGGAAATGGAAACTGACAATATGTGACTGGACACTGAGCTATTGTATTTGTTGCTCTGTCATGGAGGGATCTCTACACTTGAGCTTGATCGTTCAAATTAACCCTTTGAAGGGCACTCATTGAAATACTTTGAAATTCAAAAATTCAGCTTTGTTAGTGTTACTGGAGGACATAACAAAACTTTATTTCTTTTGTAACATTTTTCACAATTTTTCAATGTCATGTGGCCATTTGTAAAGTGCGCAGAAATTACCAAAAAAAAGTCACTTGCCCAATAAAGGTTTTTATTCACCAAGGCATCTGATCCAGTGTTTACTCAGTGGAGCTACAAACTACCAAACTCACTCATGTTGAAATCAAGTCATTTTTTTAAAAATAAGAATGTATCCAACACCTCTTCTGCTCATTCAGTTCACCATGGCAGATGATGATGCAAAATATAACAAACATTTTTTCGAGTCCTACACTGTAAATAGTATATAATATACAATAGTAGTATTTATATAAATATATTCTTACAGTGATCATACTGTACACAGTATATAGGTTGGCGCGTAGGCTTCTCAGGACGACATGATACCTGGCATCCACAGAGTCTCGCCGAGACTCTGGAGGAGCAGATTCTGCACCATCTGGAGCTCGCACATTTGTGCCACCCCACCCAAAGCCAAGAAGATGATTGCTATCAGCATGATTACGCCTTTATTAGATTAGCTGTGCATTGTTTACAGGCTTGTGGCTTTGCCCGTGCCAGCCTTTGAACGAATACTTTCCTCTGAAAGAACCAACGGGAGGGTGGAGTGATCAACTCAACAGCTGCTGGAAGCATTTCCTCTACTGCTACATAAATATGTTACTCTGGGAGAAAATCATCAGGAGAATTTTAAGAAAAATGTTCCCATTTTGCTCTTCTGTAGTTTATTTTTCAGTGTTGTCCTGTGTCTTTGGACATGGTCTTTTATTAGGGACAGGTAATGGCAGCCATTTTAGTCCAACAGTTCATCATCAGTCAAGATGAATGTGTATTCATCTTTTGTTTGTAACTGGGTCTTAAACACTAGAGAAGTCGTAAAATTGTGTCCAGGTACAACTCCTATATGGAATTATGCTAAAATGTCATGATAATATGTTTTCATTTTCCTTTGGTTGTCTTTAGCTGAGTCCAATGGTTAGTTAAAGTAGATTCAACTTTGGCTGTTGATCTGTTGATGAGGTCGTGCGGAAATGTTTCCTTCGTCAAAAAGCCAAAGAATCACATGTGTGAATTAAAGAGACACATGTGTGGCCTCTTCCGCTGACTGAGCAGGAGTTAATATGTTAGAGATGAAGAGGTGACACGTAAAAAAAACCCTCTCTCCCTTGGTGAGAGATCTGAAACAGCGCTGAATCAACCGCAGTAAATGGGTCTGTTTTGTAGTCATGTGCTTATACTGGGAGTCTGCCAAGAAATCCTCCAGCCCAGATCATCCTATTTACAGAATAGACTTTTATTCTATATTTCATTAAACTGTACAATCTGCTGTTTCAGGGCTTAATTTTCTAAAGTTGGTTACACAGCAAACAAAGGTAGAAGTAAGACTTTTATTATGGCTTGATTTGTTTCATTCTAGTCTCTTGGAATTAATGATAGATACTTAATTTGCATGATCTCGTTCAAATGCAACTCTTACAAAACTCATTTCAAGGATACAATATGTCTCCATCCAGCAGTTTTAAAGTGAGAAAGTGATGTGCTTTAATAGGCTATAACTGCTATTAAAACAGATGAAATACCCAGATTCGTCTGTATTGAGTGCAGCATAATCAGTTTTGAAGACACAGTGAAGCCATTTTGCCACCGTTGCAGCTCACATTAGCACCACGCCAAGGAATGAAGACATGATCAGAGGAGAGAAATGCTCTGCCAACGTCTGTCTCCTCCATGCCAGTGCATGGGGAGAAGGGAAAGGTAGTGGGCAGAGCCAACTTTCCACTCCAGCTGGAGAGCTGGTGAGAGGCATTGTTTCTCTCATCTCCTACTGTCAGCCCTCGTAGTAGCTGGTCTGCAAACCCAGCCACGATTTCAAAATAGCATTGAGTCATCTTGCCAGACACTTTAATGGCCTAAATGCTGGATTCTTACAGCAAAATAAAGCTTTGTTTTTTTTCCCCCTAGTCTTTAGAAGGCTCACCTGCTGTTTTCTCTGGAGCACATTATCTGAGTTAAAGGTCTGATTTTCCATCAGATGGGAGATTATGAGTTTCTCTCTAATGTGGTTGATGTCTCATTGAGAAGATTCCATGGATAAACACATGACTCTCTGACTGACATGTGTGTGAATTTCATTTGAATTTTTCTATATCTCACACTTTCGCTTGTGGGTCAGGCCACTGATTTTGCTGAAATGCTTCCTCCTAAGCAGCGTCCTCTACAGTGACTCCCTTCATCGCCATGTAAAAAGGAGTCCATCAATATTCCAGTCACACCCACGGCTGATGGTCCAGTCTCTAGTTCACAGAGCTTCACTGTCCCTTTCTCTCTCAATGCTGTCTCTGACCACACTTCCTTTCCCTTTGCTCCATCACCGCCAAACTTTGCCTGGGTTTAACACACATCACCTTTCATAAGTGTAAACTACCGCCATCTGTTGGCCATGTCAGGAAGTTCAAATATCAAGATCAAACCAGTGAAATATTGTTCAGCATTGCGCTCAGAGTGGGAATCAATGCAGGCATCGATCCATCCATTAGTCAGTGTCACTTCAAACATGCAGTGATGGAATATAATTAATTATATGTTTAGGTATGTCTTTATTTAAAGGCAGTACACTGACTTAACATAATTTGAGGCTCTCAAAGATGAATTATCGTCTTGTTTAAAGTTAAAGATTATTCTTTTGCGTCCCTGTCTTTTGCGTATTGTGTAGTGTTGGAATAACCCATACTAATACAAATCTCTCTGTATATATATGGAAAAAACCTGCCTCACTTTTTGTGTTCACTCTCTTCAGGTCGAACTGGCTGAAGCCCTGCTGCGGCCGTCGAGTGGCCCTGTGGCAGGTCTGTCTACTCAGCGCCGGCTTCAACTGTATCCTGGTGGCCTGTGTCATCCTGGTGGTACTTTTCCTGTCTTTGGAGCTGCTCATAGACACCAAACTCCTACAATGTAAATAGTGTGCATGGCTCCTTATTTGTCTATTTCTCCTATTTTAACCTTTATTTTTTTTTACCAAGGGAAGGTTTGCTGAGCATGCACAATCTTCTCCAGCAATACACTGTGTGACGTTCATGAAACACCTGGGAGGCATCTGGTGCAACACACACCAGCAGCTCCACTGGAGCAGTGGGGAATTAAATGCTGTACTGTCCTTGAGCATCCACCCACTGCATCCTCACTAACTGCACTGGTGCCGTTCCTGCACTGTGACCTACCTGCCAACAGGGTCAAACACCGCTACAAGCACTGTTATCCACACTGATACATTATATAGATGCAAAATTTAGAGGTTATATCTTATTATGGTTTGACATATAAGAAAGAGCATGACATTGTAAAAAGGTCCTGGTCTCAAATCTTAGTTGTGTTTCCTTATGCCAGCCCTGGAATGTAACTATACACATTCATCCAAGTACTGTGCTTGCAACACATAAGGAAATATTGTGTTTACATGATTTTACATGAAAACCTATAAGCTATAAATATGATATAAAAATACAATATATTGTTAAATACAAAACTTTGACCTGTGACCTCTTCCAAAAAAAGAATAGTTTATTTATTGCTCCTTGTCACATTTTAGACAACAGATATTTCCTTTCTAAACTTCTGTGATCATTTAATTCAAATAGAGGGAAAGAGTAAAAGTGTTTTTTTAAAAAACAAAAAACAAAAAACAAATCTGAACATTTTCTTTCATTCTTTTAGTAAATTTTGTTTTTTCTTTTTTAATGATATAATGCCCCCCCTATGATCAAGGAGCTCAAGCCTGAGGTATAGAACTAGACTAAAAACCCAAACTGTATCCACAGTAGATAAACTTGCTCCACCTTGACCTGCTACAACCATAAAATGCTGCTTACATATACTTGTGTAAGTACCAGTATTAAAAATCTAACAATGTCATTTACAGGCAATTTTTCTGCAGAATAAGTGCTTTTACTTTTGAAACTTAGCTTTATTTAGCTGATAATACCTCTACTTTGTTTAAGTGGGATATTGATTGCAGGATCTTTAGTTGGATGAGGGACCTTAAACTGAGTATGACTGCATACAGTATGAATTAATTTACTAATTACATCTGTCAGTAAAATACTGTAAACTTTAACAATTACCCACTCAAATAATCTACATGAGTGTTACTTTGAATTTTGTTTCATTCTTTTTCAGTCTGTCTGATGATCAGTTACTTGTATGTGTTGTTGAAATCATCATAACAGTCATGTGATTTATTTATGAAAAAGTCATGTGTATGCAATCAGTGTCCACACTTTCCATCACTGCTGTGTGTGCAGTCTTGCCGGTCACAGAGTAGCTGCTGGTGCTGGATGGTAAATGGTTGTGATGGAGAGTGATGGAGAAAGGTGATAATGAACCAAGTCTCTTGTCAATGGCAGCAGGCGCACGTCCCCATCGATTACTGGCCGGCATCCAGCTCTGATGATACCGGAGTCTCGCTGCAGGGACTGCAGGACTCTAGTCACTTCAGATATGTTTTAATCTAGTGCTTTGTCTGCTGCCAGTCCTGCAAGACAAATAGAGGAGTGGGCAATAAGGCAGGAGTGACTAAGAGAGAGTGCACAGAGAGATGAGAGGATGGAAAAAAGTAAAAAAGCTGATGGACAGAATGTCAAGGGGTGTGGGTAAAAGTTCAAAAGTAATTCAGGCAGGAAAGAAAAAAAGTTTTCTTTGTGCCAGACCTTCTTTAAACTGGAATGTAAAGAATTATGCTTGGACTGAACGGCAAGCACATAAAGGAGAATTTACAGAACTATTATTTATTATTTAATTTAACTTGAATTTATTTGCAAGGTCAACATATAGACCTGTTTCCCTTGTGTTGTTTCTTGTGTGCTCCTCGTGGTTAACTTTTGTCCCGTTTCTTCTCTCAACAGTTTCCAATGCTTTCCAATTTGCCAGCATTATCCACTGGATCAGCCTTATCATCCTGTCGCTCTTCTTTTCAGAGGTAAGACATGACTTCCTTCAATATCGTTCTCATTTTCTTACCTCACTGCTCTTGGTCTCATGTATGATGCTATATGGTCACACCTATACTTCATGGGTACACAAACCCTGACATTTCTATTTCAGTCCTAATTGAATTAAGCCAACTTTCTTTAATTGTACATTATTTCCTATCTATGGCAATGGAAACCAGGTACAGGCCTAGGGGAACTAGAGTATGTGGCTGCCATGTAATTTTGATCATCATTCAGCCACAATTTAGCCTTAGCTTCCAAAATGCTACCTTGAGGCTGGATGGCCAGTAAATTGTCTATCACTTGCACCATAATTAAAATTAGTCTTAATAAAATTTGAGCCATTGTTTGATAAAATAATGTCTTATCATTACTGTGAAGTGGTAAAAAACAAAATGGAGAGGGGAGACATTGGCCCACAGGCCTCCACTCCAGTGCAAACCAATTACCCTGACAGCCTCAGCCCCAATGCCCTAAACCAAACATTAATTACCAGTGAGCCAGCAGGAGCAATAATTAAAACTGAGCTTAATGAGCAGTGGGGATGGGGTTACAGTGATACGATCCATCCAAACACCTCGCCCACTGACATCGCAGAAGAAGAGTCATCTGGGAATGGTGTTAGATGGATGTAGCATATCACCAGCCGCTCCCTCTGCACCAATCAGGAAGCAGGATCCAAACATATGGGGCGGAGTCCCGGCGCTTCTCACTTGACACCAGCGCTGTTGTCCAACACATGCTCCAGATGATGGATTAGCTGGACCGCTTCTACATGACACCCCATGCTAATTGGAGTGTAAATCAATGGCCCTGCTCAACAAAGGGTCCCATACAACCAACAGCATTTACAGAGCACAGTGTAGAATTTGATAGGTGATCAGGTTACGAGTGGTGTGTTGTCCGTTTGTAGGTCAAAGATCAGGGACCAGATTTGCCACAGATATAATGGCTCAATCAACGTCTAACTATAAATGCATTTAAAGGATTATCTTCTTTGTGATGCTTTTGTGATGTGTCAAAAGCATATCACGGATGTATTTACTACCTTGCAACATATTTTACGTTAATCACTTTCAGGTATTCTTTTTTATTTCGGGCTAATTTTAGGATGTCTAGCTTCAGTTATTCTAGCATAGTTATTATTCTGTTTGAAAAAAATAAAATAAAGGTATTTGAGGAAGATCAGCAGCACACAGGCCTCTTCTCAGTTTTTAGTTTGTGCTCACACATCTTGACAAAGGTTGTTGGATGTGATGACAACTCAAAAGACTAAGAATATCACAAGAGCTTTTTATACGTATCAGCACACTCCTTCACCTATCTATTTTAATGCTTTCATTTTTTATCTCTCTCTTCCTTAGACTGTCTTCAGAATCGTAGTGCTCGGGATCTGGGACTACATAGAGAACAAAGTTGAGGTTAGTGCCGGTTTTGTGTGTTTATTGGCAGATCTTGATGGCCAGCGTCAAATATGATTTTAAATTTGGCCACCTGTTCCAATATTATATATCTATTATTATTATTTTCACACTTTGACACTGAATAGTTGTAGAAAGCATGTAGACATTTGCGGAAAGGCGGCAAAATCCATCAATCAGTAGCGTCATAATTTACCATACAGATATTTGACTCGCTTTTTCTAATCTAACTCTCTGCAAGCAAATAAGTGAATAAGACATTTCCCACTATTTATTTCTAAAGCAATCTACTGTGCATACATGAGTAAACCTACCATGTAAGCCCAACCTATGAAGTCAGGGCTGGAGGGTCCGGCAGGGGCCTGTGGTACACAGTAACATTGGCACATAATTGATGGTGTGTGTGACCCCCCCCCTCAGGTGTTTGATGGCGCTGTCATCGTGCTGTCCCTGGCCCCCATGGTGGCCTCCACGGTGGCCAACGGGCCCAGCAGCCCCTGGGATGCCATCAGCCTCATCATCACTCTACGCATCTGGAGGGTCAAGAGGATCATTGATGGTGAGGCAGGCAAAAAAAAAAAAAAAAAAAAGCCACATGTCCATCAAAGTGGTCTTTAAGTCACCAATTAAAGAGAGCAATTAAATTTATGGAGCAACTCAAGGAAATACCCAATCTTTCTTAACTCAAAAGGACGACACAGATGCATAAATATCAGCTTGCCTTGAAAGAGCTAAATGACCCCATTCTCTCCATGATTATACAAATTGTTTACTATTCAGAGCAATATAGCTATTGATCATCCCTCATGGTAAATTGCTGCCACTCCGCTACTCTAACTTGTATTGATTGTAAGGGCCTGGTTAAGTAGATTCAGAGAGGCTATAATGAATATAGTGGTTGTTCTCCCCTATGCTAATGCCGACTGGTTCGATATCTGTTCGGAGGTCACCCTCACCACGGGCCTCTGACTGCATACAGGAACAGCTGCAGTGAGACAGTGGACGAGTTAGGGTTGTTCTTCCATAAAACAATAGTTTTTTTTTTTTGGAAATATGCTTATGTGCTGGAGTTCGATGAAGGTAAAAGCCAGCAGCTGGTTAACTTACTGCAAACACTGGACACAGGGTGAAACAGCTGACTTAGCTCTGTACCTGCCATTATCAGGAGTCAGATGTACATTATAAACAGATGGTTATTTTATTATTTTAATGGAATCATCTAGTGTGTATTTATTTCTGTTTTTACAGATGCTGGAAGGTCCTCAATTGAAATTTGTGTCTCTGTTGATTTTAAGATGGCTTTAGTCCAGACTCTTAATCATATTCCTACATGAGTACATTGTTGTAAAGAAATCAATGAATCAAGGAACCAGTACGATACAACTTTCACCATCATTGATTTACATGGTGAAACACTTTCTATATGTTTCCTGCTTCTTAACATGCACTGCGGGAATGAACTCGAGATTTTTCCTGCCGCACACCTCGACCTGTTGGGTTTGATATTTTTGAGTGATTGAGTTTGCTTGCTAGGCAGGCGGCAACACACCTCAGAGTAAAAAAAAAAAAATCACACTCAAACCAATAAATGTACAGCTTAGGGACCGGCTCGGTTATCGTAGGAGAGGGATTGAGTCTCTCGCAGAATTATCTTGATGTATAATAGTGGCAGTGTTGGAGATGTAGATGTGTTGTAGATGGGAGAGGAAATACAGAGGAGTGAACTGCAGCAGAATTTGTAAGGACTAGAAAAACTACATAGAATTTATTAGGAGCGAGTTATGATGAGAAACATCCAACTCTTAGATATGTAGAAAATAGATGATCCAAATTGAAGAAATATTAAAGTGCTGAATGTCTTTACTTTCTATCGTCTGCATTGACTTTAGGACATACATTTTTTGTGGTAGTGCTCTTCACTTCCTACAAAAATATGAAAACAATGAAACCAATTCTTATGCTAGCTGTACTAATGCCAATGCATCAAACAGTTCACCAAAGAATGTGCCATAATAATAGATGATGAATGAATGAAGATGATAAATGAAGCAATAGGCAAAACAAACAAGCTCAGTTCTCACAGAGAGAAAAACTGACTTAGAGGTAGTTTGAAATGCAGGGAAACAAGATTTAACGGGTCGGTGTAAAATGTAAGCGGCTCAGGTTTATTTGTGAAAGCAGCGAAACACTTGACTCTAGGTGAGAGGATACAGAGGAGCAGGGCCCTCTGTTAGCCTCTGTGAAGACGTGGGATCAGTCCTGGTGTGAATTACACTGTTGTGCATGTGCTGCCAGCAGCTGTCAGTAATGTTTCACACACACACACACACAAACACACACACACACAGAGTCTTTACTTATGTCACTTTTGGGGAATTTACATAGACTTACATTCATTTTCTGGAGACTAACCTGAAGGACCACCTGACCTTAGCCTAACAATAACCTTAACTGTTGACCCAAAAATCACAGTTTTCCAAATTGAGTACACCACTTTTTGTCCCCAATAGCGCCCACTGTCCCGAATCAACTGGTCTTGAGTCTAGTGTATATCCCCAATTTTGTGGTGGAGAAGGTTGCCTGTACCAAAGACCCCAAGAGCGATGCCATCTGGACGTTGGAAAGCACGACTCAAGAAGGACCTCAGCAGCTGAGCAGGTGGAAGATAGATTACTTTGATGGCTATGAAGGTGGATGAAGGTCTGTCTATGTCCAGGTGTGGTGGCTGTCTGTTCACCAGTTTCTCCATGTTAAAAGAAGCTACACACAGGTGTCCACCCGATGGGGATTAACCCACACCACCTACTGTGGCAATAAGCCAGTAAATGGTGACAGGACCAAGACGTCTGAAAGCTGAACTCTTGGACTGAGGCAGAAGAATTCTTTGGCACCTTCACCTAGTACTCCTGATTATGTCGAGGCTCACTGGAGTCTACTGAAAACCAACATCACACTCACACACACACACACACACTGCAAACACATACTGACACAGATAGAATACGTCGGAGCACAAATGTATTTTTAAAGTGGCCAAATAATGAACCTCCAATTGAGCTTTTCATGCCTGTTTGAATTCTGACTGGACTGACCCCTTCTGATGTCCCCACTTTTGCAAATGTGTGTGTGTGTGTGCCAACATGACTATAAATAGGTACGAGCAGCGTGTGGCGATGGCTGCGTGCTTTGCTTATCCCCCCCCCCCCCACACACCTCAGTACCAGAAAGGCTTTTCACTCTCCTCTCAGTGTTTTGACAAAGCCGGCATTTGAGCCTCATAATATTTCCGATTCACAATCACAACGACAACAGAAATATTGGAATAAGACGAGAATTATTACAGATTATGTTTTGCCTCTTTATGTTGCCCATAGCAACATTCCCCATCAGGATTCGCAATATGTGTGATATCATGTGGCTGACTTACAAATGCGATCACAGAGAGGTGTGAGGAACTGACTGTCTGCCACCTGTGATGACAACAGGTATCCAAATTTACCCTCACTGTCCTTTTTTTAGGTACACCTTCTCGTCCTGCTCCAGAAAGTGTGTCATGTATAAATAAAATGTGCAGTCAGATTGTAAGAGGTGGAGTTGCTGATTGAACAAGACGTTATTTAAGGGGTTGATGCATCTGTTCCCACACAGCTGCCCATCTGATTATGTGTTATACTTTATCAGGAATCATTTAATAAATTATTTGCATAATAAAGAAATAAACAACCAATCAGCTGCAGCTATGAGTGAAATAACAGATTGGAGAGCAATGATGAGAGTTGAGGAAGTTAATGAGAGAGGTCACAGAAAGAAAAAAAACAGTGATTGAAGGCTGGCCAAAGTATGCTGGCACCACTTCAGTACACCACACAGCACTATATTATGGAGAAGGTCATGTGAGACACACTGCTTCTACAGCACTGAAGGATGAACACTAATGAAGCTTGGATGATCATGTGACCACCAAAACTATACAACTAGAAAGGTTTCCATTTTGATACACACTTTAATTGACTCATTTTTCACCATGCTTTTTGTTTCCAAAATATCAAACCGATATTCACTTTTTGAAACGACTGTATTGAAACACTGAACCCTGTCAATGTCCTAACAAAATGACACCACCGTGTTATTCGAAGAGGATCCCAGGACTTTTACTTGAGCTCATCCAGATGTTGTATACCCCAGATGCCAACCCAGTAGACACGTTTTGAATGTGTCTACTAGGTGAAATTTGATGTTCACACTGTCAATCTGTACAAAATATACTACAACTTTTTGACACCTTTAAGTCAACACGAAACAAGATCCCTGTGGAACATTTTCAGCACTTTGCTAAAGTCATTCAGTGCATGTATAGGGTTACCAGTAACCAGTAATTAATGAGGTTTGCATATGTGTTGACAGACATATGGTGCAAAGGACAAATGGTCCACCAACACTGACCTTTGACCTGAATATGCTCGATATATGTTACCATCATTACTTTAACCAGCTGTCTTACCTTTCTCTCTTAATGTGTCTTGACGCCTCCTAACAAACCTGCCAATGCTTTTCAGGCTATTTAAATATGTAGCGTCATCAATTATTATCTTTGTTTTAAAACTGTCTATTTCTCTCTCCACCTCCTTGTTAGCTTATGTGCTACAAGTCAAAGTTGAGATGGAACTGGAGATCCA
This sequence comes from Centropyge bicolor, assembly GCA_037975185.1. NCBI lineage: Eukaryota > Metazoa > Chordata > Actinopteri > Pomacanthidae > Centropyge > Centropyge bicolor. Next base: position 17,392,346 of record JBBMOC010000001.1, on the reverse strand, counting down.
GCAGTGTGAGAAGACCAAGGCTGTGAGAGAGGAGCAGCTGGAGCGTCTCACTCAGATCTGCCAGGAACAGGCCGTGAGTACCAACACACCTTAGACTTAACCTTACAGCTAGGATGCCTTTCCCAGTACATGTCCAAAATGTGCTTGTAAAATAGCAAGAGAAAAAAATACAAACACATCCACTAAACACTGAGATTATATTGTCACCAGTGCAGCATCTGGGCCTTCATGCACAACAAACTGTCCACAGCTGTAATTCTGCATGATGGTCAACATGACTAAGAAACTTTTACAGCCATGTCTTAACCCGAGGAATGTGTGTATCATACTGAAAAGGCAGAAAGTGAGTAGAACACAATTTTTGAACATAGTCACACATAATCACTGTTGACTTATATTGTTTTTGTTGATAGTAAATATGTTTCAGTTCAACTGGAAATTTTCTCATTCACTGCTTTATAGTCACTTTATAGTTAATTATAACCATGTGACTGTTCAGTCATGGAAAATGATTTACTACCAGCCCATATTACACTTGGGCTAATGTCGTTTCATCTACTACCAGAGGAGGGCAGCAATACCTCACAAACAGCTCTGGCCTTTCCACACATTTCATCATGATTCCTAAGAGCACACACACTGATGATGTCATACAGAAAAATACAGACTACAATAAATATTGATAATGACTTAATCCTCAATAGACAATCTAAGTTCAGATCTGAGGCCAGACATATACAATAAACCAATTAATTAATAAATGAACATATGAAATGAATCAGATTCTTCCAAAGATTCTTTAAATCAAATTCCTGTTAATAAAAGTAGTTTTCCAGTCATTCTTTTGATGTGCACTTTAGGTGATACTTTGGCCTGCAAATTCATATATGATCTCAGTCAAAATGTGATTTGATTGAAGATATATTAAGAATAGTTCAAACAAGAGGCGTTCATCCCCCTGTCATGTATATTTTACAAGTGGTTGCTGCAATGTTTTGTTGGTGTTCTCCTTAGTTCACCTCTGGTCAGAAAATTTACTGCTGCAATTCAAGGCCAAAAATCTTCTAATCAATACTGGACACATCACAGCTGTACATCAGTGTACAGTTTTAAAAAGTACCCAACGCATAATTAGATAATGCACTTGCGTAATGCTGAAAACAGTTAACTGGTAATTAATCTTCAAGTTTTTCAATATGATCTGTCTGGAGAAAATCTGTTATTCCAATCCAGATCATTTAAACAATTTTTTAGAAGCTTTATTTTTTTATACTGTGAAACTTGGATGGTGACACTGTCTTTCCTTGTTCTTGCTCTTCTTCCCTTCTCCATTCTGTTTCCTTCTCCTCTTATTCTCCTGTCTCTCATATTCTACCTTCCTCATTCTTTTTTTTTTCTTTTCTTAACTCATCCATTTTAAAACCCACTTTCACCCTACCCACCGGCCGTCTCCAGTTTGAGATCAGGCAGCTGAGGGCACACCTGGCCCAGCAGGACCTGGACCTCGCGGCAGAACGTGAAGCAGCCATGCAGATCCACCACGTATGGGGCAAACAGGGCCGGAGTTTTAAGGTTGTAGAAGGCTTGACTCCTGGGGAGTCTGACGATGAGGGTGGCCAGAGAAATCCCAGGGAGCCTCATACCACTGCAGGTACAGTATGGAGTATTTAGAGACTGATTTACAAGATACTGGAAATGTTAAACTGTTCAGGTGAAACCACTGATATCGTATGAGTTGTTTGCTGGACAAGATCATCATATATTTTAAATCTGGAGACACCTAAGCCTAGGCTTTGTAAAATGTGAAATAAAGTATAGATATTGTACAGGTGAACTCGAAAGAATTAAAGAAAGAACATAGAAATTTTTAGCATATTTTCTCTGATACAAATTTTGATTCCAATACAACTTGTGTTGAGGTAAATGCAGTGAATGAATCTAGAACAAAAGCATGTGGCATTGAAAATAAAGCTTATTCGAATACATAACCATAGCAGGTGCAGTTTGCTTGAGAAAGCAACATGACAAACCAGGAGAGAGGTGCGGCATAAAGTATGCACATAATTACGAGGAACATAAAGTCTCTAACAGTGTAACATCAGGTGAGCTGGATGCCAGAGCAGTGTACATTTAATCTGGAGCAGTAGCCCTGGAGCATCTTCGAGGCCAGCCTCTTAGCCCCTCCACGCTCGCACACAACACCCATCTGACCGCAGGCGCTTTGGGATCAATATGAGGGCAAAAAAGCTTTTAGGATCTGGTGAATCCTGGAGAAAACAAGCATGTTCTCTGACACTACGTCAGCTCGCAGGGGCTTCTGTCGTGCCCCAACTATCTCTCTTACCGGCCCCCCTGGTGGCACGGCCGGCCGAGCCAGCCCAGACCACTCGGGCTATTTCAGGTACAGAGTGCTCTGTGCATTGGGCCTTGTTAGGAGAGAGTGGGCTCCTGTCAACATCTGTTCCCCTTCACCTGCAAACCACAATAGGGCACCAGGAGGCTCCACAGCGGCCACAATATTACCCCAAGGGCATAGTGGGAAATCTGGCTCTCAGAAACAAGTGGGGCTTTTTACAGAAACATGGTCACTGGGATGCACACTTAGGCCAAGTCAGGACAGCTCAAATCAAGGCAGGTTTATTTGTATTGCTGAATATTGCGCACACACAGTCTCAACGGGCTTCTCTCACACTCACCTGCAGAGTGCCAACAAACTGTTAAGAACTCTTGGCCTTCATCAGGGTGAATGACCCGTGAAACTGAGGGTTTCACCACCTTAAAGTACTAAACCATGTAGAATTTAAAAACAACATTAATCAATGAGCTTGCACAGTTTCCTCTCAGGTGCTGAGAAAGGATTGTAGTGACAGAGCACACACTCCTGCAACAGTACAACTGCATGGAGGAATTGCAACAAAGAAAGATTTGTGGTCGGAAGGAACATTTCAAATTACCTATGTGCACCTAAGTGTCCAAACAAAGGCTTTGCAACATTCTAAAATATTAGATAGTCTACAGCCGTGGCTCTGTGAGTCTTTACTACAGCAGTGCTTTGAGCTAAACGCTAACTACGTAATGCTAACATACTAATATTAAGAGGTATAATGTTTACCATGTTCACCAGCTTAAATTAATTTGCTAATTAACACCAAATGCAAAGTGCAGCTGATTCTGATGGGAATGTTGGACACCTTGACATTTTGACCCAATGGTGGCGCTAGATGAAAAGTTAGTTTTCATGGGGACCATGAATGTCTGTACTACATTTCCATAATCTAATAGTAGGGGGGTGGATGGAGAGACCTACCAACAGACAGATATGACATCGCCATCCCGATATGAAACATATAAATCTCCCAATCTACAAAACTATGATGTTCTCAAATCAAGTTTTTTTTTTTTTTTAAATCTATTTTCCTGTTCACTTAGATTATCTGTATCATTATTAGCTGTAGTGGTTGTTAATCTTTCTGGGGTCTCCTCTCACACTGCTTCACCTGTGGTCTAGTGCTGATGCTTCCATCACACATCAAAATTATAGTTTCGATTTGAACTAAAAGGACCTCAGTATGCCACCTCTCTTTTTTCACTGACAGATGATGGCCTGGTAACTTGACTGTCACAGAAAGAAGAGGAGAGTATTTTATGTATGCTGGACAGCCCATTCTTTTTTTTTTTTTTTCCTTAAGACTCATGTGTTATTAATTGTGGAGTGATTGTCTCAGTCTTGTTTTAGTGAGTGCAATGCTTCCTCTCCTGGGGTGGCTCAGGGATTAATATTTTAGACTGAAAAATAAATGAAATTACCCATCAGAGTCTGCAGCGTGTCCCAGGGGACAGGGGCTAGCACTCAGGGTACTCTGGGTTCGCACTCAGCCAGCGGACAGTGAGCTCAAGGCCAATCAAGCGAACAGAAGAGCATAGCAGATCGCGGCCATTCACCACGCACAGCCAGGCCCGCTAGACTGGAGGGATCTGTGCCTGAACAAAGAGATCCCACTCTCTTTCTCTCTTTTCCCCCCATTTCCCTCATCCCTGAAACCAACCCCACCCTGTCCCTGTCCCAGTTTATTTCTGGTGCACTAGGGTGCAGCTAATGCACAGCATAGCAGTGCGCGATTCTGACCGCTTGCCTATAAAGCACCTGTGGCCTGAGGCAGAAGTCATCTATGTCAATATTATGTTGTACACATAAAAGATATTTTCCATTTGGACTAGTTTGCCATGTTAACACAAAAATGGGCCAACGTGCTTACAGATGTGAAAAGGTGTGAAATTCAATTAAAGTCACTGCCACACAGTATTAGTAGTGTGGACCAGTCACTCCATATAAAAACCTAATTTACAGGTCACTTCCTGCTCTTTACAATGTATGGTCCACTCTGTATTCATACCACATATAATAATATGTTCCTTTTTATCTGTAATCCAAAATTTCAATAAGTAGACAGGGCAGTGCAAAACTGTCAATAACAATTTATTAATAGTAATAAGAGTGACAGCGTGGGTATTTTAAATGTTATTCATATTTATATAGTGTAGCATGGTAATTGAATAGCAGACCGTAAAAAACATTACAGGACAGACAAGAGCAAACATGAAGTGGTCATGGGGAAGAAAAGAAGGGATCACAGCTGAATGTATAGAGACATTGTAGAAAGAGTGATCAGGTTTTTAGGGCTTAATATTTTTTGATGCAGCAAGAGTCACCAATTTTAAATATATCAGTTAGCAGGTTTAATCAATGACTTGTACACAAAGTGTTTAGCAGTAGTTAGTAATCAGATAATGGATAAATAGAAGAGGGACTGAAAGGTTTTTAAATGTATATAAGAATATCATCAACATACAAGGTTTTTCATGGCGACATGATTCTGACATTCTCACATTCACAAATGGATGCAGAGTTTTGTTAAGGAGTGGAAACAGTAATGGGTGTAATCCTTATTTAGATTCATTGTATAGGGAATTATATGACCACATTGTATTTACACTATATACATGCTTGCTGTAGAGTTTAGTTTCTTAAAATCTAGAACATTAATCAAATCATTACATGTGCATGTTGTTATTCATAATGTTTTCTGCTAAAAATATTATAATTTCTTTTATTATATATCACCTTTTTATGTATTTATTTTCCCCTCAGATCCAGTTGTACGTGATGATATGAACAACTACATCAGCCAATACTACAGTGAAGCCAGCAGTGGTAAGTGACCACTGACTTTATTATACACCACTCCAGGTACATGCAAATAGAATAAAGTAAAGCAGGCTACTCAAATGTCTCTATGCCTGATAATAGTCTGATCATCTTGGGTCCCCACCTTGAAAATGTGGTCTTTCAGTTAAGACATCATGTTTTTTCACTGCATTTTATTTACCGGAACCACACGTCAATATACTGATAGCTTCTATTTCACCCAAAAACAAAACCCCACAAAAAACAAAAAAAACTCTGAAAGTCTTCACTAGTCTCATATTATATGAGTCATATTCTAAGAATCTGTACAGATATGGATATAAACTTTAACCTGACTGGTTGGTGGAGACGCACAACTGTGAGATGGTAATTCTAGTTCTGAGTAGTTACAAGGCTTTTAAATCATAGGTCATGAGAGAGCTGGGAAAAAAAATCATAGTTCTTCACCCATTATGGCCTTTGTAGAATGTGGCACTCCAAATTTACTGTCACATTTAGACCTAAAGGAAATCTGTTAAGTAAATATCTCAAACCTTAGCACCAAGTTTTGAAGTTTTGCTATATGGCTGACAGAAACTACACTGCTTTCAACTTGTAAATGATTATTTGTTTTTATCTGTGTTGTCTGACTTTCTCTAAATATATGTAATGTCTTTCAAGATGCTGGAGCTTCTGGCTTAGGGGCCCGGATCATCACTACGGCGGCCATTGACGTTCACCTCCCCACCAACCCAAATCCCATCCAGTCAAACCCGATGCTCGCCATGGAGCGGGTGGGCAGCGCCGTAAGCGACGCCTCAACCAGCATATCACGGTCCAGTGGCAGCCTGACGGCCCGCCCCCACAGCCTCAGTAGCCACACCCCGGGTTCATCTATGACAGACTGCAGCAGCAGCACAGCTCAGGACCTCAGTCTGAGCTACAGCGCTCATCGCTGCTGCCCTCCCTCCTTCTCAGGCCAGGACCCCTGCAGGGACCCCAGCATGGTGGTGCAGGAGCTGCTCTCCTCCCTCTCTGAGGACTCCTGCCTTGCTCAAAAGGGCCTGGCAGTGGACCCTGTAAACCTTAAGCTTCCCAGCCCTACTGGCTCAGAAAAGGCCAGCCCTGAGCTGGACAACAGAATAAACATCTTTAACCGCAGGAATCAGGAGGAGAGGCGAGGCCGGGGAAGGGGCTGCGTGCTGTTGCAGACCAAGCCACTGATTCATCTGCAGGGCAGCAGCACCGAGCCGTCGCTGGAGGAGAAGTATCGGCTCCTGGGACCAGCGGACACACCTCTGGGGCACATGCCTGACACATAATCTACATTTACACAGAAACAGAAGTCTTTTCTCTTTTTAACTGCCACCCTGTTTGGCATTTATCTGAACTCGTGTTGCAGGTCAGACCTCATGAGAGGGACCACATGAGATTTAAGAATGGGATTTTTCTGTCGCTGTGTAAATCCAGTCTTTCCCAGTCGAGAGCAAGCTTGAGCCCCAGCTTCCAGCTAACACTGACGCTCCTTAACTTGACATGTTCAGAAGTCAATAGTAGAAATGACAGTAAGAACTCTTAGGCCCTTTGCCATATTGTCCAACTTCCCGCGTTCCCCTTTGATGGATTTTTGAAATCAGAAATGCCCTGATATAGCACAACTAAGACTATAACATCCCAGTAAAGGGGAGCCTAATGTGTTCTTGGACACATTCTTCATCAGGAATTCTCACTTTGAACAGGTCCTAAATGCACTGAACTTTACATGAATTAAAACCAGCAAGGGGCCATTCAAGCCTATACTGAACAAAAACTTTAATTCTGAGCAGTGTCGCAAACCAAGACACTGTCCTCTGTTCTTGGAGTTTAAAGGAGTGTTTTCTAATGCATTTATGTTGTTATTTTGTTTCTTTTACTTTGTATGATCAACTTTAAACATCAGTCATGCTGTTCTTTGTTCAAACAGCAACAGGGTACATGAGACTGGCTTAACTATACAAACACAGTGCCATTTTCTTTCTTTCTTTCTTTTTTTTTTTTTTTTTACCTTTGCCTTTCTGTCACCTATTTGTTTAATTCAAAAGGATCGACCATCATCAAAATTTACTGAATCGTATTTTTTTTGTTTTACTTGTTGAACAAACATCAGTAGGGTATATTTGTGTGGTTGAAATGCAAAAAGGTAAGTGAGTGGATTCTTCACATGAACCTAGACTGGAGTGCTTGTAGCATGAACCTTTAAAAGATATGTGCCCTAAATGGCAAGCAAATTCTTTGCACTTTAATGTTTACAGACACTTTTGTAAACTTGATATGGAGGAAGTTATTGCCAAATGCAGGTGTTGTCATTTGAATGAAAATAGCAAAAATAAAAGTTAGTATTTCCTTAACTGCTTTCACTTTACTGACTCGTGTTAATATATCATGCTGTGTGATTTAAAGCCAAAGATGCAGCAGGATAAAACACTAACACAGTGGCGCATGCTTTAAAACGTGACCACACAGACTCTGATTGAATATGTTCCTCTCAAAGGCTCAGTGTTACACACTGCACTGTACAACATTATTTCATTAGCATAATCTGCTTATGTGAATATGATTTTGAAAAACCTAAATTATTTAAGGTTATTAACATTGGAAGACCTGTCACAACAACCGCTAATTGGTCAGGTCATTGTAAGTGTGTCGTGAGAGGACTCAACCTCCCTAATTACCCTCTCGTATCATTAATTCAGAAGATAAACTGCTGTACCATTTTGTTGCTTGTCAAATGTTTACAAGTATCCAGAGAATGTTTTAATTGTTAATAACTTTTAAGGCTGCAATTTAGCTATTGACACAAGTGTTTTAATTGTGGTGAACAGTGGTAACATGCAGAACTGGGTATGAAGATTGTTTGTAACGGCCGTATTTAATTCATGTGTAAATGACACAGTGCACCTGGGAGATTATTGCAAATACATTTTTATCAGTATTAATTTGCAAGGGTTCTGCCAGTAGTTCTTTATTTGCAGCCTTGATGCTGTATTCAAATGGAATTGGCTGTAAGAAGTTTTTCTTTTTTCTGCTAGTGATTTTTCTATTTCATTTTTCTAGGAAGTGCAGCAGATCTGTTGACACTGATGAGGTACAAGTGAGCCAGGAATTTTCCCAATTGAGCCCAAATTAGGTGACAACATAAAGAGGGAATATTTAAAATTCAGAGGGTTATACAAAACTATTTTTTCATGTTGAAAGAAAGCAACATATGGAAGGCCTGAGACCTAAAAGAAATAGTTCAGTCATATATGTACAATTTGAAAATGCCTCCCTCTGCATATTCAAATGTAAATGTCCTTTTTTGCTGTTGCATTCATCTCATAGTAAGATAAAGTCTGAACTCCAGACCAGTAACATTTAAGTGGCATCAGTCTCATGTCCATCATAGTTTCCCCCATCACAAGTAAATGCTGGTGGCCGGTAGCCAATACTGGAAGGCTTTTGAGTAAAGAGACTACACTGTATTATTTACAGATAAACTAGGCCACAAATGAAGATATGAATACTTGGCTAAGTCAGGGACAGAAAGGTGAACTAACCTGGAATGTTCTTTTATAATACAAGAATAAGTAAATATGGATCAGTGAAACATTGGTTTCGACAGTGTTGGGAAAGTTCACTTTCTATATGAACTAGTTCAAAGTTCAGTTCAAACCTTTTAAAATGAACTAGTTCAGTTCATCGTTCATAATTCAAAATTGTGAACTAAAGTTCATGCTTCCCCAAAATGAACTATTTCGTTCTTTTTTAGTTATTTTTTTTACGTTGCCACGAGCTACGAGCTAATTCCCGACTGTATGGGAATTAGTTTCTCAGTAAACGCATCCTCCTTGTGAATTGTGACGAGACTGACGACCGCTGATGACGAAGTTGGTAGAGCGACAGGCAGGACTTGCGGTTGCCAGATCGGGTGGTTATCCGCGACATTTTTATGGTCATTTACCATGTGTTTTTACTGTTTTAGCTTGGTTTTTCGCCGAGGGCTCTTGAAATCTGGCACGAACGTAATCTGAACGAAATCAGAGTGCCGTTCAAGAAACAGCAGAATGAGTGCGTTCACAATTTAACGTTCATCAAGCAAAAATGAACGGGACGTTCACGTTCACCCAAAATATGAGTTAGTTCATGAACGAACGTTCTTTGAACGCGTTCGGGTACATCACTGGGTTTCGAAACGTAAAACAGATGCAATCTCAAAGCTTAGAGACAACCATAGATGGTTTTTGTGGGCATCAGTCTGGTCACAGTATGTTGGGTCCATTGTCCTAGTTTCCTATTCTACTATCGTCATAAATAAAAGACATTATAAAGTCAAACGTTTTATCTCAAACGAAAGCTGTATTACATTTAGACCATAGTGCTTCTATTTTCAGTGCAACAAACAAAACAAATGTGAAGGAACATTGTTTTTTGGAAGTTAAGTTAAACTAATGATCACTTCTTCAATGCTTGAGTCGGTGATAAAATCGATGAAACAAAGCGACTGGTATTTCAAGCTTTCCAGCCAACTGTGTTAGTTTTTTACACCGCCAACATGTAAGTTGATAACCTGGATCTCTAACCTTCTAGCTATTACTAGACCCATCACATCAATCTAGTTTACAAAAACAACAATGCCTATCGCATGCCATGGAACAAATGAATAAGTAATGATCTGCTTGGCTCTCCACGCACACAAAGGAATCCTGTTGAATATGGGTGCCAAACCCTGGCTCAGCCTCTATCTGTCACGGCTGCCTTGGCATTAACGTCTCAAGTGGAGGTGCTGTGCCTCTAATCTGAAGCCCTTTCCAGCTCAACCAACCATGTAAAGGAAGAGATAACCCGTACAGGTCAACTTCCAGCTCCACCCTGAGCAGCACCGCACCGCAATGAGGCTCAATTATTTGAACGTGATAAAAATATCTGTACAAAGTAAATGTTGCTGTAGACAAAATGTGATGTTGCCTTTATGAGGCCAAATGAAAGGTGAGTCTAAATGATTCATGTGAACCCAATTTGTCAATACGTATCATACGAGGACAGCCTGAGTTAAGTGTTCAACTTTGACAGGCCGGGCCACTGAGCAGACCTTTAGGAGACATGTTAAGGAGTAAATTGCTTTTGGGACGTCTCCGACGAACCAAGAGGTACAGTCGCTGTCATACTCACAGGAAGCTAAGTGAATTAACAGTGACCATTAGACACTTAATAATTAAAATGTTTTAATAATGGCACAGAGGGAGTCACTTTAACTGCATTAACATTACATGATCATTGTTTTCATTCTCATTAACAGAGGGAACATGGGCCGGTGATACATTAGCGTTCTGTGGGATCAGCAGTAACCAGGTGTGATCCCCGAGCTGTGACACCACCGTGGCATGGATGGCTTCTGTGGGCAACATGAAGACCTCCGGGATGAGATGACAATTTTGTCCCTTTATCTCTCAGGCCTTTCTTCCTTTTTTCTTTCCAAAAAAAAAAAATATATATATATAGATAGAAGAGACATCGACACTGAAATTTTAAATGCCATCATAAATTAAAAGCACTGTGTCCTATGTTCCACTGTGATGAAAGAGTAGCGAGCATGATACTTGTCATCTTAGTCTTAGTTTTAATTTCAACTTGATTTAGATCTCCAAATAACTGCTTTTAAGAGTTTGCTTAACATTGAACCTGTTTAAGATTCACTTTGTATTTCCTTGCCCCAAACAGATTTTTCATAAAGCTGTTTCCAATATAGCACACATGTACATAATTTCTACAGTGACATTAAGTGGCTATAATCAATATTCTTAAAATAACAATGGATCACATGACTACATGTAAAAGGGGTCTCTTGTAATGATAAACCCACAGAGAATCACCTGACTTGATGTTTTTTTTTTTTTTTTTTTTTCTAACTGTTTGCCAATACATTTGCGATATTAAATAAACAGGTGACAATAAGCCAGTGCCAACTTGCTTTTGCTGCCCATAAGTGGCCAAAGATTTGTTATTAGTTTTAATCCCACTACCTTTCTTTGAAACTATTGTAAGCTCAAGCCTCAACAGTACATCTTAGTTAAAACTGAAAATATTGCTTCAAATATTGCAGTTAATTATCAATTTGGCTCCTTCTTAACACATCCTCCTCTAACAACATAACATCTGTGATAGACCCTGAACTACTGGAACATCAAGTATGATCGTATCATTAAAATGAGCTGGCATTAATAAACAGAATTTGATGTTTGCAGTTGTCCGTCCAAGATGCGTTTACTGATTCACACCTAAGTGGTTTTGTTTATGGATGTAGTTTCTTTTCAAGTGCGTGGAAGAGATTTTGAACGTTGCCCTATGGCTTCGAACAGCTGGCTACATGTTGAAAAGGGTCAATCTCATTGAGAACAAATACATGTGGGGAGTATGACTGCATTACTGCTGCGGTCTGACAGATTCAGAACACGTCTCACACAGGACCCTCATCCACGAGGCTCTGAAGCAGGAGAAAAATACAAATAAATTATACATCATTCTTTAAAAAGCTTCTCAGGTTCTCTTTTTGAAACATATTTCTTAAGTGCACAGGATCCAGAGGTTCGCTTGGTGGAAGAAATCCACTCAGGAGACTGTTGTCATGGCTACAGAAGATTTTTTTTTTTTTGCATTTACATAAAAACACAGTTTTCTTCGGGTGCCCTCCCCTCAGATGCCTGGTATGCTACTTGAGATAAAAGTGGGTCAACAACAGAAAAAAAAAGAGAAGTGGAAACAGGATCCCACTGTGTGACCAAGTTCAATCACTTCAGTCCTTTTGAGATAGAATATTAATTATTAAATCAGTTTTTTTGTAGACGTAAATCACATTGCTAATAAAAGAATCACTAGCAAACAATCAGCAGAAATAAAACCTGAAACAAATTCTTGAGTCTGACTTGCGTAAATGTTATTTGACTTTTCCTATGTTTTTCTTTTTAGAAAGAAATAATAAAATACTGATCATTTCTCTTGTTGCTCCTGCATATGTTATAAGCAATCAGAAGACGTACGTTAGTTAGTCATGTGATAAACACGAGGACACAACTGAGATAGTCCTGTGGGAGATGGGACACTACATCAGCCTGTGCTCCAAAGAACTGAATCAAACAATCTACAGAACATCAAAATTAATTCAGCAGTCCAACGTGTACGGATGTAGTTATGCATGACTCGCTACATGAAGGGTTAATTAGAAGAACATTTTGGAGTAAGAAGCTCAACTCTTCAGGGAAATGGCTGCTACAGATTTTTCGAAATCCTATTGAAGCCACGTACATATTCATATTCAATGTCCTGCTTCTGCAACAAATGCATAAACATTTGCAGCTGACGTACATAGTTTTAAGAGGTGTAAGTACAAACTAAGTTAATCAGTGATTTACACACCTACAAAATATTTATCCCAAATGTGCACAAATACATCTCTCAGTTTTCCTCAATCTGTGACTGACAAGAACTGTTTATTGTTCCAAACACAAACTTTCTGAATTAAAGACGAATTCTGAGCTGGGCCTTGTGAAACGCTAATGTTATATTCATAGTGGAAGACACTGCATGAATATGTATGAGGGAATAAACAAAATACAGTGTAGATAGACTATGTGTAGACACCATATTCGTATTCAGCTGTTTGTTCTATATATACTACTAGCACTTTTTCATTCATACACCTATACTGAATATTCACATATATGCATGCAAACGCCTGCTGTAAAGGCTGCACATGCCGTATATATCTCACATTCTTTATACTGTTCATACTGTTCATATTGTGTTTATCATATCGCATAGCCCTCACTGTTATTTATATATCTCTACACACGTACATTACTCTGCACTTCTGGTTAGATGCCAAATTGCATTTTGTTGTCTCACTACTTGTACTCTGTAGAATGACAATAAAGGGGCATCTAATCTAATCAAATAAAACACAGTTTACTGCAACCATCACAATTTAGAGTGAATGCATTTTAATAAACAGACATGTAGAAATATCAATAGCACGTAATTACTTTAATAGCAATACTAAATGCATTCACATTTAATTCACTCATTAATAATCACAGTGTTTAATGTATTCATCTAAAACTAATGAAAATCTAATCATGCAAAGATTACAACATATAATTAAAACACTTATTGGTGATTACCAGTAAGTGTTTTCTCCAAACGTATTTTTATTTGTCCTAAAATGCTTCATAGCTTTCAAGCTGGTTGCCAGTTCACAGCACAACACACCAGATGTTCTCTGGCCACGGGGACAGACACTGACATCAGCCGTCCTGAATCCAGTAGCCTTCAACTTAGTCTGACTCGGTAGCCTCGGCTAAATCACAATCACCGTCCCGGCCGGAGCTCAGGGTGTCTGCAAGCGCGTGCTGGGGCCTGCAACATTTCCATCTGGCGTCTGGGGAGTCGCACATCAATTGCTCTCAGCTAAATGCACTCACATATGAATATTTCAGTACAATTTAATGTTTCAGCTACAGCCCCAGAGGAGCAGAGCATCAATTTGTGAACACAGTTCTCCTGGAGTTAAAAGCCAGGCCGGATAATACAGTATGAAAGGCACTGTCAATCTAGGGGCCTTTTTTTTTTCACTTGAGAGACAGAAAAAAAAAACACATAGAAAAGCCCGCCCCTTTGCTGTCAGTATCCAGCTGCATACAAACAGCTTTTCAAAGTTTGCTCTGGAAAGAAGCCGACTGAGACAGCAGCGGCCAGCTTTTGGTTCAGCACAGTCACCGGTGGATTTGCCAAGCTCGGTCAGTTTTCCCAGAGCTCTGGTTGTGTGCCATTTGGTCTCCACATGCTCACACACACTCACACACACAGCTGGTGGAGGGAGCAGGTCAGGGAGTCGTGCACCTGCTGTCCTGTTAATAAAATACCCCAAAGTGATGCTGAAACCTCTTCCTTCACACAGCAAAGCTTCCCTCAGGTGTGAGAACACGAGTGTTGTGCAAAACACGCAGATTGTGACAGAACTGAATTAATCAGCTGGTCAGAAAGCAGAGCTGTGCAGCACATGGCGGAAGACTAAAGCTGGAACTGTTGTGCATGTTAAAAATAAAATTTCCCAGTAGCACTAATGTGTGTGTTGCTCAGCCAAGAATGCATTCACTGCTTTGGTAAAGTTGTAACTAATGATTATCTTATTATTAGTCAATCAGCTGATTAATTGTTTGGTCTATAAAATGTCAGAAAGTATTGAAAAATCCACTTTTGAGGAGAAAAAAAGTAACGTATTTAAGTTGCTTGTTTTCTACGACCAACTGTCCAAAACTCAAAGATATTTGGAATGAGACAAAAGAAAAGCAGCAAATCCTCACATTTTAAAACTTGAACCAGAGAATGGTTTTCATGACGGTTTGATGAAATGACTCAAATGATGAATTAATTATCAAAATAGCTGCAGATTAGCTTCCAGTCAGTCAACAAATCTATGAATCGATGAATTGTTTCAGCTCTACTTAGTTACAAACATAAGATTTTTACATTTTCTTCACATATTTCTCATGAAAAAAACAAAAACACCAGGAACAAGCTGAACAGCTGCTGCACTCTTGCATTAGATTATATCAGAAGGGGTTCCTGTTGTTTTGTCCGCCATCTTTTTTTGCCTCAAATCCATCCATACATCCATTATCTACCGCTTACTCCTTTGCAGGGTCGCGGGGCGGGCTGGAGCCTATCCCAGCCGACTTTGGGCGAAGGCAGGGGACACCCTGGACAGGTCGCCAGTCTGTCGCAGGGCACTTGCCTCAAATCATGCTGTTATATTTGTTGTAGCAAAAAAAAAACTAGAGTAAATTGCAAATGCCCGTAAATGACTAATAAATATGTTTATATTCTGTTCTTAATGAAACATAGTGATAAAAGTAGATTATGGATATTTTTTCAATTCTTTCCCTGTTTGGTTTTAAAATTTGAACAGACCAACTGTTTCAGTGCGTCCGGAGGCGTCATGCAGTAGCTGATAGCATTGTTGTGACTGGTCCAAACAGAGATGCTTCTTTCCTCATTTAAGTGACACAGCCTCTTGTTAAAGCTACCGAGAAGCAACTAGACTGCTGCTCTGCGCCGAGGAGAGCCGCTGATAAGAAAATACAAGATATGCATTTGTAAAATAAAACAGGCGGCTGACAGTTACACTAATAAGGTAATAATGGCACAGGTTCTTCAGCCCAACAATGCACAACTGCCCCGAGGCACCGATCAAAAATTAATACTAATTATCATGTGAATACTGCATTAACTCTGAAGAATTATGAATTATAAATCTGCAACATGGTTCCCCTCTCAGAACGGGCTCGCTTGCATGGTGATGTGATTTTTTTTTTCCTTGCTGAGGCCTTATTGAGGACCTGTCATAAAATAAAGAACTGTGCATGCAAACATACCATCACTGTTGTGATATATCAAAAACAATTTACTGTGAAATATAACGTAAAGAAATACTTGACCTTTTTGTCTTTAAGGTCGTTACAGAATCATTTGAAGCGATATCTGTTTACACATCTTTAATATCTTATAACCTGAGTGCTTATATTAATTTCACTTTTGGCTGACTCTGGACATAGAGTGAACTCAAAGCACTTAAACTCACTATTGGTTCTGGTAAATCATTTAGAGCTTTAAACCAGCCATCAGCTACATTTCAGGGGGTTCAAATGGTGTGCAAGTGTCTGCAAGTAAGAGAAAATGTGTCAAAAGTGTTCAAATTAAAGTGATTAAACAATATTATCCTGTATGTTGCAGTGGCTGTTTGAAGAATACTTCTATAAGAATGTTTGCAAAGAGTTTTCCTCATGATATAGAGAATATAACTACCAATATTCATGGATTAACTCTGTGTTATTATGAGTTTGATTCCGTTGTGATAAAGCATATGCTACTTGTTGTCATGAACAGTATTCAGATTTTTTTTTTATATCAAAATGAATCTCAAAGTTTGAATCTAATCTTCAAACAAACAAAAGGTGTTTTTATAATACAACAGTTTTTATAAATCAATTAAATAAATTAAATAAAAAACCCCATCTGCTTTAACTCTTACTAATGTTTGAAGTTTTTAACTCTCTTAAATACAATAACAATGGATTCTTTGGTGAGAGACACAGAGTATGTGTGTGATTAATGACTCACAGGAGCAGAAATCTTTCCCTTTTGGCTGACCTGCATGTCATTGGGGATGAAGCCAACATCTACAGCAGCTTGAGAAGCCTTCACTGCATTTCAAGAGACATCTCTCTCTCTCATACCCACACACAATCCCTGCAGCATTCAGTTTATCAGACAGCTTGTGCAGCAGCTCGAAGCTGCCACGACTCTTCAGGCCTCATCCTGAATAGATACAGAAATATTAAAGGCCAGTAGAGGTGAGGTTTGAGTTTGGAGTCCCACTGAGACCTTATGCACTAATACATGTATGTACTTGTGCAATTTCGATGCCTTATTGTACTGCCATACAAGAACATTTTATCTTTAGCTTAAGCTGTAGCTCACTTGTGTCAGTGGGAAAGTCCCACAGGAGAAGGTGGGGAAGCTGTGCATAAATCCAGTATACAGTATCATGCAGTGTAGCTTTTGATGTATTAATTACCCAAAGACTAGACAGTGATGGTCAGTATAAGTATTTATATCATTTAAGATAAAGGTTCTATGATTTATTTGATGTGGTCATTTGTGAGATCATCACACTGCTGATTCTCCACCTGGTGTCTTTCAAATTCTTTAATTCATTTATTCCTTCATCCATAAGTAAGTTTCCCTATTTTGCTCTAGTCTAGTTTTTAAATTCCCCTTAAATAAGCATATTAATTAGCTGCAAAATGGTGAAACGGTTACCAGTATATTTGGATAAATGTCATTAACAAAAGTTCAGAGAAAAGCCTGTTTTTAACCCAAGAATTGCTTGAATACCAAATCGTTATTTGAGAAAGATTTATTATCCTGTTCAACAGCAGCACATCATCCTTTCATAGCCTCAAGTGAAGCCCTCCTCACAGTCAAAACCTTCGTGTTGCACTTCACTGGGCACGAGCAGCAGAACAACGAGATCTTCAACAAACCAGTCACTTAATAAACAGGCATCCTGAAGAAAACCTGGAGTCACTGTTATGACATTGGTTCAATATGTGTTGGGCTTTTTTTATGTGAGAAAAAAAAAATGAAGATGCTCCAACGGACATAAACAATTTGGCACAACTTCAGCTGAATCAAGCCTGGGGAGTCTGAAGGAATTGGCACAGTAAATTACTTATAGGTCTGACAATAAAGGCAAAGTGCCATAGAACCCTAAAACATTCAAGAGACAACGAGACACTGTGAAAAGTTCGGTAATGCAGCCCAGGAAAAGCCCCCCTCCCCCCCTCCTGAATTCCAAACAAGAACATTTCGCTCTTGCCAAAGTTTAAGTGGATGATTTCAGTCGCACATATATATTTCATGAGGTTAATGGGCCCCATCAAACTGTGATTAGAGATTCTTCTGGGAGGCTTTTATGCTGGAGTGACAGCTAGGATGGCTGGGCTTGATCTGGCAGTCATTAACAGGTCACAAACAATAATGCTGCATGTGATATTTCTTGTCACTGTGTATTGAATATATATGCATGGAACACTAGCAAACTTAACCCTTGACCTGCAGCATTAGCCAAACAGCGAGTGCGCATTGTAATTTAGTCTATATTCAATATTTTATTCTTCTGCTCAGGCTACACATTGTGGGAAAAGCCATATAGGATAGAGCATACATAAATAAGCCACAGCATCCTGGCCAAGAGGTTTAATGAACGACTGACTGCACCACACTTAATGCACGTTTCTACAGAATTAATCCGGCAACATCTTTGCTCTTTCATTATGATGAGTTATCATAATATTCTAACTTTGAGAAAGAACCTTGGAGCTGGACGGCGTTCAGGTCTTCCACATGTCCCTTTCCTCGGTCCTCTTTACATTGTTGTTTACGCCACGACATCTATGACAACAAGAGGCTTAGCAGCATACACAGACGTGACAAAAGTGTCTTGGGATTTGACCTCAGTGATGTCTGAAATAGTAGCCACATCCAGCTTAGCAGACACTCTGGGGAGGAGATTCTGTAAAGGGAACCACAACATGTTAAAGCTTACAAAGCTCCGGAGTGACAGTGACTGAGACTATAAAAGTTAAAGTAATGGTTGTAATGAGCTCCCTGAGGGAAGGGTGAAAAGGTTATGTTAAAGCATAAAAGAGGTAATGCTCAGCCTGGTTTTAGATATATCTGCAACAAATTTCTACATCATTCAAGCCACTTTTACACTAAGGAACAAAAAGCGGCTCGAATGTGATATGACTCTCGACCAATGTGAGTGGGTCAGTCACATTGAATTAACCACACACTGCACCTTGTTCTAATGATAAACAGAGTAAAGCCTTGACTAGAAATAAAGATCAATATGAGCTGTAATAAAATACCTAAGATTTAGTTTAATGTATCCTAATTCAATTGAAATGCCATTAGATCTTCGAGCTGACGGATCTATTGAACAATCACAGATTACAGAGTGAGGTCACTTATTTAAAAGAGAAAAAAAAACTTGAAGATGCATTAGAACATTGAGACTTGTAAAATCTAATAATGCTTTATACAGTAACTGATTTTTTCTTATGCATGCCCAAACACTTTATTAATTACATAGAATTCTCTTACTGGGAGTGAGTTTGGATTCACTAGTTCGAGCCGATTAATTACAGTAACCAACAACTTTCACAGATTTCTTTTGTGAATTCATGACATATAGGAAACATTTCAATATTTGGACCCTTTTTTTTTTTTTTGAAAATGTGATTTTATACTAATGATAATAAGTCAGAATTAAACTGTCCCAAAGTTTGGAGCCACAACTGAGGTTACATCTATCAGATGTTAACCTTGACAACATTCATGCCTCCAGAAATAAAATCTTAATCACTGTGATATTGACAAGAATATTCAGTTTTTCAGGTGTGAAAAATATATCACAATACATAAATCATGAGTGATATAATCATTTGATATGCCCCCCCCCCAAAAAAAAGATAAAAAAACATATTCAATCATACACAAAATTTGATTTGTATGCCAGCACGCTTAATAAACTATAATAATATGACTTCAATATATCAATAATTATAATTCTCTACTGACAGAACACAGCAATTAAAAGCACATGACCTGGATGGCAGAAGGCCTTGATATGAATTATGTTGTACCACTGGTATCCTCTTGACCCCTTTGACCTTTCTGATCCACCTTGCCCTCCCCCCCCCAAAAAAAATACTTCCTATGGTTTAACAAATAACCTCAGCGAAGACTTGCTGGTTCATGCATCCTGGCTGAACTCACTCCCTTCATGTCAGCTGTGCTCTAATTATAGCTTTTGTATCACTTTTTGTTTGTGCGCTCTTGAATGGTCTACTGGACTGCTTCATTTTTGCAGTGATGGATTACTCTCCACATCAAACAGCGTCTCTGTAAGCTATTTCTGATGTCTTAAGAAAAGAAACGCAAGACACAGGAAACACGGGATGCACAGTTGACATGTCTTTGTAAATCACTGGAGCTCTTATATAAGCATGGACTAGATATTAGGTGCTCTTTTTTTTTTATTCCTGCTGCTAGTTTTAGTTCCAGGCACGATACAGTACTCCTCCAAATACAAGTATGAAAAACTAGATTAGGAGTAATAAGACCTTCTACTACAATACAGTGACTTCACTTGACTCAGTGATTCCACAGTTTGACACAACAGTCAACAACCTGCAGTGACGTCAGAAGCCATACTTCTATTATAGTTTAGACCCAACTGTGTCAAAGGCCACATGGTGACCCTGTCCTCAATCATACATGTACAGCAGCATGAAAATACAGTAGACAGCTAGAAAGCTGAACCAGGGTTAAAAAAGATATATTCTCAACCTGAAACTGTGCATCTAGGATTTCTATTGATGAAGTTGAACATTTTTCATACGTATTACTGAGAGGTTTAAGGAGAGTTTTTCGTAAAAATTTCTAGTCCTTTATTCATCCCACCATGGAGAAATTCACAACAAGTAACACTAGTGGCAAACTAATGTGTACAGTATTGATCTCTACTAACGTCCTGTTTGGTAATACCATTTTTAAAAAAGAAACCTGCTGTCTGGAAGTCGATAAATCTGTCAAATACCAGTCATAAATATAATGTTTCTGTTTGCTGCTAAAATTCCAAAAACCATAACTGGGTTTTTGCACTACATTAACCATAGTTTGTGCTTCACACTCACCTGCAAGACAGTGGTGAAGGATTAAATAATCTAACTAATCAGTTTATTTAATCTTTGGACCATGATTTGATCCGACAGTGACACAGCCATGCTGCTGCTGTCGCCATATTTCGGCAGCACAATAACATTAACAGACCCAACCATGACTGGATTACATCCACATAGCTCAACTCAACATGTTTCTCAAACTCCTCTTTTTTAATACTGGTGGAGACATGTTGGTCATGTCAGCTTGTGGTTGTACAGTTGGTAAAGTTGTCAAGACTCAGGATCAGACCTGTAGCAGTCAAACAGTCAGTTTAAAGCAGGAGAAACATGTCTGGCTTGTGGCTTTCAAAACAAGAGTCATGAACACTTTTAGAGGTTTTGTGGTGTGAGTGAATTAAGAAGAAGAAGAAAAATGTGTTTTGGAGTTATACAAGATTTTCATCCACACTTTTACTCTATATCTAGAAATGACCAAAAACAAAGACATACACTGTGAAGAGAAACAAACAAACAGAACACTTCCTGTTGTTTCCATGTGGACAAGAATAAGGACCATTATGCCCTTGTTTGAGATGCTTGTCAATCGCTAAGAGGACAGACAAATGGAGAAGAGGCTTGTTTTGTTTGGTTAAAGTAACTCCTCTCTACAGGATGAAGGAGGAGAAGATACAGGAGGAAATCAGTGTTTGAACAGAGACACAGTAAACACTGGCATTGTGCAGCCGTCTCCACTGTTTCAACACTGTGGATATTCAAACACACCAACTCTGTCAGTTGAAATACACTTTCTTTAAAGGATGTTTAATTATTGAACACAAATACTGATAGATTGATCAATTTAATTTTTATAGCAATATATAATCTGTAGTACAGTTTTCCATTAAGACTTATAGCTGATGTAACTGGACAAGATCCGCTGATATCCAGATCATTCCTCTTTGATAGTAACTTTATCTAATGTGGATCTGCAGAGAATCATAGACACTGAAGTTACTTTAGTTAAGAGCTCTAGTTTTCATGCTCATTTATATACAGACAAATAGATTCAGAGATTGAATTAAAGTCCATTTTGATGTATGCTCAGCATTTCAAAGAACAAATCCCCCTGCTGCTCTGATACATGCAGTTCTGGTTTTCCTCCAATAGATGGCCTCGTTCTCGAGTAGATGAGAAAGAGGAGACATCTGTCCGCAGATCCTGCTCAGTGTATGTTAGAAAAATTATAATGCAAGAATTTCTGCTATTAGTTAACATGGTTTTCATTAAAAAAAAAGACTAATGCAGCAAGTCAAGTCAAACACTAACAATGCGACTCTTGGCTTCTGAAGAAATATCATTTTCTCATGATGACGATAATTTGATATTTCACCAGGATAGTCAGCAGCTAAAATCAAAATTGATAGAAATTTATTGGAAACAATATGAAAAAATGAAATAGACAAAAAGTCATCCTCTTACCTGTGTGAATCTGTGTAGCACAGTTTAACAACTTATACATGATATCATTTTAAATATGGACCAAATAATATCAGATTTATGTTTCTTGTCAAAAAACAGTTATTGTTTAATTTCTTTCATTGTGTGACCAAGAGCCTTTAAGCTATTGTAACGAAACAAATTTGGGATTTTTTTATTTTTATTTTGGTGGGCAATAATTTTAGAAGCTTCACCACATTTTTAGTATGTCTATGATGATAATGATGATGATCATTACAACCATCATGAAATTTATGTGCATCTTAAAACCATGATGTCACCATTAAAACATTTATTTTTCTTTTTTCTTTCCTCACCACTCTTCTTTTGTTTGAAGAAACAAAATATGAACATCTGCATTCTTTATATTTGTCACATATAAATACACATATGGATTTTTTTTTTTTTTTTTTAGCAGGTTGACAGACAGATGCAGGAGCGCGATTGGAGGAGTGTGCTGCGGACGTCATGACGTCAGCGCGGCGGCGTGTGGGACCCTGCAGCCTCCTCGCCCGCCCCCCCAAAGTCCGGAGAGACACACGTTATCAGGGAGGCAGCCGAAGGGCCAGTCATCTGCTCACATCTTTTCTGCATCTACCACAATCCCCTCTATCCTTCCTGTATGGTGGATATTATTTTCAGCTCTTCTTTCTTGGGTGATATGGGGGATCATTCCAAAAGTAAGTAAGATCAGCTGTCTGCTGCGGTTTATGAGGAGGCAGATTTTGCTTTTCGTCGGGAGCTGCATGATATACCCAGCAGTGCACCGACTGCTAAACTTATTTTCTCACTAATGCATTATTAAGTTGTGTTAATTCTGTGGATGTGCATATTGGAGACGCGTCTTAGAAATGAAATAATTTAGTGTTTTCTATGGGCCTGCTGGCAAAAGTCTTCATCTGTTACATAACATCAGGAATTGTCCAGTCTGCAAAAAAACACAACAACAGTTTACTGCAAACCAAGACTGGACTTTTAAATGTAAAGTGAATAAATGCTGCAGTTGTTTTATGTCTGTTTGGCTGCGTGTTCAGTCAGTGAGTGACAGTGCTGGTGGCTCCTTGCAGAGAAGCCAGGATTCGCGATGTGTGTAGGATGTGGAAGTCAGATCCATGACCAGTACATACTGAGAGTGTCTCCCGACCTGGAGTGGCATGCAGCCTGCCTCAAGTGTGCAGAGTGCAACCAGTACCTGGATGAGACCTGCACTTGTTTCGTCCGGGACGGCAAAACCTATTGCAAAAGAGATTATGTAAGGTAGGAGTTTGGAAATGTTCCCTGTATATATTATTAGGATTATATTATTATGAATGTAAAGTTGATATAATTGAAAGCAATATGTTTTTATGAAAAAAAAAGAAATACACAAAAAAGCAGAACAACACAAGTTAAATGTGGAGTTTAATAAAGAGTTTTACAATAAAGAGAAAAAAAATGCACACCTCAATATTTTATTATCAATTCAATTTTTTTTAAAAAGCATTTAGATTTACTCTCAACTCTGAGTCATTAAAGTTTTTAAATTTCTGCCTATTTTAATTCTTCCACTTTCCCCCCCTAATTTCCCAGGCTGTTTGGAATAAAATGTGCAAAATGCAACCTGGGCTTCAGCAGCAGCGACCTGGTGATGAGAGCCCGGGATAACGTGTACCACATCGAGTGTTTCCGGTGCTCGGTGTGCAGCAGGCAGCTGCTGCCCGGAGACGAGTTCTCTCTGCGGGAAGACGAGCTGCTGTGCCGGGCGGACCACAGCCTGCTGCTGGAGAGGAGCTCCGCAGGAAGCCCCATCAGCCCCGGACACATCCACTCCAACAGACCGCTGCACCTGACAGGTCCCGTTCTTATCTTTATTATTATTACTATTATGATTATTATTCTTATTATACTTGAGCTAATGCATTAGTTTTTAATAACATCATAATGAATCACCTTAATCATAAAATAAACAGCAACGAAAGTAAAACTAAATAAAAGACCGTTCGTTAAGAAATGTGTGAAAAAATTCTCACATTTTGCAACTAGGCTGATTAAACACATAAAAAATATTTCTTGAAAATTTTTTTTGCTTAAATTGAGAAAATGAAGAAAATTTAGTAAATGAAAAAGGGTTTGCATTTTTTGATTTGTTCTGTGGTTGTCGGGCTTAGTGTGTGTTTGTGTGTGTGTGTCAAAGTGTGTGCTGCGACCATTCTTTAGGCTAATTTCATAATTGATCTCATTAGCACTAACCTGCTCTGTTGCCATTATCTGAATAATCTGGTATTTGAGTCGCGACCGTTTGTGTGTGTGTGTGCGTGCGCGCGCGTGTGCAGAGCTGTCATCCTGCCAACAGAAAGAGAACAAAGCAAATGTGTGAATAATGTTCACCAACTTCCTGCTTGAAGCTCAATTCAAGAAGTGCAGTTCAGGGACAAACAGGCCTGCAGCGGTGACACCAGCAGGAATTTATATTTCAGCTGAAGTGTAACTGAGCTGAATTTGAGGATGGATTTGGTGAAAACAATAGCCTCCTGTTTTGCTGTGATAAGGATCATTATAAGCAGACAATAAACAACAATGCCGGAGGTGAGGGGTTAAAATGCAAAACGCAGCTTTAAAAAAAACTATTGAATAAGTTTTGTCAAACGAAATTTCAGCAAATTAAATTCTTTCACCTCTGTTTATTATGCAGCAGATATTTGTCTTATTTTCATGCAAGATGCAAAACACAGATAGAGGATAATATATGTTTTTGTCCTGTAAAGACAAAGGAAATAAAATAAGATTCCCAAAATTATTGATAGTTTTTTCCTCAATCAAGACATCCTTATTTACCTGAGCCTTTAATTGTTGCAGACATTTATCTCACAAATAATCGTAATGAAAAATATGATTTCTAACATACAACAACAACAGTCTCAGAAAAAGGCCAAACTGTGAATATTTAAAAAAAAGGCTTTGTGAGGCCTTTGATCTCCACATGACGCTTTCTCCCTCCTCCCGCTGACCTGCAGATCCGGTGACGGTGCGGCAGGCCCCGCACCGGAACCACGTCCACAAGCAGTCGGAGAAGACGACGCGGGTCCGGACGGTGCTGAACGAGAAGCAGCTGCACACGTTGCGGACCTGCTACAACGCCAACCCGCGGCCGGACGCGCTGATGAAGGAGCAGCTGGTGGAGATGACCGGCCTGAGCCCCCGGGTGATCCGGGTCTGGTTCCAGAACAAGCGCTGCAAAGACAAGAAGAAGTCCATCCTGATGAAGCAGCTCCAGCAGCAGCAACACAGTGATAAGACTGTAAGCATCTTCGTAAGTTTGACCGCTTGATTACTATCTTTATTTATTTGCTCTTTTAATTGCTTGTTTCAATTCGTGATGGAAATAAATGTGAGCTCTCTTTCTCTATTTTCATTTCTCTTTTCTTTTGACATTATTAAATGCACAGTGTAGTAAAAGGTGGCCACAAATGCAACACAGCTTTATATCTTAATGATGCTTTCAGTGAAAATATCAGGATTTATTTTCTTTATATTAGTGCTTGTTTGCATGGTGGTTATCATTTTCAGATTATAGCCCACTCCTCTTATTTAAAAATTTTTTTTTTGGTCTAAATTGACCTTTTTCTAAACTTAAGTTTTGACTCTACTCACACTAAGACACAGTCGCTCCAGTTGGCTCCAGTGTTATTCTGTATTCAAACTTTAGCTCAATGAATAATGGATCAACTGCTTTGGCTTCAGTTGCTTGACCTGAAAAGATAAAAACATCCTCTGCAAACAGGCTTGGTCTACATCTCCTCCACCAAGATCATAGTTCAATCATTGCTTCACCCCAGAAGGAAACTTTTTTGGGAAAAGTGCTGCCTGGATTATTGAGCATTTATCATATATGGCACTTGTAAATGCCCCCTTTGACTGAGAAAAAGTATTTTGACTTAACCTGTGTATATGTGTCATGAGGACATATTAACCAGCTCTTGGTGACAGATGCTGTCTTGCAGGACACAAGGAAAGCTTAGGCTGTATTTTATAAAATGCATTTTTTTCCTGATTTTGTCAGAACCTGCAGGGCCTCACAGGGACGCCTCTTGTGGCTGGGAGTCCCATCCGACATGAGAGCACCGTCCAGGGAAACCCGGTGGAGGTTCAGACCTACCAGCCTCCGTGGAAAGCCCTGAGTGAGTTCGCCCTGCAGAGCGACCTGGACCAGCCAGCCTTCCAACAACTGGTGTGTGTGTTCAGGACAGACTGATGTGCACACACACAGATGCATGCATGCACTGCAGCTCCCATCTATCTATCTATCTATCTATCTATCTATCTATCTATCTATCTTGCATACATACAAATATATGGTGCTCACACATGTGCACACAGACAATAATCTAAATGTTGTTGCATGTGTGAATACAGACATGCATCACACACACACTCTGATCTGAGAGGCCACATACATCAGACAGAACTGAACTATAATGCTTTTGCATTTAAAATTTCAAAATAAAAGCCTGAATATTCCTCTTATTTTGACACTGTCTCTGTCTGTCCAGGTGTCTTTCTCTGAGTCGGGCTCTCTCGGGAACTCCTCGGGCAGCGACGTGACTTCTTTGTCCTCTCAGTTACCGGACACCCCCAACAGTATGGTACCCAGCCCGGTGGAGACGTGAAACGGGGCCCCTCAGACCCGCCGGTCCCCCACCTCCCCTCCTCCCTCCCTCCCTCCTGCAAGGACAATTGCAGCATGATCCCGGTCCCCCCTGCATGTGACCAGCTCATCACATCGAACAAACTACAGAGAGAAGAGAGGTTTTTTTTTTTAAATTACCTGTCAGTAGGAGATGGAAGGAAGACCCTGTGACTTCGAGTTTTTTTTTTTTTTGTGGAGCTTTCATTGACAAAAACTCAGCTGTTGCATGACTTGATCCGGAGAAAGAAGATGTACAGAAGACCTCCTGATGGATACAGGCCTCCTCCAACAAAACCATTCCTCCAAAACTAACTGGAGACATTTTCCATGTGGAAGCAGATGGACATTCTGCGACTTCATTGTGATCATATTGTGTCTTGTTTCTTCAACATGAGAATTTTTTTTGATACATTTATTGCGTTGTGGAGTCCAGTCGACTCTTTTGTCTTAAGGTCAGAGCATGATAATCTGCAAATTATTCGTGTTGTAAAAAATACTTTATCTTAAGGGCAGGATACAGGTTGTTTGAGCTTCTCGAACAAAAAAAGTAAATTATTGTTATATTATTTATTGTTAGGAAAGCGATTCGTAAAGGGATTATTAACTGATAAAAAAATAAAAATAAAAAGCTGAATACATAAAGTGTCTTGATGACCAGTCTTTGTGCAGGCACATTTTTTTAAAACTACAATAATAATAATGATTTGATTTTGCAAAGCAATATATTAATAATTTAATTTATACAAAAATTCAGCTCTGATATTAGGAACTCTTTTATTGCAAAAGTAAGATGAGGATTTTGTGGACAAAATAATTAAATGCATTCATGGTGACGAATTCACAAAGAGGCAGGGGCATTTCTGATTTTAGAAACATAAAAAAAAGCTTCTATTCGAGCAAGAGAAAGTTAAACAAATCATCCTTCCAGTTGCTCTTGAATAAGCTGTTTGTCCTGTTCAACCTATATCAAGTTAACCTGCCTGGATTGGAGCTCGGAGGCTCTGGTTGTCTTATCACCGGCCTCCATCTGCCGTGTTTTCCCCCCTCGGTCATGCAGCAGGAATCGGCCAGTGGTCATTTACTATCTCGGGGGCAAAAATCTGCTGTAAATTGTGCTCAGTCCAGTTCCTCTGGTTGAGTCACAGGCTGGTCTAGACAGCGCGGAGGGATCGGCGACCTCTTATCTAGTCCTGGCATCACCTGCAAGCGATACACTGACTGAAGCCACAACAAACTAACTAAACACCCCCTCCTCCTCCTCCTCCACACACACACACACACACACACACACACACACACACACACACACACACACACACACACACACACACACTCCCCAAAGCCCCTCGTGTGTGAGGAGAGAGCAGCTCGTGAAGGGTCACTTCTCCTCCTCGGTTTATTTTCCTTCAGTGAATTGCGTTATTGCGCGCGGGTCAGATGAGACGACAGCTCAGGCTAAATGGACTAAAATGAACTGACCTCCTTTACACTGCCTGCACGATGAAACAAAGCTGCCATGCATGCACTGAAAAATCCGGGATCAACCTGTTTTTTTTTTAAATTCAGATAAACATGCGTTATTTATTCTTAAGCTTGCATAGGAGCATATATTAGATTTCACGTTATTTAGTTGTTAAATTTGCTCTGAAATTTTATTATTCCAGGAGTGAAAAAGCTGCCAATCTGGAGATCCTTTCACTTTTTTTTAGATAAAAAGGCAGAAAAGGGAAACATGTTTTGTAATAGCAAGAAAAAATATATTTAAAAATTATATTATAAAATATATTTATTTCTTAAAACATCTGGAAACAAATTGAGCTCCCCTGCTGCTGCATTTGAACACATCTCGACATATTTTGATATATTTGACATTTTTTTCCTTTTCGCTCCTTAAACACTTAAAGTTTCTTAATCGGAAGTTTGAATGACAAAAAGGTAGATGATAGATTTGTAATTGAGCTATTTCAAATGAGATAAGTAAACAATGGAGCGGATTAAGATAACAGAGATAAGCCAAGGATAACAATGGCGTTTACAGACAAGAATGCAGGCCTATTAACTCTCCTCTGGCAGAAAATCATTGTGGGGCCAGATATGTTTCCAAAACAGCTAATTTCCAGCGTGGATACAGCAAATAAGTCATCCCCTGAAGGATCACACCAGCTAGATCACATTAAATTGAACTAAAACATTTCGTACTATTATGTGAAAATAAGCCCAACACTCCCAGCCAAAATTGCACAAAAAAAGTTTTACACATAAAAAGAGGATTTGTCCAGAGAGTTACAACACAAAGATAAAATGTGGGTAAATAAAAAAGAAAAAGAAAAAATAGACTCTTAAATTGTTTTCTAAAAATCAGAATTGCATAAAAAAGCAAGATAAATAAAAACACGAATAACAATTAAACGCACAATTACTTTCACTGAAAAACTAAAAAAAAGTGAATGTGGACTTTATTATCTGTTAACCCGTGTAGCTCAGAAAGATCAGAGATCAGCTCGTCTGACAGCCATGAAATGAAGCGAGAGTACCTGAAGGCCACACGAGCTTCTATCAGGTCTATCGATGGGCGTGTCCCCTCAGTGCGTTAAATAAGAGACAAAATACACACTCTCTCTCTCTCTCTCTCTCTCACACACACACACACACATGCAGGTTTACTTAGATCATTTTTGAGAACATTGCATCGACTTAGCTTCATTTCCTGGAAACTAACCACTGACCCCAAAATCAGCTTTTCCACACAGTTTTTGTCCCTAGTTGCACCAGTCGTCCCCAATTAACTGGTCTCGAGTGCGAAATGTGTCCCCGAAAGTAGAGCCCAAGTCACACACACACACACTCACACACATACACACACTGTTACAGTATCTGCACCCTGCATTGAATCACTCTGTTCAAATTCAACTCGAATGGCCTAATTGACCTGATTTTAAAGCATGTTGGGCCTCAGTATAGTGACAGAGGCAGAGAAAATACACAGCAAATATTAAAATCTATTTGTCCATTTTTTTTCAAACTGAAACACCGCCATAATTTGGTCCCTCAGTGAGGATTAAGTCCGAACTGGGTCAAGTTGCCACAGCGCAACCAGACGCTGTCAGAGGGAATGACACCGTATCATTAATGATTAAGAGGACGAGTCCATTTAAAGGTGTGATGTAATTCTCTAATTGGTGCAGGGCTGGACATAATTAGATCACCTCTGGAGGGCTGCAGCGCCGCCCACAGCCACGAGCCACCCCACGGTCACTGACTGACAGACACAGGGAGCAGTGATGTGAAAAAAAATATGATAATAAAATTAAAAAAATAAATAAATAAAAGTAGAAGATAGACTTAAAGCATGCTGCACTCTGCTGTTTATTTTCTTGCAAGTGCTCAGAATAATGTTCCCCATAATTTCATGGCAATTGAAGGGAATTATATATCAATGTATTTTCCAGGCTTTTAATAAAGGAGTTCAAGTCTTATTTATTAAAAAAAATAACTTAAATTTTAATATCACTATTTCATTTATTTTGACCATTTTAGATGAAATATACTCCATTGGTTCAGGAGGTGGCAGCTGCAGAGGTGTGTGTGATGATGCCACTGCTCTTTACACACAACACATAGTTGCCAATTTATTAGGTACACTAAGATAAAAGTAATGCAACAGTGCTGTAATAAATCCTAGAAGGTTATAATGTTCAGGAAACTACTTGAGGGAGGTGTTGATTCAACTTCTCACCTATTGTATTATACTGAGAAGTGTTTCTAATATTTTTTTTTATTAATGAGACTGAAAATGAGAAGCACCTCACGGGGTAACTTGGTAAAATATACATGTTTTTTAAAGTCATTCTCCAGAGGTTTGCCACCAAATTGCCAAAACAAGAATGAAGTGATGAATTTATAATTACCAAGGCAGTTACACAAATCAGTCTAGCAAGTGAGTTTTCAGGTGTGCTGTCTATTAATCACAACATTACCTCAGACACAAACAAAACATTGATGAGATATTTTTGTTAAAATTTGTTGTGTCTGTAGTTTCTATGTAATTTCTTACAGATTTCTCAGGGTTTTTTTTCTCAATAACATAGAAACAATGAGAAAATGGGACAAAAGGGGAAATGAGATATTTTAAGCTTAAATAAGGAATTCTAATCTTGATGGGAATCTTACATAAATAAGCCAACATACACAGATGCATGGCTGTCATATGTTATATGTGAACCAGCCAGAACTAAATCCCACAACCTTTCCTGGCAGGTCAAAAATGTGAACTGGCTTGGTGCTGATTCAACATTTATTTTTTCACATAAGTAGTAAGTTCGTCACTATAAGAAGTCAGGACCAATCAAACAAGGCAGTGACTGCAAAGTGTATCATTAAGTACAGGAAAAAAAATAGTATAACATGAGAGAGATTACATCATCATCATCATCATTATTATTATTATTATTATTATTATTATTATTATTATTATTATTATCATCATCATCATCATATAAAAATCCTCTCACATGGTCCTATGCCACTAATTACAAATAAACACTTATATTTTGACCTTTAGCAACTGGAAAATTTAATGCCACCATCAGAAAGGATGGCTAATTTTTTTGTATGCAAAAACAAAGAGTTAGTGCATTTCTATTCACAGGAATTATGAAAAATCTAGAAAAATGAAACCAAAGCAATATGTTTTCAATGGGTTTATTGTTTTTCTGACAATCTGCCTGCAACCCCTTGAACCCCGTTGTTGCATTTGAAGAGACTCTCCCTAAGATTATTGAATTAACATTACTGACAAACATTGTGTAAAAATAAGTGTGTGGGATTTCTGTGGAGGCTCTGTGAAAGTTTCGACACTCGGGTCCACTGTGACCTTGCTCCTCCAGTGGGGGCCACCAGCAGAGGAACTGCCGGGACGAACTTCAAGTCCAAAACTCTCCAGGGAAGCATTCTGACAGGCTGACTTAATGCAGAGTCTGAACTGGGAGCCTTTCTGTGCAGCAAGAGAAAGAAAAGAAAGGGGAGGAGGGTGTGTGTGAGAGAAAGTGTGGCACTTGTGTGGAGACACAACAGCAACTGGGTCTCCATGATTTTGTAAAATTAAATCAGACAATATGAGATGATTTAGCTTGTTCCTGCACGCTGGTCCTCCACCTATAAGGGAAGTGAGAAATTGCAAAATTAGTGACTCACTTCAAAATTTACAGGGTGTAGTGAAACAAGACAACAGAGATCTCTTTACTCTGCTTCATCTCATATAATACAGCCAAACAGAGCTTTCACCCCTGTGTCAACATCATTGTAATTGTGTACTGTGTTTGCACTGTGTTTTCTCCACCTCTTGTCAGGTGTTTTTAATGGGAAATTTAAGGACCAATTTATCTTAGATGGCTAATGGCCAATTTAACATCTGGTGACAAGAATTTAATCTTCTCTACTCCTAGGTTACACTGATAATGAAAGGGCAGCATCAACATCTATGCGCAGTAGCGGGCTTCTTGTGTACTATCGATCCTGTGGAATGAACGCTGCTTTTATGGGAAACTGACACAATGAGTAAATATCCACGTATTATCCTTTAAACTTTTAAAAGCACCGGGGCCAATAGGGGAGGAGGTATTTTAGAAAGCTGCATTAAAAAAACAAATATTGATTTTTTTTTTTCTCTTTAAGTGTTGTGTTGACATATTTTGACCATTATCCTCTATATTTTTAAAGCCATGGTTTTGTCTAGATTTAAACAAAAAGAAGATGTTATTTTACAGCTGTGCACCTTTTAAGTTTGATGCTCAATACCTGCAGGACAGCAAAACATGCCCTCTCATCCTACTGTACTTCAGGTGAACCTAAAGGGAGGAAATTGCAGCAGTAGCAGCCTTCCTGCTCTGTTACACCACAATAATTGTGAGTGTGGCATGTTTCTCACATAGTGTACGTGTGTGTGTGTGTGTGTGTGCAGGGATGGTGAGCAGACCTCAAGCTCACCTGGAACACACACAGAGAGCCACAATCAGCCTCTGTGGTCCCTCTGCTGAGACAGTGTCAGAGCTCCGTAAATCACAGCGCCCCACCCACGCATAAATCTAAAGCAAAAAACAACACACCAACGCCCATTAGGAGAGGAGAGGAAGGTTGGAGCCGCCCCACTCGACAATGACTTGCTATAAAACACAATGAGTGTTCACCTGTACTTGCCACACACACCCCCACCCCCACCACCACTTGACAGCACCGACGAGGAAGACAAACACGTGTCACTGGAAGCAAACAATGAAGCAGTGAGCGTGCGTCACTTAAGATGAGAAACGGCATCAAAAGGTTTCAGGGAGACTCTCTGGCGTTCATCAGGGTCATATGAGTGTCAGTTCAGGAGTTCAAGAATGTTTTCAGGAAGTCTTTGTGTTTTAGATTTAGTGCAAAAGTTCAATTAACCTTCTGACTTGTGAGTTAGGATGGAACAGAGATAAACTTTAATTACAGTATACAGAGCAGAAACTGAACTGTCAATGCCAGTGATATACCGGTCCTGTCAGATGAAAACGCTGTGAGTCAAAAGATCACATGATCGGGAAAATTACTTCCAGTTTATATGGATAAGCATTACACATATCATACATCATATATTACACATACATTGTTATATACTCACAGTGTAAATAGGACGAGAATGTTCAATCCACATCTGTTTTTGTCTGTTATATGTAAAATGTGTAACGTATAGCATGTACTCTAAATGTTCAGTTTAACTTTCAATTTTGGTGGAAAAACAAATCCTTTCCAACAAGACAATAATGACACATCCCTCATGCCATGGCAGCAGTCTGGAACCACACACATCCTGTGACCAGCTCAAGAAACGATACAACAACGACACGCAATGAGCGACACGAATGATCCAGAGTCAGTGAGAGATAAAGACAGTCAAATAAAAAAAAAAGAAAGAGGGTGAAAAAAGGGAAGGGAGGGCTCTGCCTGCCAACTGCAGCGATCCCCTCGTCCCGAGCCGTTCCTGCCACTTTAAGAAATGAAGCAATATCATTAATGGAGGCCTCCGAGGGCTGACATCTTGCTCCAATTCACCAGTCCCCGTCCATCACACCATTACGGTGGGCCCAGCAGAATTAAAATCCAATCACTCCTCTGGCTAGTTTGATTAAGGAGGGCAACCGCACAAAGAAGGGGCTCTGACCCATTGTTGCCTCTGCCAGGGGAGTCCCCAGAGGCTGGAGCAGGTTTCTGGTCCCAGGCAGCACCCAGACGAGGCCTGGTCACTGTTGAAGTGTCACAGTAATCCTGTGTGACGCCTCACTGTTTTGAATGTTTTGAAGTTATTTCTACGACTTTCTGCAGTATTTTTCAGAAGGCGGGGGGTTTACACACAGTGACGGTCAGATTGTAGAATATGACTCATGGTGGGTGATGCTTACTGACAAAGCAAGAGAGAGGTTGTCTGAAGACTGAAATCTGCAAGCTCCAAAAAAATATTACATCGATGCCATATTTAGACCCAGAAGGTTTACACCAGGCAAATATGAAGCAAAAGCAGTTTATATATGGATAGAAATGACAGCTGTTCTTACAATTAGGAGATCAGATTGTACAGATATTCATGGTCCCCAGAGGATGAATCCGCCTGACTTTTCCTGTAGCGCCATGATCTGGTCAATGTTTTTGCCTTTTAGTGAAATATGAACGGCTTTGTCAGGAATTGCCATTGTAGGGTATTGATACTGTTCTTTTTTGTAATGAAGATCTTTTTAAGTGAAGATGTGTCAGTGGTGGTCACTTCTTTTCATCAACACATCAAAAAACAACACCATTAAATGTGCTACAGATATACATGTTATCCAGAGGATTAATCTGAACAACTCATCTCTAGATCTACAGGATGGACTGGCACAAAATGTGGCACAGATAATCATTTTACCCAGATGATATATTTCACGACTTCGACGATCCTCTGACTTCTCCCAGCGTCACCACGAAGATGGCTTTTGTGGTTTATAGTAAAATGTCTCGACAGCCATTTGATAGATTACCATGAAATCTGGTAGACATTCATGTCCCTTTAAGGTAACTTTCAATCACTTTGGTGACCCTTTGGCTTTTCCTCTACTACCATCATCAGGTTTTCAATTTGTCCAACACGTTGTTATTGTATGTATGTTAGTATGCCGATGTTTGCCTGTACCCAACTGAGGATGGATGTGCACACTTTCTTTGCTTCTGACACACACATCTACAGAAACATTTTTAGGATGGGATAAGAAAAGGCAACACTAATAATTCTTCAACTTAAAAAGAAAAATTTGCTTTACTAATTTTCATGCCTTCATCAAATGGAGCTGTTGCAAAAAAATATACTGGCATTTTCCACCTCATTGATCCAAATGTGTTAATTTAGTTTTCAAGTTCTTTGCTAAATTTGAGGCAACCACTGCTCCACTGAGGGGGTCACATCGGTCACAGCGTGTCTGGGAAAAACCAGCAGCATCACAGGTACAGACCCCGGAGAGCAGAGCCTAAACCAAATTAAAACCAGAAGGCCGGGGTGAGCCTCCTCCAACACAGTGACATAAATTACCAGGATTTACAAGATTTTTAAAACACTTTTAACAATACTCCTCTTTTAATGTGCTCTCTGTTTAATAATGCACTTTAGGTTTTAAGAGCATGATAAACAAACCAATAATTCACTTTTTTATCATCTGAGGGTGAAGCCCTTCACGACCGCGTTCTACAGCAGCGTTCAAAGGGGCCTCAAACAGATCAAATGAAGACCTGTCGCAAGATGTTTTGGACAACAGTTGAGATGTAACTGGTGATCTCTTTGCTCTCTTGAGGATGAAAGTACACCGAGGTTCATCTTCTCAACATTTAAAAGAGACACTGATGCTGAAAGAGAATAAACAGAAGATTTTGTAACAGAGGTTATTGGGCCATATCACGGGATGAGACAGAAAGAGTCTTGGGTCATGTGGATGGCACAGTGGTTATCCAACATAACAAGGATCTGGTAATTTTATGTAACAGATGAAAATGTTAGTTAGATGATAAATAATGGCAGCATAGAAATAAAAAAAAACACACACACACAAACACACTGCTTACAGTGAAAGATGGAATAGTTTCCTAGGCCCACGATATCAAAGCCAACATGCCTCCATTGCTCTTAGTGCAGCCGTTTGCTTGTGTGTCAGTAAAGTCTGTCAGTGTGAGATCTGGTAACGCTCACAGTAGCATTTGGCTGAGTTTTCAGCGTGTGAAGCTTCGCAGGATAAGTCAGTGATTCTCTTGGCTGCCAGAACATATAAAGAGAGTCGGCAAGAGGAGGCTTTCATAAATCTTGAAACAATGAAATTCAAAGATTATTAATCTTTCAACAGGCAATGAATGTTACAGTGTAAAAAAAAAAAAAAAAATCACGTCACAAACATCTTCCTATAGCGGCGGAGGCGCTATTGTCATAAATGTGAGAGTTCGGAGGAAGCAGGGTGGAAGACAACTGACGTCTGTGTTAGAGCGGGGACGTGGAACTGAACGCACACACTAAAACTGACACACATTCTCACTGCATGTATGCACACACACACATACTTACTCCAAGCCACTACCAGCCACCACAAATCACTGGACCATCTCATATAATCCTCCACCAGCCAGTGCCGCAGCATTAAACATCCAAACAAATTGTCCTTCGTCAAGTGCTCGCTGCAAGGAAAGACATAAAGCAAAAGCAGATAGCTGGGCCGGGCCACGGGGTTGGATCTGGAGCGGTGGCAGCCTCTATGTTGCTCCAAGAAACAGGACGATAATGTCTTGGCTGCTCTCAGCCTGTCAGCCCGCATTACGCTGCTGCTTGCAACTTTTTGCGCAAGAGATTTTCAGGGATAGCAGAGGCACTGAAGAGCCACTCGATAAGACAAATGGGCATCTTTTGGTTTTTCTCTCTCATCTCTTATTTCCACATCGGTTTACTGGGGTTGAATAAACTAAACCCACGCAGTTGTTTAGAGCCAGCAAAGCAGATTTTTAAAAATAGCTCTTATTTGGAGCAGATAAATGATGAAGCAGCCAAGTGAGTGAAGATCTTGTGAGTTATAGACTTATCATTTTGTAGCCATGCTAGCAGCGTGGCTCCATGGATGACAATGTGGCTATGTCATCGGTCCACTATTTTTCTCCTGAAATATACCAACAACTTCTGGATGAAGATCTGTGAAGTTTCCTGAATATATTTAAGATAACCGGATAATCGCTGACTTTTAATCAAGCACATCATCAGATCAAAATTCTAATTTGCCCAATACTGTGTTTTATGAAGTATTGGACAAATACTCGCAAAACCAAATACCTGCAAAACTAATGGAGCAGGTTCAGCTGTACCTTGTGTTTAGTGCTAACTAGCTAATGTTAGCCAGCTTTGTTTTTCAAATAAAAATGATCAGCACTAAATGTTCAACAAGTATAAATATTCAGTAATTTACTGAGTCATTCATCAACTCTTAATTAGAAATGTCCACCATCATCAGATGTGATGAGGCATTTTTTCCACAGTGAGGATGTTATACCGTCTCTTTTCTTGCATTTTATTGCGTCCCACTGTATTCCATTTAAATGTTTACTGAGGAGATAAGGTAGTGCAGTCTCAGCACAGTGGACAACAAACAGAATCGAAGGTGTGTCGTTTGGTTTAGGTGATTTTATGACAGACAGGGAAATCCCATAAATATGAATATAACAGGATTATTTAGTGCAGAGATGAACAATCATAACTGTTTTGTGAAAACCTTTTAATCCCAAATGTCTAATTTTTAGGGGCCAAGAAAATAATGCCCCATTTTCAAATTTACTACAATGTATTTTTTTTAGATAAGCCAGGCTTTTTAATTCATTTTAAGAATAAAGCGAAATGTCTCCATTAATAATGGAACAGTTCATT
Organism: Centropyge bicolor; assembly: GCA_037975185.1. Lineage (NCBI taxonomy): Eukaryota > Metazoa > Chordata > Actinopteri > Pomacanthidae > Centropyge > Centropyge bicolor. The sequence goes on along the minus strand of JBBMOC010000001.1, from coordinate 17,354,754 downwards.
TCTCATTTCTCTCTCGTGTTTTTCACTGGACAATAACATGTTGCTCCAGCAAAGACCAACTCAATAAAACAACCTACCTTCCTAAAGGAAGGAAGAAGGAAGATCGAACTAAATGTCCTCGTCTAGACACCTTGAACATCTTTTACACTGAGATCTGAGATGTGTGAAGCAACGGACACCTTGACAAATATCAGTCCTGCAAGATTTCCTTCAGCACACACACACACACACACACACACACACACACACACACACACACACACACACACACACANACACACACACACACACACACACACACACACACACACACACACACACACACACACACAGACAAACGCACCAGATCTCCATCTTTCTCTCCAAACACGAGCTGGAAGTGGGCATGGTCAGGTTTCTGATAAGAGCGAGGGCAAGGCTGTATCTGGGAGATCTGAGAGATGCCGAAGGCTCTTGTGAAAAGGAAGCTGGACCTAAGCTGCTGGAGAAACTTATCTTTACAGTTTCCTATACCACCTACTGACAGATCCTGAGACTGTGTAAATTCCTCTGCTCCCTGAAATGACTCCTGGGCAGACAATGAGACGACACTCTGTGTACTGATGTGTACTATAACACAGAGAACAGAGGAGATTTTACAAGGTATGTGGGAGACAAAGGCAAACACAAGTTTCACATGTTGCAAACTGTGCTTGAATGGACAATCCTTGATGTAAACCAATGAAGCATGCTGTGCCTTCTCTGTAGGAACTGGCTCTCTGATTCAGCACCGATTCCAGACAATAATATACCTTTTATTTGTTGTATTTTGAACAATTTTACTTTGATTTAATATTTTATATACTCAGTAACAAGTGATGTATTTTACTTGAAAACAACCCAATTAAAAAATGATACAGTTTGTGTCCAAATCAGTGCTTGACAAAATTCCCAGAGGATGATTCAATATGTGAGGAACACCAGGGGTGGAAACACGGCCCAGTGTTATTGTAGAAATGACGGTGAATAAGTCACTCCTGAGATTGCTTTTGTACTATTGGGAAGAGTTATTTATATCCGAAGAGCAGGGGGCATTTATCATTCGCAGTAGTGGTTCCCCTTCAAAGTTCTCCTTTTTATGACGTGCATTATTTCTCGTGCACACACATAAACAAAGCCAGGGCTGCCGGCACTGAATCAGCAGACTGTGTCACCGTGTGGCCCCTGGGTCAGGCCAGCTTTCTTGTGCCGCCAGTGCTTACATTAGCATGTGAAAGGCTAAAGCTGTTCCAAATATTCCCTCTAAACATTTATCCTGCTCGAACCCCGCATGGAAAAATTCCAGGGAGCCGGATGAATCTAGGGTGCAACAAGAGGATTTCAACTGCTAATAACATCTTTGATAAACCAATTAACAAGGTGATAAAATGCGTGTTTAACTATTCGACAGAGATAAAGGATTTTTCTTGCGATCTTAAAAAGAAATTTGAATCTTAATGATTAGAAGCTTTTGAGTTCGATTTAATTGAAGAAAAACATCATTTTTAATATAAAACATTTCAGTGCAACATTTTACAGTAATTCATATGTTTGCATTTTGCTTCCAAATTTGTTATTTTCAAATGGTCTTAAACGTAGTTCACATGTCTTTTGCCAAGACAGCCATCGTCAGGGAAGTCAAGCCTGTAATGTGGCAGGCAGGCAGGCAGGCACCAGGAGTCTGTGTTTACATTGGAAGTGCCTGGAAATGAATTTTCCCCACACTAGTCTCATTTGTCTTATCAATCTGTAAATGTGTTGCCTCGATGATGGAGAAACACATTTAAAATATTCCAAAAAAAAGTCTTTCTCATATGCTCAACATTGCCCCCATTCCACTTCATGCACAGTAGTGAGCACTGAGGAGCAGCCAGAGGTGAAGAAACGGCGTCCTGTGTCTCCACGTGAGCACCCAAGTTTAGCCGCTGCCCTGCTGCACATTTTTTAAATTAGCAGAGTGCGTCTGCTGGGGGTGACCATGGTGGAACATATAAATATTCAAAAGGCACATGTTGTATTCCCAGTCTGCTCATTCTGTTAACTTTTCCACACTGCGAGCTGAATCATCTGTCATTCACCCTAATTTAATCATCAGCCACTCTCATTCAATTATCCAATATAATATGCAAATGAGCGGAACAATGGCCAGCTCATGCTAATTATGTACATCAGAATAATTAAATTGGATAGAAGTGGTGGAGGGGAACTGAACTATCATAAAATGGGGAGCAGATTCTTTAATTAAGGCTGCAAAAATTTTATTAGAATCTGTAATCTGCCCGTAAATTGTTGAATGGTGGCCATGCACAGGGGGGACATTACTCTTATTGGAAAGCGCTCCCTGAAGACTTGCTCAGGGAAGCACCGAGGGACATGGCTCATATCAAGGGCAAATCCACCCTAAAACAGGATTCCCATTTATCATGGCAATGATCTTGGACTGTGAACAACTTTCCTAAAAAGACAGCAAACCATTGAACTGTTATATATGAAAGGAACTGACAGAGAAAAGCCAGTGGTCACAATTTTAAAAAAATAGAGTTAATTAAATGTAACATCTCAAATAAACACTCTTTTTTCCCTGATTCAAGATAAGTTAAAATACAGCACTTTCCCAACATTACTGAATAATCTGAAGTCTATTTGAACTAGATTTTCACTCGGCAGTAAGCAGAACTAAATGATGTCAATTGTGTGTGCTGTGCCAAGGCGGCAGAGCATGCCTGGCAGCCAGTTAGACACAGAGAAACATCAACCCTAATCCTCTCCTCTGCTACTGCATGCATGCAGGCACCGCTGCCTCCCTACAACAGACCAGCCATGTCCAGCAGCACAACACAAAACTGTCTGCCATGGGACACACAATGGCTCACTCTGAGGACCAGCAGACAGCGAGCAGCAGGACCCTGGACGAGGTGCTGAAGCCACTGAAATATTTACAGAGGCGTGTTTTGTTGCTTTTGTGCCGAGTGATTGAAGGGGGAGACCTCTGGGGCAGCCCCCCCCCCCCCCCCCCTCCCTGCTGACAGTCTATCTGGCACCTTGGTTAAAGAGGAAGTCACTGGAAAAACTAAGGCAATAAAAATTAAAATTAAAAATCATATGTCTGTAAAAATAACAATACATGCCCCTGAAGGTCTATCTGTGGATATGTGGAGTTTCTCTGAGTGAAGAAATGTGCAGGGGTGTTTGAAGATATTGATAAGAAAGCTTGAATCACATATAATCCATCACCTTCTGTGCAGGCCGACAACAACACCTCTGGTGTATCGTGTCCCGGCCAGACAGTATTTGTTAAACATGTCAGGGTGACAGAACAGCAGTAGGTCAGGAGCGCCAGAGATTAAAGTGGGAGCAAGTCTGAGTGAGGATGTAGAGACATGTAAACTGACACATGGCACAGCACACAGCAGTGATAGCCTGTCTGCTATCTCTTCCTTTTCTAATATATCGGCACTGAATGTGCACACAAGAGAAAGCCCATTGTTTACATTGTGCATCCTCTTTGCACTACGCAATCTGTAGAGCCGGTGTGAAAAATTCAATTCAGTATAAACATATACTTGTTTTGAACCAGTCAGTGCAATTTTTCCAGTGCTTTGGAAATATTTCTATATTGCATGTTATTAAGTGTTTGGCTTGGATAATCCCAGTTCTTGCTTGTTTTTCTTGATGAGCTTTTACTTTGAACTAAGGCTTATATAACTGGCTCCTAAAGAGTAATATAATCAAATCTTACATACCTATCATGTCTTATCAACTGATAACACAAGTTCTGACCTCTTTGTTAAAATGACATCACTAAAAAAACACAATCTGTGAATACGCAAAAATTTTCATTGCATAAATTTAAATGTTGTTTCCATATCACTCGTGTAAATTGTGTACTGGATCAGGATTGGCTCCCAAACTTGTTGTTATGTCACAAAATGTTTAAAATCACTGAGCACAGTGAAAAATGTCTCCCTTCAGCAAATGAATCTGAAAACAGCCTTTTAGTGTCAAACGCTGCACATACATCACTCTGCAGCGTGAAGGTCAAACATCCGAGTGAAGGAACAAAAAGCAAAACACATTTTTGAGAGGAGGGGGACCTTCAGAGGGAAAGTTCAAACATATATATACTATATACGATGTACTCTATGCAAAGTTATGAGACAGTTTGCAATTGAGAAAAATCTGTGTTTTTCTTTATTTTTCTTTCAAGTCAGTTCTAATCATCAGTGCACTTTAACACACACTATAGTTATAAAGATGCTAAAGAACATTTTAGAGGGTTAATTTTGCTTTGTATTTTTGCATTATATATATGGTGCTTTACAGACTGTTTTCTCTATACTATAACCAGCTATTTTACTAACTTGTAAAACACGTGTAAACACAAATTGTGCGTCATAAATGTTCTCATCCAGACTACATAATATTAGTAATCCTTCATGAGTCAGTTCACTTTTATCTGTCACCTGATTTAGTGCTGAACAAACTGTACTAACTCGACTGATGTTTACCTTTGTTATCGTGATGATTTCTAAAGTCTGCATTAGTCAGAAGAGCTGTGTATTTTGTAGACTGAACAACTGCCATCTGAGTTAGGTGTTTGGTGAATTAAACCTGAATCACTGACTGAGTGAGTCTGGTTTTGTACAAAAGTTAGTTAGATCTGATCTGAAGGAAATCACAGTAGATGACTTCAGATACAATCACACTGAAACACTGATATATGAGCTACTTCGCAGCTCATGTTCCTTCTGTTTGTTTGTTTCTGGTTGAATGCCTATCTCGTGGATTTCTACCATTATCTTCAAAAGACAAACTTTTCATGCCAGGGCTTGTTTTCCTTATTTTGAAAAGGCTTCTCCTGAAGTACCCAAAGCACATAAAAGAGTCATCATACTCACATTACTTGGACAAAAATACTTCAGTTAATACATGAAAGCAGCAGGTTGACTTAGCTTGCACAGACAACGCTATCTCTCAGCCCTGCCTTGTCTGTCCCCGTGATGGATTAGCAGGGGTCAAAGGTCACACCCGTTCATTCTCGCAAAGGAAACATCCTTTCCTGATGACAGTTTAGAGCCACAATAAGAATGCTTTTCCTGATTACAAGCACATCAGGTTTTGCCACAAGGTGATGGGGCTACTGTAGTTTGCGAGCTGCCTGAGTCATTGAGAAATGCATGTTGATGAGAATCTGATGTGCCTCCACTAACCCCTAACCTTAGAGGCTGGATTAGTGCTCTTGTTTAGACAGTGTCAACACCAGTGTTAATGATGGTTTTCAAAAAAGTGCTGATAGTGTTTTTATTAGTACTGAACATTTATTTATTCATTTTTGATTTTGTTTGTTTTTTCAAGACTTGTAATATGTTCTAAAATTTGCTTTTGCTTAATCATAGTATTATTTTTGTGACCCAACATGGCAGTTGGCTTTCTGATGGAGAGTTTGTTTTGATATTATTGATCTTATACTATTAACTTGCACTGTAAGCTGCCAATACATTATTTTACATCAATTATTAATATCAGACGGTGTGCATTGATCCAACTTAGTATTTAAAATGTGTCTCTACAGCTAAACGAGACAGGGCTTGTGGCGCGTTTCAACTTTGGACAAACAGCACTGCAGAATGACATGCAGGCAGCTGATGTGCAAAAACCGTAAAACCAATGAACCAAAGGGACCTTCTGGAGTCATAAGCTTGTATTGTTTGCTTACCTAAAAGCCTAACCTAGGTAGCTGTGCTGGTTTATGGCCTCTACAGTAAAGAACCGAGCCAAGAAAACTGTCCACTACATTTATGAATACAATACTTGTGACTGGCCATACATCAGCACAATTTAGTTTTACAATGAATAATTCCCTTAATTACCTCATAAAAAGTAATTATTATTAGCTTGACAGCAGCAGATCTGTGTAGGGATTATTGCTTCTGTAATTGCAGGCCATAACATTATTAACAAGTTCCTCCCTTTGTGAGAAAGTTACTTCTGCAAACCACCAGTGTATAACTGACTGTACAGTGTGCAGAAATGACTGGCAGCCTGTCAGCCAAGCAAGAAAAAGATGTTGGATGTTGTATATCCGAAGTCTAGCTGTCAGAATCCGCGTACTGAAAAGAAGTCCTTGTTCTCAGATGAAAGGAAGTAAAGCAGGCTGAAAAAGTGATGATTTGATTCGAGGCAATTATCACTAATAAAGTAATTATGTAATTAGCCTCCATTCCTCAGTTCAACCCAATAAATGTTAAAGTTGTTCACAGCAGGCACACAAACAAACACAAATGTCTCTGATCTCTCAGAGTGCTGCAACTTAAACCCCTTTCAGGATCCCTAATGAGTCAGCAAACATTTTCATTACAAATTTGCACCACTTTCCACCCTAAATGAGAGAGCCGCACTTCCTCCTATAAATACCATGAGCAGGTATCTCTTACTCAGCGGCATGCTAAGCACAGGATGGAGACCTGTATGCCAATACCTCCACAGTGTAAGGGCCTGATTGTGTGCGGGGTTGCCTGGTCACACTTAATGCTGCACCGAGACACCTGAGCATGGAGGACGCCTATTGTGCATCAGCCAACGCCGCTCCTTGGCTCTCCTGTCCTCTGAAAACCGAGGGAGGAGGAAGGAAGGCTCATTTCCACCTCCTCCCACTAAAATCAATGCATCTCTTGGACACCGGAGGGTCAGGACTGTCAAATGGCACTACAGAGACACCATTAGGTCTGCTGGGGGCCATGGGTTACTTCTTGATGTACTGGTCTGAGACAGCACTAAAGACAAGTGTGCCTCTGTGCAAAAGGTAACGTTTTAAGGACAGATACACACCGGGGCAGGAAGACTAAATCTTGAGCGAACGTACAACAAAGCGCAGCCTCTCCTCTCCTCTCCTCCTAAAGCATTCCCAGAGATTAAACTCTCTCATATTATCCACGACTATAGGTTACATTTACTGGCTACTGTGCAAACCGCGGTTATGGTGGGACTGTGAAATGAGTGAGGGGAACAAACGGCAGGTTTCTCACACATATTCAGTGACAGGCATGCAGCCGATCAAACAGCTGGCTGTCATTAGAAGACGGCAGCTGGGGTTAACATGGGCTCCGGCGGCAGCACACAGTGAGAGCTGACACTGACACATACAGGAATCAGTCGCGTAGATGTGAGATATGTCAGACCGCTCGTACAGTTTCTGTTTGGGTGCTGGAAGAATTGTCAATGCAGACGATAAACGTTGACATTAGACAGACAGGAAGTGAAGCACAAATCATTTCAGTTAGTTTAAGAGAGAGCGCCTCATCAGTGAGTCTAATGAATGAATTATGAATGAATATCTAAACTGATATTTTCTTGTCTCAGAATCTGTATTATTGTTTTCTTTATCTATTTTGCAGAAAACTTTGGCAATACTGTCACAACTTTCCACTAAATATCTCAATAACCACTCTCATATCTGTACAATAAATATGAATAAATACGGCCCGCAGCTGGAGAGCTTAGCTTAGTACAAAGACTGCAAACAGGTGGAAACAGCTAGCCTGTCTACCAGCACCTCTAAAGCTCACAAATTAACACGTTGATATACAGTATCTTGTTTGTTTAATCCATACAAAAAGTGTAAAGTGGTAAAAATGCCATGTTGTGGTTTTATGGGGAGTTAAGTGCCAGACTATTTCTTGGCCGGGCGAACCCCAAACGAGCTCTTTCACCCTGTTCTCACACTCTTTCCTAAGCTACGTTAAATGGCTGCTGCCTCATATTTACTGTACGCACATGAGGGTGGTATCACACTTGTCAGCTGTGCGAGAAGGCAAGGGTGTGTTTGTCCTAAAATATCAAACTATCCCTGAAAGTAGGCTACGTTTAGCTCATGTGACATCTGTTCTTTTACTCAAGCAAAATTGCAAAAAAAATAATTCTACTTTCTCTTAAGAAATTTCTTCCGCCGACTGATGTTTGAAGGACTAAAAGAACACCACACAGAAAGCTTTCATGAATAGGCTGATCAACCACTGATTGAAAATGTTACAGATTAGTACTTAAAAGACTCATGATGTTGTCACTTTATCTTAACTAAGCCACTTTAGGTTCCACTTGTACTTTGTTGTTACTTATATACTAAGTTGTATATACCTTGTATATACCTTTTTTAATATAGTTTTTTATATTTATATTATGTATATATTATATATATTTATATATTTAGTACTTTATACTTCTACCTGATTGTATGTTTGTGCTGCTGCAACACCCGAATTTCCCCTATGGGGGATTGATAAAGAATTATCTTATCTTATCTTATCTTATGATACCTTTAAAACATGTAAAGATATACTGTAAATTAAAAGGCTTTCTGTTTATCGCAGGAGCACTCATATCTGCCTCTAAAAGTGAGTTTATGTTGAGCTACTGAGGCTACATTTCTTCTCCCCCACAGCTCACATCCTACATAAACTGAAAGTTCCTGACCAGCGTTACCACCTGATTGAAAAGCAGCAGTTTACACCTTTTATTGCGCCAGTGAAAAAAGAATTCACAGAGAGCATTTGACTGAAGGTGGAGAGTGACAGAGGAGAACTGGACAGTGTGTGTGAGAGAGGCTGAATGGGATTGAAGTAAAGGCAACAATCTGTAATGGAAAGACACAGATAAAATTCATATTTAATGTACATTTTTATATAAATTAACTAACTTACTTTACTTGCTAAACATAACACCAAACAGCGGAGGAGACCACCAAGAGAATCAAAATCTTCTCGAGAAAAAAATCTGCCCGCAGTAGCTGAAATTCAATCCACTGAGCTTTAAGGGAGAGTCCACCATGACAATGCATTATTGTGATATCACAAATTTGTCTGGCAGTGACAGGTCCGCAGAACATTCCCTCTCCGCCCACTGCAGTACAAATCACTGGTAATTGGCCTATTACTCTGTCGCCAGGTCTGCCTCAGTGGTCGAGCTCGCTGAGCCCTGGGAGGAGCTGGTGCTGGGACCCGTCTCACCTTGTCTGAGTGGCTCAGGTATGTCTACCCCGGAGGGACTGCAGCCCACTTCTCTTCAAGGGACGTCCTGCGGAGAGAGCTGTCCATCACCAGACCTCCCAGTGTGTCAGAATTCTTCCAGCCGACTCTGGAGGCCGAGCGGCATTCGATCGTCGCCACAAAGAGCATTTAAAACGGCCTTTCTCGAGCTTTCCTCTTCACCAAGACAATCCCACTCCTCTTTCACGTCTTTGTTGGAGCTGTCAGTCACTGCATGCTTTACATATACCAGTAATTACAATTTCAAGCCGCTCACAACCTCCCTACTCAGTGTGTCACATGTCACTTGGACTTAAGCTTGTTGTTATGACATTCTCCTCCTAAATGGCTTCACTATTGTCAATTTGTCAGTCTTTGACTCTGGGCTCAGCAGAGCAGGGTGCATTTACCTGCAGTCATACTAGACCTTGAGGACTGCAGGTCTAAAGGCACTTTGCTGTACACACATCCAGACATGGCTATTAGCTTGAAAGAGGTCGATTCTTTCAAAATACACAACTGCTCACATTAATTTTACTCCTTAGGAATGACGCTAAATATCCCTCATTTTCTATGTTGTGTCATTTGGTTCACATTTGCACAACTGTCACCTGCCTGGTACATTTTGTACATAAATAAAGAAAAAATATCATTGGTGTTTATTATGATTTTGATTAAAACTAAAAATAATTTCAATGTCCTGTTGCCTTTGCATTGGATTTTCCAGCACATTTTTCATTCACTAGAATAACATATTTATTTGGTTCCAAGGCTTGCTTGATTTGTTTTGAAGGATTTTTAGTTTTATAAATAAATGTCTGTCAAAATTACCTGAATTTTTTTTTTCAATATAAGGTGAATAAATAAATACCAAACTGTCTCTCATGACTCATGACTTTAGCGACTGAGCGAGGGGTCACCTCTGATGCAGCCGTGTGGAGTTGCTGCATTTTGTTTAGAGCCGGGCTGAAAATCATCCCTTTTTAGCCTTTCAAATAATGGATGCCCGACCTCTGCTCGGTCCATTAAAACGGGAATAATTCGAACTTTGAATAAATTTTAATGAACAAAAATGCTCCACCAAGCAGACAATTACTTAATTGTATCATTTAAAAGGGACAATAGCTATATCTTTGCGCTACCTAATAGCGTCTTAGTGACTGGCCAAGATCATTTCCACCGCAGGGCACCACCAGAAGTCTCTGCCCCTGCCAGCACCCAATGAAAAGTGGGCTCAATTAAAAGCCCTTCATAAATATTAAACACTATCTATCAGCAAGTTATTCATATAAATGATGGATCCACTTGTAAGCACAGACTATCAACATCTAAATGTCCTCCGTAAATACAGCTCAGTCATGGAATCCTCGCTCTGCTGTAATTCCAGAGCCGGCCAGTTTTAAACGGGCACGGCGCCAGCTCAGCACTTCGCCATGCTAGCTAACAGAGAGGCGGCAGCACTAATGTTTGGCTCCTTCTCGTATGGTAAGTGATCAGTTTCGTCAGAGCGGGGAGATCCCTGCACAGGGCTGGTTCATCTGTCACCAGACTGAAGGGGGGCCTGTTGAAAGACACAGAACGCTTGGAGGGAAAAAATAAGACCGGCCAGTTTATTCATAGTGACACTGAGGTGTTTGATATTACAGCTGAGTTTAGTAAAGTTACATATCTCGGCTCTGTAGTGATGAAACATACCCTGTAAATACATTACCAACCATTTAGTGAGAACATAACTGGCAATGCTTGCAGATACTGTGTAAATGTCAGCTTACAGCATATCATCATAACACACAGTTCAACAGTGTCAAATGAGTCAGTTTTCAATGTTTAATCATAGAGTCTGTTTTTTGACGCCTGGCTTTAGTTTGTCTAAATCCTGATTAAACAAATTTCAAAAGCGTTTTGTACCTTCTCAGAGACGATTAGTCTCAGAGAGAATCCCGCAGCATTGTACCATGAATAATAGCACATGTCTCTATTATTTATCAGCTCTGGGCTAAAGTTGGTCACTAGAAGTCACGGTGACAGATGCTTTCTGGTCGGGTGCCAAACGCAGGCAAGTGAGAAGTCTCGGAAGTGTTTGCAGCGGGGTGTAAAGGAGCCCTGCAGGTCATGTCGGCCCTGTTCAGATAACCACGGCTAAACACCGGGGCTAACTAGGAAAGCTTCACAATGAGAAACTGCCAGGTCCCAGAATTAACCCTTCACTGTCTCAGCAGGGCGACATTGTAGTGTGTGGTCGAAGCATATCAGATAGAGGGAGTGTGAGGAAAGGACACACAGATGCATGGAGGAATGAAGAGAAAAAGGAAGAGGCAATAGAAATGAGACAGGGGAAGAGAAAAATGGGCAATGTAGAGCAAAAGCAGATGGACTCTAGCTTATTTTGCAAAACAATTGTTAATTGCTCCAAGTGGTTTATAATCACTATGGTCAAGTGTGGGGGAAGGCAACCCAACTCAGGGGGCTATAAAGTTTTAAGCCATGTCACAATTTCAGTTTTAGGTACATCATGCAAAAAATGACAACATGCATACTAAGATTGCTCGATTTTTAAGTGCAGTTTTGTTTAATATTCTATTGTCTCACAAGGCAAAAAACAAGAAAAAAGGAGAGCTATGTGAGAAGTACAAAACAATTTTCCGGATTAATATTTTTTAATTTACAACATGGGGTGAAGTTGTAGATTGATTGACGCCGTCATCATTTTCTGATATAGTATAATTTTTTTTGTATACTGCCAAACTATTGCTCTGGCAACATGCCTGTATAATCTATGCTGTATATTTGATAGATTTATGGAATTTGAATGCACTTGTTACATTTGACTGCAAGGTTCTTGAAGTCAGTGGCTGCACAGACAGGAAGTGAAACGGTCAAAGCCGTCTGATTTAGGTTTTCCTAATGTGAACCACATGTGTTGTTTGCTCGTGAATGATTCTGACAAGTCTACATTGTTTAGTCTGCGCGGTTCCGTTTACATGAAAATGTGTCAAATTCAACATCACTGCTGTCTTTCGATCGAGAGATAAGCTTTAAAAATAACACATTATTGCAATGTGCAACAAATTAAGTTATCACAGAAAACAGAGGATTTCTACAGTTGCCAATAACATCTGTAGAGAGATAGAGTGGCACTATGGAGGTGAAAGCTCTTTGCTCTTTTCAGGTACCCATGCTCCATTTTAGCTAGAAAAGGTGGAGACAAAACTTGTGGTAATACTGTTCTTACAATTTTTATCAGCTTAAATTTAAGGGGAAATTCTGAGCATGACCCAGTGGATTTTTTTCATGAGCAAATCGTGAAATCAAGACATTATCTATAAAACATGCCAAATACCTATCTTCTATCTTCTCATATGGTTGTGGAGGATTCATTTGTGCGTCTGAACGCAGCGCTAATTCCAGAGACCCTGTATTCAATTATTCATGCCAAGTACATAACTTTTCAATTAACTAATTGCCAGGCTCTGGGGATTTCACTGTGCCCCCAGCAGGTCACAAGCAGCCATGGAGGAGATTCCTTCACCTGTATTCTTAATACACAGTGACTTAAGGAGAAAAGAATTTAGTAAATATTTAAGAGAACAAAATGAGCTTTTATAATTATACATCTCCAGACATATAGACTGCAGCGCTTTTGTCATTCATTGGCTTCTGGGAGCCATTAAATCATAGGTTCCCAGTATCTTCCTCAGGACCCCATGAGTACACATCAGTACTGCATTATTAGTCCGCTTGTCCATACTGACAGCAAAGAAACCCCTTTTGAGATATTACAGTTTGAGGTGATGGGGGACAAAATCCAGAGTCTCATAGTGTGCAGAAATGATTTCAAAGTTCAGCCTTCCAAAGTTATGGTCTTTTTGGTAGTATGTCTCTGCTGCAGCTCAGCAAGGAAACCCTTTCCATGGAAGAACAAAAAAGGGATTTCTACTAACTATAATGTCTGAATATACCAAGTTGATCAGTACATCTCAGAGCAGCCCCATGCTCTAAACATCAAATGCACTTTTGCACATAATGAAAACTGTGTGATTTTATGCTCCATAACTTACATTGAAGCTGCCTCAGGAAGGGATTTCTTTACACCCAGTACTGACTGGAGGGACAATTACACCTACCAGCTTTTCTTATGTATATATGAGAATGACCGAACGGTCTTCAGATGAAAACCATGACAAAAATGTAAACCGATGCTTTAATTTTGTTGCGTTGAATAAGATTCACTCGGTTTGCTCTGTGTTGTTTCTGTGTACTTTTATAATTCTGAAATGCACAAGACACACAGAAGTCTCGTAACCTTCAAGGAAGAAATCCACAATAAGAAATAATGGAATATGAAACAATGAAATATAAAACAGGAACACACTCCACTTCCTGAACACTGACTGGTGGCTCATAACAAGTTTACAAGGGGGACTCTAACCTTGTTCCTTTGTGCCTGATGTTGCTTATCTGAATTTAAAGACAAATATAAAAATCCATTATAAAGAAAATATGTCAGGGAGGAAAGAAAATGTGTTATTTACTACTTCTGTTACCTCTGATGCTTATAATGCTGACATGTTTGAAGAGTTCCTGTTCTGAAATCCTGTCGTGATCAGAGCTGCATAAAACATCCCAAACACAAACCTGCAGAGCGAGAAGGAAGCGTACAGCAGACAGCTGTAAGAACCTCGTTTCACTCACTTGCCAAACTCTGCCATGTTACTGACAATCTAATCTCTCTGACCTGATGACCTGTCCACAGAGATAAGAAGCAGGGACAACAGGGAGTTCCCATGACCAGTGAGACGGTGGTGCTGCACCGAGGGCTGATGCATACGCAGAGTTTTCTCTGAGAGATTTTTTTTAGTCTGCAATCACCTGCAAACCAGCATACACAGCCACGTATTCAAGACAATTTATGCACACAACAGTTTAAGCTGCCATGAAGTGCCCAAAAACCTGAGTCAGGATGAGATATGATTAATATGTTTTCCTGGACAACATCGACCAGAAGCAGCCATCATGACACATATAAGGCCGCTAGCTTTGAAAACTATTCGAGGAACTGAAGAAACAGGTTGTTTTGCTGTAACTGTGTAACTATTCGTGTCTCCAACCTCACTCAAATCAAACGCGTGCAACAAAAAAAATGAACGTCATTTCAACCAGAAATGGAATTTGAAGGGAGCGACTCGTGATATTTTAAAGCGAGCCCCTGTTTATTCCTTGTCATAAACATCTCAACATCCATGATAACTTTCTCCATCTGGTCCTCATTCTCAAACCAATCCTCACTGGAATAACAGTAGACATTATAAACCGCACAACATACCAGCTTAAAGAAGCTACGCATGGACTTGTGGTCGCTCCAGATCGAGCAGATTTGAATATGGTTAAAGTACGGCGGCCTCCGCCTTCAGGCAGGTAAACAATGTAATAGGAAACTGTCACAACTGATTTGAGGGGCGCGCTGCCAATAGCAGGAGACGATATGACATTTCTCCTCAGATCACAGCCTCCTGATGGCAATCTGTTAAGTTGGAGCGCGCGTAAGGAGCAGCAGAGCACGAGAGGAGGAAAGGAGAGCTGGAGGAGAATATGGCCCGGAGGAGAAAAGAGGAAGCATGACGGTAGACGGGGAATCATCCATTTATTGGCTTGTGAGGAACCATGATGGAACCATGATGGTAGACGTAGAGAGAGCAGGGCAGAAACGACGAGGAGGAGAAAGAGCAGCGGGAGGAGGCAGAGGAAAAGAAAGAGGAGGTGACAGGGTGAGTGCTGTACAGTGATAATACTGGCTCCTTTCAGCCAGTGCACAGGGGTAAGGTGAGACTGCTTCCAAACTGTGCTTTCTGGGCAGTGGCCCAAGCCCGGGGCTGCCTGATTGATTTGCCCAGTAAAAGGCCCGTTTGTGCAGCTGTGCCAAAGCTGATTTCTCCCGACCAGCCCACTACAGCTCCCACTGCGGAGAAACCACATTAACCAACACGCAGAGACCCCTGCTGAGAGCAAATGAGGGTGACAGCACTTTCCTGCTCTGGCTATGTGTGCATTAAGGTTTAAGAACAGATGTTAAAATACAGTGTAAAGATAATACAGATTCTAGTGTTGTTTTACAGAATATATTCAATCTATTTTATCACTGAACATGTGAAGAAACAAAATGAGTGAAATTACCAGGTCAGGAGAGCATAATATATTTACCAGCTACGTTTACATGTGGGGAGTGACCAGGATGTTGTCAAACTCAATGTCAGGTTTTAGGTTAATTGTTGTTAGTGCCATAAAGGCCTGCAGTTTCCATGAATACTGCGCTGTACATTTAATACATAAGATGTATATTTATGCGCATAAAAATGGATTTGTCACTTATTATCTGACTAATAGCAGGTTGTCTCTATCATGGTAGAAAGAAGATTCTCGAAAATATTTCTGCAATAGTTCTCTACCTCGTGCAGCCTGTGAAGAAATGAGGAACATGATGCTATTGTAATGAAGGAAACCAGAAAGTATTTTTACAAAGTAATCAAACCAATTACAACACTTAAGACATAATCATGCATAAATGCTTTCATATTTCATTGTGGTTATTTGGAGACATTGTTGGAGTTACACTTGCGAGTACAGATGGGAAATAAAACTTGCTAAAGACGAGAAAAAAAAATCTAAATGACCACTGAGGCACTTATAGAAGAAACTAAGCATAGGTTCTTTTGACCTGGGAATCATCTATTTATTGTCTCGTGGAGATGCAGGTTCTGAGTGCTGCTCATCCCTGTGTGAATCAAACCATCTCTGATTAGCCATTCAGAGTGGATGGGATAAGGCAGGCCCCAGGTGGCCCCCTCTGTTAAATGGCAGATTAAAGAGTGCACAACTAATTTCTTCAGCCTAATCTTATTAAAGGAAAAACAGCTGTCAACTGTCACCATATGAATACAAACGGTCTGCAACGGGAGCAGAGGAGTCGGTCTGCGCCGTGTTGGTGGGATGCACGGTGACACTGCACACACACACACTGCTTCATGCATATTCATCACCTGAGAGTTTGAATAATTCCTATATCATTTATTCCCATAAAAAAAATTTTTTTTACTATTCGTTTCCTATTTAAAACCTGAAGAACCTTGAAATTTTTTATCTTGGTTTATTTTGCCCATAATTGAGTCATTAATTAATTAATTACTTTAAATTAACTGAATTAATTTGCAGCATATTATTCTGTCACTATATGAGCAAATTCATATAAAAAAATGGACATAGTTCTGGCAGTTTTTGGCTAACATCTCATTTATGATTTGATTTTTCACAGTCCTGCATTCCTTTTTATAATTTTACTGCATCAAGAGAACATTAATACAATTTTCTAACTGGAACAAAAAACCTGTAGAGGTTCCATCTGTACCTTTTCACCATCATCACTTGGTCATACTTGGAATTTTTTGGCCCCCTGCCCTCTGACATGATCTGACACCAGGTGCTCGGGACCCCCAGGGTCTTCTGGGGACCCCTCCAGTTTAAAGCCTCATCACCTCTGAATCCCCTCCTATGTAATCCCACCACCCCCATACACTCACAGACACACACACATACACACCAATGCAACTTCAGCACCGTGTCTCTCTAAGGCATAAAGGACCAGCCCTGAGAGTCCCAGCATTTGAGAAATGGTTGGTTTGAGTCTCAGTGGCTTATGACACCCGAGTACCGCAGCCCACACACTCCAGTGCCGCGCCATCACGGCCTTTTGATTGCTCCTCCTCTCTGTAATTGCCAGTGATTAACCCTGGCATGAGAGCAGGCCAGAAAGAGTCTCTCTCCCCTCTCTGCTGACAATCCTTGTCAGTGGGTTTGAGGGGCAATTTGGCTGCTGACATGCCTTCCCCAGTCTCTTGTTACTGGGGAAGTATGCTGCGCTTGACCCAGTAGTGCTCGACTATCTGAGGTTGCTAAATTCCTTTCTCTCGCTCTTTCTCTTCCTCTCTCCATTTCCCCCTTTACCTGTCTGTTTGTCCATCTCTCTTCTCCCTTTGTCTCTCTTCCCCCTCCCCAAACCTCCCTCTTCTTCCCCCTCTTTTGCTCCTACACTCCATCTCTTTCTCAACCTTTCTTTCTCTTTCTGCAAGAGTTCACATCAGACAACCAGACTCCCTGGCTTTAATGCCTGGGCTGCCTGTGTCTGCCTGCTTGCAAGACTGCACGGGGGCAACAAACAATGGGCATATTGTTAATCTGTCCATAAGAAAGCCTTATCTTGTTGTAGACATGGTATTAAATTTCGGAACGGCCCCATGCGGCCAGCCCGGGGGAGGGGGTGTATCGAGAGAGAGAGAGAGAGAGAGAGAGAGAGAGAGATGTGGATAATAAGCTGTGTAATCTCCTCACCTACTCTAAACAGCTTAACCTTGTCAGTGGCTGCTGGCCCACTGGCACCCTGGCAAGGGATGACATAGGGTTAATATCTACTGTATGCAACCCAGACTCAAGGTTCTGTGTAGAAGCAGGTTTATGTTGGACATAGTTGGACAACACCTAACTCGATCTGTATATTCTCTGTCTGTGTCTCAGACAGAAATATGAGCGTAATATCAAGGGTGCACATAATGATTTTAGTAAGGGGAGTACTAGGAGATGATATTTGGAATAGCATAGCATGGTCTTAATAAATGCAATCTTCCTTGCTATCCCCTTCAATGTTGATTTCATTGTCCTCTGCTTCAGTTTCCTCTGATCCATCAAAGATCCCTCCCCCCCCCCCCACATTCAACGGACCGCAACTTTTTTCTCAACTCCCCACTAATAGTTTGTGCAAAGCTCTGTATTTTTGATCCTGCTTGCACCTCCAACATTCACCCTTGGCCGCTTCAGTAAAGCAAAATCTTCAGCTATAGTAAGAAATAGGATGTGTATTTAGCCTCATGAGATGCTATGAAGAAAACATTACACACAGCTCGCTGTCGTCATTCAACTGGTTTCACCATTTAGCAAGTGGGCGACTGGACCTTTCAGCTTGACTGGCTTTGATAGCAATGGCTTGCGCCACATTTCATACCACATGCTCCTTCTTCTTTTCAAGTTCATGAAATAATAGAGGACTAAAATTTGATCCTGTTTCAAAGCACCTGTTGTCCGCTAAATGTGGATGTGACTCTTCTTCTGCTCGGGTTTGGTTTGACGTTTCTTTGTAGGTGGCAGAATGAAGAGCAGCTGCCTGATGTCTGATCACTGGACATCTCTCACAGAAGATGATTTATAGTGACCTAAAACCTACAAATATATGACCAAACATACAAACATATCTGTTTTTTTGTGCATTGTACTGTAAAGGGTTTAAAAGTTAAGATGCTGGGAATTTGCCTACTTAGTTGAGCTTTCTTAACTCTGTATGAAGTCCAGTCTGAATTCCACAGCAGATGGTTTATCTGGGTGGGAGAAAAGAGGATTATGGAAGCTACGAATTACAATTTTTACTTTGGACAATACCCTTACTCCCCTAAAGATGCTCATTTAGCATTTGTTCAGTCACAGTATGTCTTAAAGCATCGTCAGATCAAAGCCTCCAGTGAATGTGAAAACTGATATCAAGCCTCAAATGGTTACAGTCAATTCAAGGTGTGAAATTTGATTTAAAGTATAAAGACAAAAAATGTCTCATGCAGCAACGGATCATTAGGGATTAGCTAAATCAGGGGTGTGCACCTAAAGTTCGGATCCCAGAGTTCAAACTAGGGCGGCCCCCTGTGATAACAGGACATTTAAAGGTGGATCAGGAGATCAAAAAATTGATTGAGGTCCATGCTGTGTCATCCTTTTTCCAACTTCAGCCATAGTTCTGATCAGCAGGACACACTTTGAGTGACAGCTAAACAAGACTGTGTTGCCTTAATAAGTAAAACATGTTTTAGTGGAAAATTTAAAATGTTGGGAAAGACTGGGTGACAGAAACACAGTCTGGCAGAATGACTTTGCTCAGAGGAGATGCTATCTTTAGATTTTCATATTGCAGATGTACAGTCAGATGAAGTTTAAATACGAAACATAAATGACATTCAAGTCAATTGAAAGAGGACAGTTCCGTCCCTTGTCATAACGACTTCTTTATCCACCATGTCACATTTAAATGAATCATGTAAGAAGGCACAATGCTCATAACAATTTCTCCAAAATCTTACAGCCTTTTTTTTTATTTATTTGAATTGTTTTATTTTTCTCTGAGATGACACAGACTTATGCCACTTCTAAAGTCCTTTATCAGAGTGAGCAGCACTACTTTTTTGTGTGCAGTTATACCAAATTGTTCACACTAATTTGCATTGCTATCTCAACCAGTCAAGGAGACCAGTTTAACCAGTTAGTAGACTGGTTTGACCAAACTGTCACAGCCTTCCTCAATAAAATTATAACTTCATTTTTACAATTTCAAAGCCATCTGTAGAAATATTTGCACACTTGTGGTCACATATTAGCCATATGCCTCATAGACAGCGGTTTAAGCAGTGGTCAATAAAGGAAGTATTAGATGGATTTTTGGACAAACACACAGAAGTAATTATGCTGTCTGTCATTACTGACTGTCTGACTTGTGCTGATGCAGCACAAACCCACATGTATCTCCTGACAAAAGCCGGTTACACTGTATTTTGTGAGTAGTGTCTCAGGTGTGAATTGGCACTTAGTGTTGCTGTGGCTTTTTCTATCAGCGTCCCCCTGGAGACGTGGTGAGTCGTGGTCTTGTACGCTGACAGGAGGTTGGTGGTGAGCCCAGATTGTGGGGACACACTCACACACGCCAACGTCGTCTCTGCTGCTCTCCAGCAGCCCCTGCTGGAGTCTGCATGAACCTGCACATAACATACACAGAGCGAGGAAATCTGTGTCACATTATGTATTATAAAGGTGTGTTTACTCACTCCTGCTAATCCAAAGCCACACGTGCAGGCTCCAATAAATCCGATCTAATTTGTGATTTGATTAGGTTTGTGAAAATTACTGAGGAAAGAGTAGGTGAACTCCATATGTGAGACCCTGGGTGGGAGAGGGACAGAGAAGGAGTGGGTGCAGTTGCAGGTTGGAATGATGAGGATTATTGTAAAGAGTGGATACTTGAGCTGTATAAACTGTGCTTCAGCGTGTGTTTTAACCTCTGCATGAATAATTACTACTGAACACACAATAAGAGGCATTGAAACACAACAGAACACAACAGAATAGACACAAACAATTAAGATTACATGCAATTATCTATTACTACTTTTGAAAACTATAAAATATATATTTCTATCATTGATACACAGAATTTTATACCAATTACACATCTACTTATTATCTCTCTGTCCCACCACCACATGAATTACAGCCATACTTAAAGGTCCAATCTGCCGGGTCAGTTCAAGGAAATGTGTGTGGGAGCGACATTACCAAAACAAAAATCAATCATTATCCATTTGAGGGATATGGACGGTGAGGAAGAGAGATTATTGTGTGTGTGTGTGTTTGTGAGGCAGAAATGTGAGTGAGGGCATGAATGTAGGGCATCCAGAGAGATGGAGAATGCCGCTAATGTGTGTAAGCTTGTCTTTATTTATTAGGGACGTTTAGGGTCAATGTCTTGGAGACTGTCCATGCACATTACATGCATATTCCTGCTACACGTTCGGGAGGTGGTTATTTATGTGGACGAAAGCAGCTGCTTCTCCCTCTGAGGACCACAGCCATCACTCTCGAGGTGCAGAGAGAAAGAGGTGTGTTCTGTTTGCAGAGCTGTTCATTAAAACTGATAATTTACAAAGAGACAAGGCTCAAACACCATGAACAAAAAGACATAATTTATAATAACTGTCATGCATAATCATACTGTAACTGACTCACTCAAATAGAAACACATAGAAAAACATTTCAGTGCGTATCATTCAATCAATCATCAATCATTCATTGTGTAGATACCAAAGATTGCAGAGATCCAGGCCTGATAGTTTTTTGGAGCAGCCCAATAAATGCTGTTCAACAGAGCTAAACAATATGTGTGTCTATACCAATCACATGGTGAAGATGCTGACTTCTTTGCATTCATCCTCAGCTTCTGTCTTTAAGCATTATATCAAGTCTTACTCATGGAGCTGATAAAGCCTGCGAGCAACAGTTTATAATATATTAGCTAGAAACATCGACGGTAACAGATCACAAATGAGGAGCCTTTCTTTATTTTGTCTGAAATCAGGGACCTGTTAAAAAATTGACTATGAATTTCGAGTGGTAAATCTCTCACCATCAAATCTGCTAATGTGCCATTCAATAACAGAAAGCTTGGCAGGTGTAGCAGCAGTAACTAACAACGAACGGTCATTCATGTGTGTCATCCCACCAAACATTAGTTTTACATTAATGATTGCATCTCTCAGAGAATAACCGGATTAACCAGCCCCAGAGATCTCTTGAAAGGCGGCTGTTTTCATCCAGGTGTCTCTTTTTGCTGCCGTAGTCCTTTTGGTTAATGACTTGACTTACTTAAGCGATGCTGATCAATATGGTCCGGAGGTAAACTTGCTGAAGTTACCGTCTGCCCCGGTATCAGCACACCTCACACCAGCCTGAAGTAAAACACGAGACTGACAGGACAGGATGGGCTGATCCATACGCATCGTGCATGATACGTATGAGTTTGACCTTGGTGGTGGAGAACAAGTAGCTGATCCAGACATCAGGCTTGAGTGGTGCACTTTGTAGAAAGGGAGGCCTGATGGAGACGGGAGAGGTTCAAAAATAAAAGACAGGGTGAGAGACTGAAACAGACAGAAACATAAACACAGACCGAGACAGAAAAAACATCCAGGGGGTAAAAAACATAAAGATTCAGTGAAGGTAACTCAAATAAAACAGAGAGAACACCGGGCAGTGAGGACACATGTAATGTTAATGCAAAGAGGACGAAAGAAAGATTTTTAAAAATTATGTGTGTGAGACGAGTTGTGAGAACCATTTGACTTTTGCGTCCTTCCTGTGATCCATTACTGTGAATCCCCAGCCCTGAAGGAGACAGATCCCAGTGGACCACCATGGTGGTTGTGGGTTTTTACAGCTTCCTGGTGTTTCTGAGTGTGTGTGTTTGTGTGTGTGTGATTTCTTACACTTGTTCCTCAATTAAATTCTATTCAGGGAAAATACTCATGTAGTGAAAATACATGAGAGTTGTCTATTTTTTAGATTTTTAGAAGTTGTTTGTACTGGTTGGAGTATCACATCACAACTCCAGCTCTAAGTCTATATGAGCTGAAGGCACAAGTGATGGGATTCCTCCCCAGTGTCACAATCCTCTCTGGCTCACACTTCTCAACACCAGCGATAGCACAAGAGCAGAAATCTCTCACACTCATACACCTCACTAGAGTGCACACACACACACACACACACACACACACACACACACACACACACACACACACACACACACACACACAGGAAGCAGAGGTGCTGGGGAAGCCCCCTTTAGACCAAGAACAGTGCCTACTTGCTTATCTCAGACACAGTCTCTTCACATTGCTCATGGAAATGTGAAGACTTGCAGGACAAACCCCCAGTAGACATGACTCAGCTCAATGTGACAGACTGGAAAGAATTTTCGGCACATAGTGTCAACTTACCTGCATTTATTTATTTGATCATTTTTAATTGGTTTTCAGGAGTTTTAAGCTGACGACAGCTTTAGAAAAAAAGAAAAAAAAAACACCCTTCACCTTCTGTTGGACCTCATTGGATTTTCAACAGCGAGAGACAAATCATTTTTGTATCCCATTTAAATTGTACCAGGAATCACACATAAGATTTTTGTCAATTTAAAAGATCATTTTGCAAGTCAAGAAGGTTGCAGTCTGTTGTAAAGTCATTTAGTTCAGTGAGAATCTGCTCAATGAACTACATCTCTCGTCTTGCACATGTCACCAACACAGACATGGCCGTCACCTTGGCACATTTCACAGGGCAAAAGTATTAAAAGAGGGGAAAATCACTACAAGTCTGGCCATGTTTCCAGCTGCAGCTGTGCGGATTTGGTCAGTTCTGTCAGAGCTGACATTCAGGACAAGGTTTTCGGTGAATGTTAAACTTATAGCCAGAGTCTTATACCTCAACAGCTTGGTGACTTTCTTGACTTTTTGAGGTTATCTTTCAGACTGACAAACATCATATGTGTAATTCATGGCACAATTCAATTAACATAAGGCCCCATGCTGGTGCAACAGAAGAGGAGAGACTTTGCCTCTCTATTGAACAAACTTTCTGAGTCATTAATAATATGTTTTTTTTTCTCTCCACCTATTGCTCCAGGATTCATATATCCACTCTGGACAGCTACCACACCCTTATCAAAGTGTTTTCTTGTTTTGCAACTCAAACCAATACTTTCTCCCTAATGCCCACGAAAAACCTTACTTCATATTCCACAATCATGTAGATTATGATATTGATCGCCCCTCTCTGTAAAAGCATTATAAATATAAAGAGCATTTCTCCATTAACGGAGAGTAGGAAGCTGCCTAATGCTAATGAGCCTCAGAGTGCCCATTCCAGTCCATTAAGGGCTCTTAGCGCTGGGAAATGATTGTGTTTTCGCAGGGAGAAAAACTAACACGGCCACGCGGACCCACAACTTGCACACAGGGAGGTTAATGATAAATGGTACTAATGGACTTTCTGTACATTTGAGGGGAGAAAAAATAGGAGATTGGAAAATGGGGAAATGTATTTGTTGCTGTAAACTTGAAAGACTCAATTCATTTGAGGGTCTAATTTGATTTCTAATGCATGACCTGAAAGAGAAGGAGTTTTATGAAGCTCTGAAAAGTTATGCTGATGTTACGTCATGCATTTTTGAAAAGTTATGATGAGATGCCCCTCATTCCGTTTGTAACCTGGAGGACCTTGTGCCATGTAAGTTGTCATACTGTGAAGTTGCAATGATGGGAAGTGACACATGAAGTTACAAAGACAAGAAGACCTTGGATAAAGAGCAGCAGGATGATGCACCACATGTGGTTGATCAAATCTAGTAAAATGAGCCATGAGACAAAATCAAAAAATGAAATCTGTATTTTAGTGAAAATTAACAATCGTTATTAGTCATGTATGGCACGTATAGCCAGTGATGTGCATCTAAATGTGCACCTCAGTTTTCAATGAGAGTGACACAATGAAATTCATCCATCATCCATCAGTTGAAGAGTGTTGATTTTGTTTGATCCAAAAATTTCCAGATCGTAAGGTTTGTACAGAAAAGATTATAGTAATAAACTTACTATATGACCTTTGGGGAATCAATTAAAACAACCATGTATTGTTCAGTGAAGATCCTTCTTGTGAAAAGGTCTGACAAAGGTCAGTGCATTAAACAAAGGAACAGAGTGAACTGTGTGTAATGAATGGTGTGTTTAAGGGGGGTCAGGCTCCCTGCGCTTAATACTGAGTCAAAGGAATGCACATGGGGCTGTGTAAAAAGAGGGGACGAGTGGTGGAGGTGGTGGGGTCAGAGTGAACTACCTGTCTACTGAATCAACAGGAGACGGAACGGGTGAGAGAGAGAGAGAGAGGAATACAATGAGAACATAAGAACCAGGGGGAGAGGAGGGGAAGAGAGACCAGGCAGGGGTGAGAGCAAGCATGTGAGAAAAAGAGATGGAGCTAGTGTGTGTGTGTGTGTGTGTGTGTGTGTGTGTGTGTGTGTGTGTGTGTGTGTGTGTGTGAGGGAGAAATAAATGGGGGTGTGGGGAGGAGGTAACTACCTGTCTGGAGAATCAGTGTTCCCCTCCGACCTGAAACGTTACTCCATCTGCATTGTTCAGTGACGGACAGAACAAGACACAGTCAAGAACAGCCAGCCAAGCCGGAGGATCAAATTATTCTCACAGAGGAAAGATTTACCCTGAACACCCCCCCTGCCCTCATCTACCCACATTCTCCTCCCTTCTTTTTCCTCCCTGTCTCTCTCTCAATCCCCCCCTTCCTCCCTCCTTCTTCCTCTGCTACCTCTAAAACTGAGGTGAAATCTGAAACAGAGTGATCCCTAAACATTCCTGCTAAATCTCAAAAGCCAACGCATGCCCCTCGCCCCCACTTACACACACACACACACACATGCACTGACAAACAACACACACTTGCATACACGCTCAAACATGCTCGTACAAAACTTTGCATCGACACACACACACACACACACAGGGGTGAGAAGTGAGATTGAGAAATTGAGAAGAAGCAGGTCTGTGTGTGAGCGGCGGCAGGGAGGTCTGCTCTAATCCAGGGCGTCCAGAAGGAGGAGGAGGAGGAGGAGGAGGAGAGAAGACCATCAGCAGAAGGACATCAGTCAGACACCTACGTGACGAGAATACATCCGTGCAGTTATTTTTGTCGATGTTAATAGAGGAAGAAGAATAAATAAAATGTGTAAACATAGACGTACGTTATGTACCTGTGTATGTCTGCAGCGGCCATATTTGATTTCCCAGACCTTACATACACCAAGAAAGTCTGCCTTTTCTTTTCTTTAGTCCTCATGAACACAGTTTTATCTCTCTCATTTTTCTTTGTTACTGCCTTGCATTCTCCTTCAGATTATCAATAAGCAGATTGTTGTAATCAGTGTTTGAGTTCAGATACGGTCCATTGTAATGCAAGGAGCTCTGCAGATCTTTTGATCATTACGAATCTGTTTGGGCATGCGGTCAAAATGAAGATAAAATGTTCTGGCAGATAAATATCTTAAGCCCGGTGATGTTGGGTAATGTTTATAACCACAGAGGTTGGCTAATCAGATTGAGATAAAACCTGCATAATGTACAAAGAAAATCCCACAGATGAAACTTTTCTCAGATTGAATCAAGTGTGTGCCACACCGTTCTTATCTGACACCATTAGAAACCTTGTTGAACAGGGAGCTTACAGGAATTAACAATCGGACAATAGAAATAGGAGATGGAGAAAATGTTATCAGCAAGTCTACAGCAACCTCCTTCATTGTCCTTTCTCTGTATACACAGATAAGGTTTGTACAGTAATCTGTCACTTTTTCCTAAATCACTCAACATCATGTCACTCTGTAAAGATCCAATTCCTGTGTGTATGCAGTTTTCTAATTAAATCTAAAGTAAATCAAACAATAAATAATTACAATGACAGAAGGAAAAAAAAACATCCTGGCAGGCTTTTAGTTTGCAGCAGCCTTGTGAGATGACCAGCGTCACCCCTGGAATTAAGAAACTAGCTGACAGAACTGTTTGCAGACAAACTCAAATGTGTAATGTGCGAGTTTAACACCGCCCATTTAATGGTTTTAGAGGTAGTTGCTTTGTGCAGGACCTTTCACTGTGGGCAAAAAGCAGTGTGCCTTTATGATCTGTTTGCATTGCTGACATACTTAGCTGCTTCCAGAACGTGCACACTAATGGCTCAGACATCACAAATGGTTTTGAAGAGGTGGTATTGTGACTGAGATGTTTTGTTTGGTTTTAAGAAAGCACATGATTATATATAATGGTTCTATTAATAGTCAGAGTTTATGTGACCTGAAGAGTGAATGACCTGAAATTGAATTGAATGCATGACTAAAAAAGCAGATCTCTGACTGCACTGATTTGTCAACTCAAATCAATGAATCTGACAGAAATCTGAATTTAAGTGGTAAGCATAAGTTATGAATCATTCTTTTATCAGCCAGGCTGATAAACAGAATCTGGCAAATGACAAAACAGATAAAGACCCTCACAGTGCACATGTGGATATTATATCAAAGGCAAAAAGTCTCGTATTTCTCAATGAGTTTCTGTGCCAGCGATACTTCACAACACCTGGACTCGGTGGCGGTGAAGAAACTTTGTCTTAAACAGATGTGAAAGTTCAAAGATGTACATTAGATTTGTGGTCGGCCAACTTCAAGCAGACAGTATGACAGTCTTGCAGTGTGGGTGCTTTGTTCCAACGTCCTGCGAGTCTCAACACATTTCAGATGGAAACATGGGAAAGTTTCCCCTCAATTGCATCTAAGCAGCTTTCTGTCCATCACTTTAACCGCCCTGAGGTTTCATCATGCAGCAGTAGCCAGAAGAATGGCATGTTGGCACGCGGCGAAACACTTGGGTTTCAGTTGGCAGGAGTCCACCCATGCAAATGACGACTGATTGAACCGTGCTCCTGTGATGTCATGATGAGACATGTTTCTTTTTGTGTGTGAGAACAATCGTGGAAGTGTTTACTTAGCTTCACCATATGCATCTGTGTGTGTGTGTGTGTGTGTGTGGATGATGTACCTCGTTAGCAAACTCACCCCAGGTCAAGACAGGGAAGCCCCCATTGTATCGAAATGCACTCTGTTGCACTGCTCAAACAATAGTCGTCACAAATTGAATCTGCTGTTAAAGCAACTACATGCACACTGTAGCACACAGATTTGACACTCTTTGAGCCACAGGACAGAGAAGTACTGACTTTAGTTTAAATAGCATCGGTCAGTTAGATGGAAGTACTCTTTGGATTACTGTTTATATTCTAAGATATAATACATATATCAGCCCAGTATACAAAGGAATGACATTTCAAATTAGATGCTTGTATGTTTCACTACTTCATCCAATGCCAGTGTTCAGTGCCAAAGCAGGAAGTAGTAGACCTACATGTAGCATGATGGGAAGTAGGAAGTAGGGGGTCGATGAGCTTGTAGCGCATCAAACTTTCAAGCAAGAGACTAGAATCTTTTCTTAAAATGAACAGTGCTGTAGTCTCCATGTACATAGAATACAGAAAGAAAGAATCTGAAAAACATTATAATAAAGTATTTTTCAAGTCAGACGTTGCTGTTGACATCCAAAAATTGTGGAAAACATTTAGCCACTGCATGATGATGAACCCTTGAATGGTTTTAGTATTTTAGAACATACAGAAGTAAAGCCACTCAGGACAGATACACACATAGCAGGTCAGAAATACAATGTCTGTTTTAATGACAGGCCGAGGACAGAGACAGCCTGAGACAGACTGCTGGCCTCGCTGACCAGTGACTAGATTAGAGGCTCAGTTCTTGAGCAGCAGACCAAAGACAAACAAGAGAGGTGGGCAGGGTGGGACGGGAAGGGGACGATCCCAAAGATGAGTGACACAGACCAGTCAGTTGTATCCCATGATTAGCCCTTTGTGTCTAGGCGTTCATGGCCCTAATCAAAAGACTAAGGCAGGGATAATGGCCAGGAATGACTGCTCAGAAAAGGGTGGAACGGGGTCAGTGGGTGGGCCAGACGAGGTCTTTGTACTGCCCTTTCCTCACCACCACCCCCCTTAATTAGTTGACATTGAGGGAGGAGGAAGGAGAGGAGGGTGAGGATGGAGAGGAGCAGGGGAAGAAGGGAAATGGGAGACAGAACAGGAGGAGGAGGACAACAGGAGAAATGGGAGATGCGAAGATGCTCATCCTGTAAGATCTCAGGCAACAGATGGAGAACAACTGGGGAGGGAGTCGATCAGAGAGAGGTGGGAGTTGGTGCAGGGCGATCAGGTCTGCTACTGTTACAGCACATCTGACACAGAAACACACAGCGTGATGGAAACTGACACGCCGTCACACACATTTCAACGTAACTAAACAAATGCTTAGTCAAGCTGTGATAAATGCCCTTAGGTGCTCCATTCAGTCCTGCTGTTGAATTTGCAGTATTTGAATTATAAATGCAGCCACAAACACAACCAGTTCAGGGCAGTGAAACGGTTAAAGGCTTTACAAACAGTAAATACAATCTGTATATAGAAACCTCTTGTTAGTTTAGGATATGTGATTCACTGAGATGACACAATCAACCAAATACCAACAAAACTAATGACATTCCCATCAGCCTCAGCTGTGCTTGTGTATATTGCTCAATAGTAAATATTGGCATGCTAAAGTGTTAAACTACAACTGAGAACATGGTAAAATCTCTACCTGCATAACATCAGTTTTGGTCCACCAGTACTTTATTTATTGTGTCAAGACAAGCAAATGTGCCAAGTGTTGTGCTCTTGAATAAAGTGTTGGGTGCATGAGTATAATATAATGCGTGTAATAATAATTTATACAGTACGTCACATTTTTCACATTAAATAAATAAAATATATATCTTATACTTATTTCTTAGTGTGATGCTATGTATTCTATATAAACAATATATATACTGTATATTAAGATATGGGAGTGCAGACTCTCTGTGCATGTGCTGAACAATCAGGAAAATCTGACCAATGCTTGGAGAATCAACAAGCTTGTCTTGCAATAGACCTGGCTGACATACAACACCTTAAAAGATTACATTCTTTCCGTCCCTGCTATGATGATTAGGTTCAGGCAACAATAGTCCCATTGCAAAATGCACAAAAACACTGGGGTGGTGAATTGCATCGATCTGATGGTGAAATGTGGCCTTGATCCATTTTCAGAATGACAGTGCAGTTAAAATGCAGTTCTGGGTTCACTGGCTATTTCTTGACAGACTGCACAGACTATTTTCAAACCTCCTGCCAATCATCTCATGTGGAGACCCAGAGCTAAACCACCACTGAAACCAACACATAATAAATAAGTTAGGACAACACAAATATGGTGAAATCTTGCAAGTTTGGCTTATTCACATCCTTGTTCAAGGGAGCAGCAGCATGACACGGGTCTGGTCACAGTAATGTTCGAGCCATGAGTTGACCATGAAGCTTCCAGACAGGCACCGTTCGGCTGCAGTAGGGAGGTGGGGGGAAGGCTCTGCGACCATCAAATTAGCCTCCAAACACCATCCCAGTGGACGGAGCTGCCAGCCGCAGCCCCCCGACAGCTCCCAGCATCCCGTAAACACTGTCCATCTTGGCTACCTTTTATTTGAAAGGTGTGACAAACAATGGCAGCCTTGCATTGTAAACACGTGAGCTCATGACTGGTTCGAGTTGCACAACTGCTGAATTTGTCCTGAAAATTTGAGCAGAGTGGAACCAAAATGCACTTTGACACAAAATAAACCATTACCGGTCACTGAGGGAGCTGCACTGGGAGGTCATGGGCTTTGCCAAACTAGCAGACGGGTAGAAGCAGGAGAGAGTCTGACAGCGGGGTGGGGTTGGAAAAGGACGGCTGCTGGCTGGATTCTCCACTCGCATTGCTTTTGAATAGCGCGCAAGATCAGATAATCCAGAGAAAACAAACTTAAGTTGGGGTGGCTCAAGGATATGAGAGACGGTGTTTAGGTCAGAGAAAATAAAGGATGCTTTTTTGCTGATTTGTCAGAAGTTAGTCAGCACAGCAGGAGGTTGTATTTTTTTTTTTTTTTTTGCATGATGGTCTGGAGCCAGCTTTGACAGCGAATCAACTTCCCTCCCTCTGCACCAAATCATTCCAAACAAAATGGCAACTCTTACACCAGATAAACATGTATACACACACTTATTTGCTGCGTCAGGATTAGAACAGAAAGTGCCGTTCACTGGGCCTCCAAGCCGCTGAGGAGCCGTGAGCCTTTGGTAGCTCTGAGGTAAACAAACGAGGCTTCCATCAGCCAAGATGAACACAGGGAACTAAAACTTGCATCTCCAAACAGGAGGTTGAGTTGTCAGCCTGCCATGTCTGTCCTCACTGCTGGATCTCAGCAGTGTGTATTTTGATTTTATTTCACTTCAAATTTGTAAGGTTCATTAAATGAGTTCCAAACAAAACCAACAAACTTTTTATAACTTCGGCAATTGCTGGCTAAAATGCTTAATTATAGTTGACAGAGTGAGAACACTGAGGTGATGAATGACTGTTGTATATACGTCCGATCAAGATGTGTCATTCCAAAATGAAAGTGTGCTGAAGTCTGGGACACCACCCTGGCCATTGGGTGGACGTCCTTTCTGGGCGACGTCAAAAAATGTAGACGTTACAAATGGGCCTATTCAGCTAAAGTGTGTGTACACAGCGTGCATTCAGAAGCTTTATACACCTGATAAACTTTAACACATGGGGACACAAACCTGGGTCTCCTGGGTGAAAGTCCCATGTTTGACCCATTCATCCACCATGACCTCCTCCATATGTGGACTTTGTCGCTCTTTATGCTACGCCACCTGACTTTCTGGCATAAAGCCCTGAAGGTGAATTTCTCCCCTGTGTGATCGAAGACAGCTTGGACAAAGACCTTTGGCTCATACAGACACCACAGGCTTAAAACAACATGTAGATATACATAAATGACATAAAATTATTATTTCATTTTAATGAACTGCTGATGAGGAATTGGAGTGAACATGACAATGTGGATGTTGGATCAAAACCATTCCACAACCAAATAAATTGCCAATAAAATGTGTTAAAAAAAACCCAAAACAAATACACTACATTTGTTCATATTTCCTGATTTGTGAGAAAGGGTCTGACCGGACCATTAATAGACACGGAAAAAACATCAAGATCTGGCCGACTGCCTCATAATTTGCAGTTCTTGGTGACTAACTGTAACCATTTTTAGTCAACCACTGCTTGCTGGGTTTTTATAAAAATAAAAGAAACTTCAGCTTCCTTAAATGACTTTGTTTGCAGCACACAGTGTTGCTAAAAATACGGCCTTTCAATCACAAGGATACGAGGATAAAACATACAAGACAGCCAAATATACTGTATATCAAAGTGATACAGTCCCACAGTTGAGTCTATAGAAAAAAGAACAGTACTGTCAGTGTCTGTAACAGTGACAGCAGCCAGTTTATTGACTGCAGTTGATATGTGATCTGAGCGCTCTGCAGGGGGACGTCTTGCCCTTTGACCCTGCAGCCCTCAGGCATGGCCCTTGTGCATGTTGGCAGATGTGACTTACTGAAGCAGACCTTTCTGCAGTGTGACAGCTTGTTACCCCCCCCACACCACACACACACCCTAGCCCCTGGTTCTCCCCCTCCTCTGCATGCACAGACGCAGACCCAAACACACAAACCCCGCCCCCAGTGCCTCCTCTCCTCTTGCAGCTCCACCTCTTCGCTCCACCCCCGCAATCTCTCCTCTCTGGGGAGATTCATTAACAGACCCCAGCTCCTCCGCCCTCCGCCAATGATTGGCACCATCAACCACCTATCCGCTCCGCCCCCTTGCATGTTGGATGATCTACTGGTCTACTGCTTTCTTGGAGAATAGGGAGTAACAGCTGGAGGGAGGGTGGAGAAACAAGGACGGTGTATGTTTCTGCTTATAAGCACAATAGTAATTTGTGTGATCTATCTTGTCTGACCTTACTGATTGAATACAAAGGGAGGGAACGGGAGTAACACACTGACAGTAGTAACAAGGTTTATGTGCCAGTGGCCACTCATCACTGTTCACTGGTCCAAAAATCAGTATCTCAAATTTTTATGTCCAACATCACAAATGTTGGAAATAAAAACACAAGAAAAGTTGTCCTTTGAAATGAATTATTCTTTCATTCAACTTCAAAGCTTTAAAAAAAATAAGAAAAACATCTGTCAGCTATCTTGTATATTTGTATTTTCATAAACTTAAATAACATATCTATCATAGAGATAATAAGAAGCTTCTCTCCTGCCAGCATAGCTCTGCCTCCACAAGCCATAAGATATCGTCTTCCTCACCGTGCGCATATCTTGTGCAGCTCTGTCGCAGCTAAGTGGAAGGAAAACAGTGAGTGCTTGCCAGAGAGAGGTGTCACTTGTTCTCAGTATTAGCAGTGGAGTAGATAAGAAAACAGATGGGACAGGGGAGGTCAGAGGGCCATGCTACGGCTGACAGGTTTGTTTATTTGGCCTGTCTCTGATATCCTGCTTTCCCCCTCCACGCCCCTCGCTGACTCTGCCTACAGCCTGACCTGGAAGTGACCATGCAGAGATGGATCAAGGCCACTTTTCACCAGAGAGTCAACACCACCCACCCCACGCACCACTCAGGCCAACTCAAAACACATGGGGCAAGTGTGGGCTTATTACCCTTCTCTGACAAGAATAACAATTGACTAATTTGAACCCGCATAGTTGCACCGACTTTGGATACTGTAGTGGGAATTTCAACCAAAACAAACATGGCCGACACCAAGAGCAAAGATACAGATGAGATAAAATTGATGGAAGCTGGTTTAAAAAAAAAAAAACTGCTGACATGTTACAATGTAAGTGTTAAATGTTTTAGCTGTGAGTGAGATTACTGCAGAAAAAAAGGAAAGGAATACGACTTCAATTAGAGGCCAAACTTCCCTCTCTTTCCTCCAGTCTGTGTGAGGTCTGAGGTCCTTATGCCTGAGCCAGGCCAGAGCTGATAACCCCGCCTGGGCACCACCAGATAAGAGCGTTCAGTGAGATCCCACTAACACCGAGCTAAAGAGGCTCTGTAGGCAAGACGAAGATAAACTGGATCCAACAGATTCCAGAAGATTCTCTCAGTCGGCGTGACTCATTTCCTTTAATGACAGATGGCAAAAAACAGATGGTTTAAGTTGGGGGAACAGAGTTTTTCTGTGGGAGACTCCTGCGACTAATCACAACACGAATTTACCGCAAAAGAAGTTTATTATACATATTAGCCTCGGGTAAACTGGTTTTGTCATCTTAGTCACACTTAGATCCAGGCCAGACCCCATTCACAGGATTGTTATGTTCCCTGCATTTATTTTCATATCCTAAGTGGTCCTGCTTGTGCGTAATTATTTCAGGAAACAGTTCGAAAAAGATGTGAATGAGTGGGCGGAAATTCACCATGATGCAGCTGAAAATCCCTCAATTGCGTAATCAGAGATGTTGAATAAGAGTCAGTGTACGCAGTAGTTGTACAAGGAATCTCACTGTTGACGTACATGTATTCTTTTCACATGATGATACAATATGATTAGCAGAAACCCACATTTCAGATGGAAATGCCAAACTCTCCTCATGGTCTGCGAGCTGTCCATTCTGTGTTGTGCTGGGTGCTTGTGAACAGCCCTGGTTCTGTAAATGGGAAACAAACAAGGTGACTTGAACTGAAGCAAATAACACCGTTCCAGCCAATCAGCAACAGGGGGCGTTTGTACGCGTGCATAGGACAAGGGCAAGAGGAGATGGTGGGAATGGTGAAGTGGGAGCAAGAGGGACGGTAAACATGCTGAACTTCACATAATTCAAATATCAACAATCCTTCTCCAGAATCCACGACTCCACCTCTAAATTGAGACCCCTCTTCAAAAGTAACATCTACAGTTGAAAGCTGCTGTGAAAGCAAATCTCCATCCAGCTTAAGTGTCCTTCTGCAAAGGCACTGTGGCCATTTCCTCATTGTTGTTCTGCAGCTGACCGTGGATCTTGACCTCTCGAGCAAACACAGACATTTTTTCCCAAAGGCGTCAATATGATATTGTATCTGCGTTCTACAACTGCTGAGTAAACTACAAGGACAAATATTTCGTTTATTGTATCATTTGACAAGAAAACAGCGGACATAACTGCAACCAAGCCAGGAGAGTAAACTGTATAGGCAGCTGCGAGCAAGTCGTGAAACTGAAGCCATGTCAGAGAAAAGCTTGGAGCGTAGTGCAGCGCTGACCTCACCAGTACAATGAACTAAAAGTTAAACAGTTTTTGTGCTATGTTCCAGCGTGTGTTCAAAGTAACAATAAAAACAGAGGACACCCAGGCTTCTTCTTCATCTATTGTAAATCTGTGTTCGAATGGTCCCAAGTGAAGTGGAATGGGCACAGGCAGTTTTATAGAAGGGGCACAACACAGAGACTTAACTAACACTTCTTCAAATGTCCCATAGTGGATGGCTTGTAATCCCTTCAGTTCTAAACAAAAGAGTGGAAGTCAAAAACAAAGCAGCGATAAAAACAACCAAAACATCTGCAGGGCAGCCACGCCGAGGCAGAGGGGATATCAAGCACACCCAGATCCAGCCAAACAGATGGTTCGTCTCCGCCATCACTCTCACACACGTATCCTGCTCAGACACACACTTGCAGCCGCACATCAGGGCCTGGGAGTGTCAGGCTGCAGGTCCGGCCCACTGGCTGGGAGGACGGGGGGGCGTGTCTTAAAGCGTGTGTGAAAAATTAAGCTGAAATCAGACAGAACATCAGAGGTCGGTTCAAACTTTTATGTGCCCACATAGTCCACATGTTGTGCAGTGTTGCATGAACACACACACAAAAGTGTGCATGCATACAATTTATTTGAGATAAACACATCTGACCGCAGATGCGCACGATAACACACGTCCTTGCAAAATAATGTTTTGGAAATTTAATGCAACCATCTACAGGAAAAAAAAAGTCACTGTAGCTAACTCACTTCAGCAGGAAGGGTCTCCAACTAACTGCTAAGAAACAAAAAGACAGGAGTGTGTGCATGCAGCATGAAAGGTATGTGTGAAGGAGCGGGGTGGGTGGTGGGTTCCTGTGTGTGCATGTGTGTGTGTGAGTATGTGAATTTCGTCTTCTCTGTCTCTCTCTCTCTCTCAACGTGTTCAGTGTGAAGCAGACCTGTTCAGACAACGAGGGCCGACTCCTGTTTAGACTGGGCCGGCGCCAGTCGTCCCCTCACTTCGCCTCAGCAGCGACAGGTGAGAGCCTTCAGCTGACTATCATCACACTCACCATTGACAACCCAGCGACACACCACAGTCAATCCATCACCCCTGTCACACAGAAAGCGTGTACTTCCAATGTAGTGTGAAGGAATTAAGGAGGAATAGTTTTTCTCTTTTTCTTTTTTTTTTCGGTTTTTGTGGATTACATGAGGGTCAAGGGTTATGAAACCAGAAACAACAATTTTGAAATGAAAGAAAGAACATTTCAGAAAGAAAAAAAGTAAAAAAGAATAAATTTTCTTTTTTGTGACAAAAAAACACTGTGAAGATTACTAATGCTTAAAAGAAGCAGTGAAATTCTTATGCATAAATCCTCATCTTTTCAGTCTCAGGTCACAGGACTTCTTTAAGACTTATTGCTATTATATAGTTAGACACAGCGTTTTTAATGTAATTTCACGCCTGACACTTGAAAGATTATTGGAAGATAATATGTCTCAGAGGTCCAAACAAGAAAGTAACAGCTCAGAAATAGTTTCTGAAGTGATAGATAAAATACATTATCATCCAAAGTGTGTAGCCCGTAAAATTGTGTTCAATATAATATGTGTGAATTTGTGGTTATAACTTGCGGTTTGTAGTTATGCACTGAAGCCTGGGGTATTACAAATCTATCTTGATACACTTTAAATGCAAAACATGTCTTTTCTTATTTTTTTTCTTTGTACACTTATGCAGTATTATTATGTATTTCTTCATTCTGTATTCTGCAGAGGAACTCTAATATAATCAGCAGGCCAGAAAGCTAGTAGCAGTAATTACAGTATATTTGAGTACGATCCCTGTCTCACAGCAAGAAAAATACAATTTATTTTCAATTATCCATGTCTCTCTCTCTCCCTTGCTCTCACACTCACTGCATCAGGACAGACACAGTAATTCGAATGCGTGATCCTCTGACACATGGATCCACTCTGGTCTTCTTACTTTTAGAGGAGACTGAAATGTTTCAATATATGGAAACGGAGAGGTTTAAAAAGTTAAGCTCAATAGGAATATCAATAGCTTGAATTTCATAAATTTGCACCACTGTTGATGTGAAACTGGAAATTCATTCCTACCAAAATTCATTTAAAAAATTGTATGCTGGCATTAGAATAAAACACACAGCATACATAGATTTATTTATTTATTTTTTATCTTGGCATGAAATGTTCTTTTGTACTCAGTTAGTTGGGTTTTGCCCCTTTTTGCTTTTGTCATGAGCAACATTTTTAATTGAGGAGGCAACGAAAAAGAAAACCAAAGTTTTAGACTTTGGTTGCACAGCGTGAACTGTAGTTTGACCCTTCATGAAGGTGAATATTACGCTGTTCTTCCATGACAGCTTTACAATCTTCAAGGTTAAATGAGGACCAATTGCGAAGCCATATATTACATCCAGACCGATTCCAGTTAAATGCGCTGAGAGGTTATAAATATTAGTGATCAGCTGCAGTAAAGAGGGGGAAAACACAAGGCTTCAAAGCTGCACTAATAATCAATTAATCAAAACTGTCCCTGCATTCACCCCTTTGTGGGATTGATGCAGACAACCCTTGTCATAAAAAGAGATCACTGAGGAATTTGGTTTTCAGCGCTGCCTACGAGGCACTGACAGAGGACATATATCTGCTTAAAAGGCATTGTGAGTGCATGCATTCACTGCATTAAATTTCTCACAATGTGGAGTGACCCAGTCATGCCATGAAGAATGTTTAGGTTGCAAGGCTTGTTATCATGTGGAAATTAATATGTGCAGGGGTATTGCATGATGTAAAATATAACTCAGCCACTATAGAGACTCCAGACAACAAAACAGGTCATTTATTACCGCGGATGATGATAAAACACCATGTCCTCTGTAACGTCATTTGTTTTAACAATAGAGATGTATTGTAGACACAAATGGAGAGTGAAGAGTGGAGACTCTTGTTCGCTGCAAACAAAGCCTGTCCCAGAGTTCGTGATAAAAATAAGACACAAGGAAGGTCCATCAGAAGAACTGTGAGTGGAAACAATATGGCATGTGGACACAGGTTACATGGCATGCTCTATTTAAAAGGCTAATCCAGCCTCACCTATGGAGCAGCATGGTCTCCCCAACTCCCTGTTGTGCACACTCTTTATGGGGGGGTTGGACAAACCCACACACATGCATGAACACTCAGGCATGCGCGCACACACACACACACACACACAACACACACGGCTCATTATATGCATACACACATACTGTACACAAAAACACACACACAGACACACTCTGAAATGTCCACTGTGACCCACCTCCCTCTCTCCTTCCACTCCCCATTTACAGCCTCTAAAAGCCTTTTCCATTTACCAGTGGGCCTGGGGCTGTGAGTGACAGGGAACAGAATGGACCTTATGTTGTCACTTTCTCAGCACTGTGGCCTGGAGGGAGGCCTGGCACAGCGGTCTGCTGCTGGTGGCGGAGTGGGTGGTGGGTGGAGAGAGAGGAGAGGTGGGGGTGGGGGTGGGGGCGGGGGCGGGTGTAGTCCACCACAGACCTGCAAGGGCACAAACATAAACTTGGCTACAGTCTCAAATTTACTCAGAAAATGTAGCCTGAAGGGAGGCCTGGCACAGCTTGCTGCCCTTTTGTATTCAGGAAGAATGGAAGTGAACAGAGAGTTGAGTGACATTTGACCAGGCTTAAGGTTAATGCGAAACCAATGGTGACAACCTCAGTGGAATATTGTCCAGAGGTTGTTTGATTCTGGGCTTCAGTCAGGACATATGTTGCACGGCAAAAACTTACTTTTGAGCTTAGAGAGAGGCAAAGTCCCCCGACCTGCAGAAATCAATTACATTAGTATTTGTTTAATTGATTAGTGGGTCAAAAGAATTAAATTTAGATAATCGATTAATCATTTTCAGTCATTGTTCCAGCAAGAAAGTTAAACATTTGCTTGTTTCAACTTCTTAAATGTAGTGATTTGTTGGTTTTCGTTCTCATTTATCATAGTAAATGGTCAATCTTTGGGTGTTTAACTGTTAGTTGGACAAAAGAAGCAATTTGAAGACATTATGCTCTGGAAAATTGTGATGAGTCATTTTCACAGACTTTTCATAGACTAAATGATAAATCAATGAATCATGAAAATAATCAATAGATAATGAAAAAAATGTGAGTTGCACATCTAATATTGAGTGTCAGGTTAGTGGGAGAGAAAAAGAAGAAATTTATGAACCATTCAAATCCCACTTTTGTCTTTACTCGTATTCTAAACATTGTCCAATTTCAAACCCAACTGAAGCTTAACAGTTTCTTGTTAAACAGACATGAAACATGAAACAGACTTGCCATTTTTAATGGAATACTTTTTGGCATTCTGCCTATGTTTGATAGTCACACTGGATTTGGGCGGGAAATGTAGAGAAAGAGAGAGTGGTATGTTACTCAGTCCCCAAACCTGTGGTGCAGTTATACAGGATGCTTTTTTAACCACTAGGTCACTGTATGCCCTGACTAGACTTGTCATTCATGCATTATGTTGACAATGAGGTGACTGTTCAAATGTGAAAAATAGCAGTCAAATCTATTTAAAAACTTTTCTGGCAAAGACAGGCAAAGCATCAATGAAAGAAACATCTCAAATAGATATTGGCCCATTGTTTGGCCCTCATCTACACTATGACGGCCTTCACCTATTAAAAATTGTGAATCAGTCTTTCAGGGTTTGGTTACTGGCCTCTTTCCCTATGGGTCTGTGCAAGCGGCCGTCATGAGCCCAACATTGGCTCAACATTCAGGTATGCAGCGAGAAAGGAGACGTGTGACGTTGACAGATGGCTCAGTGTTGACAGTGAGTGGCAGGTAGACTACCTGTTCCACAGTTCACTTGGAGATTCATTAAGCATTTTGGACAGACTCCTTTGGAAAAGTCTCGCTGTGGTGTAACCTGATCCCCCGGCCTGAGGGATACTGTAATGTTTTTACATGAATCACCCCAAACTATGGGTGAGCGCTCTGTCACAGGCCAGGGGAGAGAGGGACGAGAAAGGAGGAAAAAGGAAGAGGGGGTGGATAAGTTTGTGTAGCTTGACATCCCTCTCCTCTTATCTCTTTTCTTCTCTAATGACAAATGGCTCATCCCACAACTCACTTTCCATTCAAACCAGGTTCTCAACTTTTTTTTTTTATGTCTCCCCTTCGTCCCCATGTTGTGACAGGCATCTAAATTGATTAAGCTGTGCCCCAGGATCTGACACTACAGCGTGTTGCCTTCTATTTGTTGATTACTATTGATTTTCTTTGATACTTCATTTAAAAATCAATAGCCAGAGCAGAAGAAAAATAGGCACAGTTTACACATACTTTAACATACTATTGTGCAACAGAGAAGGCCGCAGTTTTGGCAGTAGCCGTGATGGCAGCAGCCAATTACGAGGAAAGCTCTTAACAGGTGAAAGAGAGAGGCCCCAGATCGATTCTAAGCTTTCTTCTCCAATCACAGAAAGTGGCCATAAATTAAAGCGCATCTGTTTTGTTTTGAAGACAGCCATGAAGCATGGCTGCAACTTTTTATTTTTTTTATTTCTCGCTATCCTCTGCTCCCACTTTTGAAATAACTGCTCTATCCTCCATCATTACATGACAGACAGAAAGGACAAGTGTCAAATAACAGGCAAACAGCATGCCTACAGAATGATATATCCCTGAAATTTGACCTGCCTCGCAGCATTTGAATTTACAATGGGAGTGTGAAGTAATTTACAGTAAGTTATGTTATTCTACTCCTCAGATCAGCCACTCTAGCTGTATTGCTTCAGAGACGTTATGAATGAGTCTTTCCCCCCCCAATAAAACGAGAGTAGAAAGTTGTCTTCCAAGAGTCTTCTCTAAAATTCACTGACATTTTAGGTTTGTTTTTTTTATTAGTAGTAAAAGTGAAACACAATGTAGCACTATGTGCCATTTCAGTTTTATTAAAGAACATAGAGGGTCAATAAAGATGAAGGGAGGAGATGGATTGCAAGCAACAAAAGTGAAATGCATTCAATTGTTGGATGCAGTTAAGGTCCACTTGACTTCTCCCTCCTGCTGTGACACACAAATTTGACCTATGCTAAGAGGTTAATTACTTACTTTTATCACTTAAAAATTATAGTTTCTGTGCATCAAAAATACTGGATCTGAACCGAAGACCAGAAAAAAAAATACAAAGACATCGATCTGGAAAATGCATTCCTTCTGTATGTATAATAAATACTCTAATTTCAGCTCAATATGCAGACACAATCCAGAGGATCAAAAGCCGCGACCACATTATTCTAGATTTGATTGAGTATGTGAAGAAAAATGCAGTTACTTACAATATTAAAATTTTATTTTTTTATATAAATAACACATTTATTTTGTCTCTAAAGTGTCATAAATTATGTTTCTGAAATCCCAAAGATTAATAAGAAGTATATTTGTTCAATTTCTGATCTTTGCCATCTTTACTTTTATTTGACCAAAAGAATTCATTGTTCTTCAAAATTATAATCAATCAAGTTGACTAAGAAACAGTTTTGTGTTACTTGAAAAATGTCAATTACTCATAAAATATTGCTGTTAAAAATAATTACATGAATTTAAAAATGAGTCAAAAAGTAATCAGTTACATTACTCTCAGCTCTGTCAAGCCTTTGAATAACTCAAGCTCATCCCATATTATATCTTATGTATTTAGAAATAAAAAAAAAAAGAGACATTAGGATTTAGTTAGGAATATTAAGTGACCATCAACAACTAGCATAATTAAATCTGGTGAGTGCTGTCTCATCCTCACAGTGAGTGAGTCTTCACACACCCACCTACTCTGAACAAAATCCAGGCTATTTCTGAATGTAGGCTTACCAGCGGCTAAAGTTAGCAGGCCAGCAACCTAAGAACACATGACATGAAACCTTTGGAGCTTCTCTCTACCCCTCTCTGTCTCCTTGTCTGGAGCTGTGAATGTCTGTCATTTGTCCTCAGTTGCACTAATGTTTTTCTCTCATTCCTCTCTCCTTCTCACCTATTCTCATCCCCCCCCACCCCCTTGTCACCCCTTGCCCAAACTCAAGCATGCAGAACAGAGCAGGCAGGTCTTCTCCAG
Organism: Centropyge bicolor; assembly: GCA_037975185.1. Lineage (NCBI taxonomy): Eukaryota > Metazoa > Chordata > Actinopteri > Pomacanthidae > Centropyge > Centropyge bicolor. The sequence goes on along the minus strand of JBBMOC010000001.1, from coordinate 17,313,052 downwards.
CAGACCAGAACGCTCTGTTCTCAGAGTTCTCACCTTTCACCCGGGGTGAACGTGAGGCGGCATCGCCCGGGCCCCCCGAGCCCCGCGGAGACTAGAACACAACACCGAGCCGACGATCCGAGCTGTGTGGAGAGTCAGCGGCACGCTGAAAGACACGAGCTTGTAGAAAGAAAGCACGTAGAACAAACAAGTGACTGACATCATAGAAGAGACACAGAGTTGACACGGAGACATGAAAAGCTGGTTGGAGTGTAAGGTTGTCGGGTTTAGGCCTCTTATTCAGGCAGCAGGTGTCAGTGTCTGTGTGACATACGGATCCCTCTTGGAGTGTGACCTGCTATGTAAATTGTGTATTATATATTTGTGTCTGCATATACGGTATGACACACTTTATAAGTGTAAAGTCAAAATACATCATCCTGAGGTCAAATTGGTGGTCAATTGGTGGCTTCAATTTGTGGATCAGAGAGTTTCTGTTTTGATATGTAAAGGAACAAGACTGATATGGCTCCCCCTAATGAAAATCAAGTTTTAAAATGTACATATGGTGTTTTCATATATGCTCAAAGACATATCATGATAGAGCATTTCTGCCATAGAACTGCAGTGCACAGTGTCGCAGGTTTTCATAAGCAACCAATCCTGTCAATGTCGGGTTGGGGCTACTGCAGAACCAGCCAGTATAGGAGAGATGAAGTCAAGTGTAGCTATGCATTGGATTTTGCAAACTAAGTTTTACTATTTTCAAAACAATGGCAGAGAAGTGTTCTGTTTTGGGTGAAAAAGGAGAAATGTTGAGCCTAATTTTTTTTAACAAAGGATGTGAAAGTATGAGTGGCAAAACTTGGGTTTGCAGTATTTTGCAGAGCTTTGCCACAAAACCTCTATTGAAACCTGGCACTGTTCCATCCATTTATCTGGTGGACGCAGTGAGTACGAGCTTTTAGTTTTTTGTTTTTTTTTTTAACTTTTATCTGTTGACTGTGTCCAAACAAACCTGCAGTGTGCTACATAATTAGTCAACGCCAGACTGAAAAGTTAGATGTTGATTTATGGCAAATGCTGACTGGACATTTTCTATGAAGGTGTTGATGAAGAAAGTTACATCAAACATTACTGAAATCAGCTGGTCAGAAAGCTGCTTAATTAAAGGAGGTTGGTGCGTTTGATGAGCAGAGCTGAACCTGCAGGTGAGCAGCAGAGGGATGGGTGGAGATAGAGACCATTCAGGTCTTCTCATACTACATCAAGGCAAAACTGTAGAGTAACACCTCAGCCAATATAAAACAAGATTTTAATAGAAAAAAAAATCTAAATATATAATTTTGATGAACAGAGATACGTTTTTATGGGTTTAATCAATGCCAGAACATCACAAGTCAATCTTACGTTCAATATTTTTCATAGTTTCAATAATTTCTTGTTGTTGTTAAGATCATTATTAACTATCCTGAATATGTTGAAAAAGCCAATGCTTTCTGGCCTATTATCACCAAACATGACCTGTGTTTTTTCCAGCTCATCATAGTAACTTCTAAGACTCAGGTAAACTTTATAACATTATTAGATTGCCATAATGTGTTTGTAAAATGTGTGTGCGTGTGCATGATTGCCTGCTGGCCTGTACACTGCTGTGAGCGCATGTGTGTGTTCCAGCGGTAGCGACCTTGTCCCTGCCCCCTCCGGCAGGAGTGACAGATGCTCAGTAATCTGTGTGAAAGGCGATCCACCACTTAATGGGATTGTTTCTGTTACACCTTAAAGAAGAGGCAGCCAGCAGACCAGAGCTGAGCAGTCGTCCTCCATAACTGCTGTCCTGGGACCTCAGGTGGACACAGCGGGTGGAGAAACGCCTCACGAGTGTCAGGGAGGAAGGAGGAGGGGGCTTCACACCTCAGAATCATAAAACAGTGCAGAGCTCCCCTCCCTGCAGAGCGCATTGTCTTAAAACAGATGGCTGACATATTGACAAGGAGCAGAGCAACAATATGGTTGAAAGTGTGAAAACACTTGAGCATATGGAAGACTGATTGTCACCGTTAATTGATATGTTTTTGAGGTGCTGTCAAACAGGTGTCTCTCTAGACTAGACCCAAAAATGTTAGTCTAACTACACTTATCAGATAATACATTACTGTCGCCATCAGTACTTTGGTCTGCTGCTTTTAGATCCACGTTGCCACATCGGCGTCTTCAAATTTCATAGAGTTGTGAGTGGAACATTATGTGTTTGGTCAGTTGAACACAGTTCTTTTGGTCTTTCAGTCGTAGACATACTGTACGTACCCACATTAAAGGATTAGTCAACATTTTAGGAAACACTAAATTGCTTTCTGACTGAGAGGTAAATGAGAAGATTGATACCACTCTCATATCAAATGGCCAACTATTTCTTATTTTTTGTGTACATTAATCAAATGAGATGTAATGTGTTAATTAATGAGCTTCAAACATGCTGGTGGACTGATGTTATCTTTTTGTCTTTAATCGATCGTATCAGTCTTTTCATCCAGCTCTGGTCAAGAAAGCAAAGTTCATATCCCAAAATGTCAAACTATTCCTTTAAAAACTCTCCTCTTATCACAATAGTAACCCAAGACACTTGGCCTGGGACAGAGAGGGGCACATCAGAGAGACAAACCCACACACAAAGACAGGGAGAGGCGAAGATACAGATAGAAAAGGACGACAGCATCTTTATTTCTCCCTGCTTAGAGTAACATGAGAAGGAGTTTCCTTCCTTCCTTCCACCTATGGCAGCAGTAAAACTGTCCGTGTCATAACGCCCAGCGTGTCAAAATGATATGTTTAACCATCTCCTGCCTATTATCCAGGACAATAGTTGGCCTGGATGGATTTCCTCCCAGTGTGAAATGACAGATTCTCTCTCTTTCTTGCCGAGTGCCCACTCGGCTCATCGCTCCTCTTCAAAAGACCGCGACTATGTGTCACCTGTGTAGAATGTAAAGACACGTTAGATAGAGTTTCACGGCGGACCTCTATTCATGCTTATGATTGCTTTGTTTGGTGGAGAGATTTCAGTGTCCATAGGGGAAGGGAAGGTGGGACCTCTGCTTTATAAATGAGCCGTTGCTTTGTCAACACAGGAGTGGGGTTATCTCAAGCGGCAGCTGAAAGATTGATGGAGTGAGATGATTATCAGTGAGACCACAGTATGGTGATCAGAGCATAGAGATACTGTACGCATGGAGGATTGAATAAACTAAGAATACAACAGATAAAGGCTGTCACTGTTTCTAAAGAATGAAAAATAGCGTGTGGTTAGTTTGAATTCATTTAAACCAGAGCTGCAATCATTATCAGTTAGTCCATCAACTAGAAATTCATCTGCAGCTATTTTGATGACCAAATTATCCCTTTAGGCCTTTTTTTCCAACAGTTCTAAAGTGTGAGAATTTGATTTGACATTCTTTGTCACACATGGTAAAGTGAATGACTTTATGGTTTAAACTGTTGGTTGGACAAAACAAGACATTTAAAGATGTCACCTTGGATTTTCACAATTTTATTGATTAATTGTTTATCATATATATATCAGGGAAATAATAGACAGAATAGTTGAAAATAAAAATTATTATTTATGGCTGTACATGAAACAAAACTCATGCAGCCTAATCATAAAATATGTTGCAGAATTCTGTTTGTGATTTATTGTGATTTAATTGTGTGTGCCTCTGTTGCCAGTGAGTCACAAGCCACCAAGTGACTTTGATTTGTAATAGTGTGGCAGTTGTGATTATAAACCAAGTAATGTTTCCACATATTACTTGGTTTTGATTTGGTGTCGTGTTTACACCTCTGTAATTTATCCTTCAACAACAGATCCGAGTGACAGTGCATTCACAGCCCTCACCGGAAGACACAACGCAAACTGTTGCACTTAGACACATGAATTCTTTTTTGCATTCTATATTTGATTAATGCAGTGGAGATCACAGGAAATAAGAGGAAAGAGAGATGGGGAATGACATGCAACAAAGTCCACTGGCTAGACACAAACCAGGAACATTGCTGATAATGGCCTGAATGTGATTTTTAAATTCATTACAGACTCCATATGTAATTTCCCCACATTGGAACATCAGCTTAAATTTCAAATCAGACACCTAGAAAATAAATGGTCTCTTTCCTTTATGTTAGTTTCCTGTCTCTTGGTCACAGAACACACAGTCTGAGCCACTGAGGGGGCTTCATGATATCTATGCACCAGAAGAACGACAAGACAAATAGCACATCTGACTCCAGTGGCACAAAACACTCTAGATAAACACTCCAGGTACTTGTGAGTAATTCATATATTTGAAACCATATTTACTGTGACAGAGAGACAGAGGCACAGCTGAATGAGTGAAGACCTTAGGGTCACAACGGAGGGACGTGGGGCCACAGATCAGGGGTCCCGTTCCTTCTTCAGCCTTTTCAATTAAGCCCCGGCACACTGGTAACAATTTATGAACATGACCTTCCAACTCTCCAGCTCCCGCACTCAGCCCTGGGAGCCAACCTCTCCCACCCCCCAACTACATCAAACCAACCCCAAGTACCCCTCTGACCCTCCGACCCACAGCACACCCCATCTTGAGAAACCTAATGTCGCACATGCAAAACTATATATGTATTATGTATGTACTTGAAGGGGTGCAAATGCACACACACACACGCATACAAGATCGGGTCCCCTGTGTTCACATTGAGGGGTCAGTGGTTATTCTTCAGCACAGGCTCAAAGGTGAGTAATAAAAAAATCCAATACAGTAAATGCACGGGGTCACCAGCATATCAATATATAATACAGAAAGGGGACAGATGACAAGCCATAAGACGATGGAAAGCGATTGAATTCTCTGTTTCTCCCTATCTTGCTGTCTCTGGATGCATCAATCTGCAGCTGTTGATAATTGAATTAAGAAGGAGACGTGATTAACAAGTTCTTCAAAAAAGCTGGAATTGCCTGCAATCTGACGCATGGAGACCTTGATGGGCTTCTTTGGGAGCGAAAACTATTTGTGACATCTCCACAGTTCAGCCAGCTGTCTTCATTTTAATTAAAAATCTTTCACAGCTATAAGAGTTATGGAAGGTACAGCGAGGGCTTCTGGCAGCCGCTTGAATGAAATACCACATAACAAATTGTGTGTGTGAACAGAGTAAGCAACAGCTACATCAATCGGATGTGACGGAGGATGCGATTTCCCAAAAAGGGGGCATACCGTGGCGGCCAATGCACGGTAATGCTGGACAACTTTATTGAAACTATGAAACTTTATTTGATATTATGGGGCCTGCTGTCATTAACCTGAGCTCATTGCATTACCAATACCTTTATTGCATAGCTGTTTGACTTTGGAAGGACTATTATGGATGTGTGTCGCATATCTTGACTTTTATTCAACCTGAAACATGAAGTCAACATCTATTAGAAATATAACGTCAAATAGAAACAGAACTTTGGTGCTGCTGCTAAAAGGTTGTGAAAGGTTTTATTATACTTTATGCGATATATGTATCACTTGTCTTTAAAAGCTTTTAATTTGAAAGCTTTTCATCAGGAGGAGCTAGATGGAGGAAGGAAGCGTTTGAGGCTGTGAGGATGTTTCCTCCTTCTTTCTATTCCTGTAGTGAAGCTTTGAGGGTGGTGTACAGGTAGTGGTGCTCTAATTTATCTGATCCAAGTCTGATCCTTAAAGCTCTTTTCTTCACAGACCAAACAAGTGGCAATGCTTTTACTGTAATACTGTCTGAGCGGACACTGTAGAGAAGATAAGCATAACAAGGATTCAAAGGTCTGCATCACATTAACAAAAACAAATGATGAATTTGTAACATCACGCAGAACCTAAAAATCAAAAAATGTTTCAATAATTTTCTCTCATATTCAAAGGAAAAAAGATATCTGAAGAAAAAAATGTAAAGATAAATTATACAATTCTTCATTGTGGGCTCACGTCTGAGTGCTACTTTCTGTGTCTTATATTTCAAAAAGCAGACACCAGAACAAGAGAAGGAGCTCCGGTTACAAGCGTAATCATATGAATAACATTAACAACGTGCACAACGAGCGTCAGACACATGAGGTCGTTCATCACGAAATTAATTGTCAAATTAGTTCTGATCTCATTGCTTATTATGTCATGTCTGTGCGCGCCAATGAATATAAAAAAGACAACATGCTATATCTACAATATACAGGCCGTGGCAGTAATGCGAGGCACCTGTGTTTAATGACTATGTATGCGGGGGCCATATTTGCAAATCATTTTAAATACCAATGAATGAGACATAACTGACTGACCTCGCTGCTAACAGTTGCACCTTATCTTACCTCAGATAACATCACCTCGTTCAACAAGGAACAGACCAGGAAATATATCTCAGAAGAAGTCAGTCCTGCTTGGGAATATAAGAAAGTGAGGGTCAACTTTTATAGTTGGTTATTACCAGCTTTTTATCATGCAAAACAAATTTTACCCTCAGAAGCCAAACTGTTCCACTCTGTCATCTTTATTCAAGTTCACTCTCCCAAGACCTCCATCACACTCCCTGCTGCACCTTAATAGACTGAGGTCCTCTCGGTGGCACCATAACTCACTCACACGTCTCTGCCGAGGCTATTGTTCTCTTTCCTTTACCGCTGCAGCGGGACTCTCCACCTTCTGCCGCAGCCACCAGGAGTCAAACAATCTGTCATGAATGAAAGTTTTTAATTACCAGTCTTCATTTGCCTTCACTTTGAATGTGGGTCAGTTCAGGCTTCTAACACATAACATGCTTCTCTCATCGCTGCCCTCACACAAACAAGCAGACATCAGAGGGATGCACCAAAGATCAAACGCAGGCCCTCGGTCATAATAGGGTCCAGTGCGGCGTGTGTCATTTATGTGACCCTGGCAGGGCAGTGGAAGGGGAAGTAATGAATTAGAGTGGAGCTTGGAAGGCATTAGAGATTAGGCAGCAGAGTGGGCTCCACTGAGGAATGACTGCAAGGTCAAGGGTTAGGCATATACCACCAACAGTTGTCAGACAACCTCAGCATGTTTATTAAGCAGAGGTCTGCTTATTGTGGAAAGTGTGGTATGAATAAACTTCTACAAAGCCAAAAGCTCAGCCCGTTTTTGAATTCAGTTCATTTGTAAAAAAAAAAAAAACATTCAAGCTTGTCAGTTCAGGATGACGTGGAAAAACTTCTGGGTGAGTTTCTGACAGACTGGATGAGCACAAAAAAAGAAAATCATAATCTTATGATATCATCATGCTCTGGAGAAAGATGTCCGCTGATGCAGACTTTGAGATAAATAACATATCAATCAGCAACCATGCTGGGGACAACTGACGGATCAATACTTGCAGTACAACAACATGACAATAGATTTTTGGTGAAAACACATTAATTTCTTATCTCAGGGCATCATGCATTCAGTCGTGTGTGTATCTGTGTGTTCGTAGTTAATCTGATACTACTGGATCAATCAGCCTAATATTTTTTTGTGCACATTTATGACTTGTTTGACATTTAAGCTCTCTGTCCAGACAGCAGCACACTCTGCTTCACCAAGGTTGCAAAGTGCAAATAAATATTCAGCACCTTTTAATTGGGCAACAACATTGCATTTATGTGTGTAATGTTGAAAAACAGACTTGAAGCATAAATAAGTGCTCAAGGTTAAGGATATGCTGCTGGTGCATTACATTGCTGTTGTTTCAAATTGTTCCTGTCCAGATTTGTACACCTGGTTGAGATCTGCATTTTATTGAGTGGACTCTAGTTTCATCCTTTTATGAGGGATGAAATAGGACAAATTACATATACATCACTTTCTATAGATGACAATAGAAAAAGTTTGTTGTAACAGAGATTTTATTTAAGGTGTCTAAGTTAGAAAATTAATTTAAGTTGATGTTTTGCACCACAATTAAACAAAAAGTTTCACATGCAGTAACTTTGTAGTACTATGACAGTAGTGGCTGGGTTTTTTTTCTAACATGCACATCAAACTGTAACTCTTCCTTTAAACCTAAATAAATGCAAGATTCATTGCTTTGCAGATCTGATCCTTCCCCCTTTGAATGTAAAGAAGCGCTCGCAGGATCCCGACGAGATATAAATTGTGCAATACTCCGTGAGAAAGACCTCATTCTCCCTCCCTGGCTGCCTGCCCCCATAGGTGCGATAAGTAAAGCATCCCCATAAATCTGTGGTCATCAAAGAAGTTCTGCTTCCAGGCATCGTAACCACAGACTCTGATCTGAGACACCGAGGGGTCAGGAGCACAGGCCGTCCTGACTCACACAGAGGCCGTCAATAACAAACTCCTTCCCTCGACCGTCCAGCTTCTCGCACCGGCCTTCTTCTGACACATCGTTTTGTTATTCTTACAGTGAAACATTACAGAGTACAGCCGTCTGACAAAGTCGTAAATGACGAACGGACCCAGACGTGGGAATGTGAGTAACCTTCAGAAGTCGGCCAGGCTGGTTGTGATGTCATTTCCTGCCGCAATGACGATAACTGATGACATGTGTTTACTGTTAATCACTAGATAAATCCTTTTCTGTCACTGTTTTTCATGAATATCAAGCCCCGTGTCTGTGAGACCACATAATGTATGGTATACCTGAGTACACATGGAAACAGTTTATTATGTACGTAATAAATGTGTCGTACTTTACATCATAAATGCAGTCAATAAGTTTGGAGCAGTTACAGGTTCCCTTGGTAACATTTGAAGATTACTGTAACTTGGCAATGTCACATGTCTTTGCTTACACTTTTTTTTTAAATAAATTAATTATCTGAGGTGTAAGTCAGTAGGTCTCATGGCTCTTCCATTTTTATTTAGAATTCAGCCTCTATGAAGTGACAAACGAAACAACAAATCAAAGGTTTTCTAAACACAGAAAGACAGAAAAGAAATATCGTGTATCATTGTTGAGTCCAGTTATAATGCTAATTGGCCATGTGTCTGAGCCAAATGGGGCTAAATACAAATAAAAACATAATACAGCCGCTAGATCTGTAGATTTAGCACAAGATGATTTGACTCTTGTTTAATAATAAAATGATGGACATTACCAATAATTGAGTTTGATACCAGCCTGTCGCTATCTCACCGTTTTTGGAAAAAGCTGCAAAAATTGCGGCCTGCATTGTCACAAGAGAAGCCTGAATGGTGTGACTCCTCTCAGAAGCCAGTCTGTGCAGCCACGGCTAATGTCAATTAAACAGAGTGGCTTGGTGACTGTGACCTAAAGATGATCGCTGGTGTCAGCTGCCGGCCAAGGTCACGCCACAGTGTTAATAAGATTTGATCCTCTGAGCTCTCCGTTGCACTTTCCTCGCTTCTCTCTGTTTATCCTTTTTTGTGCGTCCTGTCTCTCATAATGATATTTCACTGTCAGGTTTTTGTTGCTCTTGGGTTTTTTTTTTTTTACTATACACACACTCTCTCTCTCTCCTCCTCACACTTCATGTCTCTCTTTGTCTCCCCCTCTCTCTTCTCTGTCTGCACGATCGTTTTAATCAACAAGATGCCGGGTGACATTCATTGTCTCGCCCATTCCATTTTGTTCCGCTGCAGATAAACCTCCTGCGCGCTTTGATTTGTTGCTCGCTGTCTCTCCTCTATAAGCATAAACATAAAAGTCATTTATCACCCCGGTCACTTCATGTTCAATGAATGTAGTTAAATACTCATTTAAATATGTTCTCTGCCATAACAAGAGTGCAGGGACCGACCCCTATGTCAGTACCTGTGCCAAAAAAACAATGTCAATGTTACATCTTGTGTTTGTGTTAACAGATTACATACTGGGAAAGAAACATGGCCAAACGTATTGCCTTTGGTTTAATGTTTCTGATGAGAAGCATAATTTAAACTCATAGCATGATCTAACACATATTTACTGGTGCATGTCGATACCTATCAAGGAAAATGATTTTGCTTTGGCTAATTGCCCCTTCTACTGGACACGTTTGTAAGAGACAGGACATAAATTAAGTTCAAAATAGGCCTTTTGACAGCAGACAATTAGACCTGTCATAGATGGGAAAGCACAGTTGTTGCCTATAACATTAATGATGACTCTATTCTGTTCAAGTGTCCCAGTAAGCCGTGTCAGCCAACACCAGAACCCTGAAACTGAAGCAGATAAATTCAGCCATCATTCACTTTCTCATTTATTTTTCCTACTGTGACATCTCAGAATATCTTCAGTGAAAAAATGTCTGTTGCAGAGGCATATATGGACCTCTAACATCTAAGGTTTAAAAAAAAAAATCACAGCAAAAGAATGACATAAGTTGTTTGTGCATGTCCTCAGAAAGACACATGGATTTGATCTGATGTCTGTGTCCAAAACTGTTATGAATTACTGTATAATAAAGTGGTTAAGTTTAGAGAAATGTCATGGTTTGGGATACATTGACTACATCGTTAAGAATGGATTTGTCACAACATGATCAAAATTTTTTGGTTTTGGTCATATTTTTAAAAAATGACTGTCAGCTGGAAAACAAACAACAGTCTTCTGTATGTTGAAGTCCCATATTTGTTTACGCCAGCCATGCAAAATAAATAAATAAATGCACAAAAGCGAAACACACCTACTATGCATAAATGTAAACAGAGATACAATTCATAAATAATCCCTTCATGGACTTTGCTGCTCTATAATAATGTCACATGACAAACAACGAAAAGCATGGCTGTAATATGTTAATATTAAGGAGGACTGCACTTCATTGAGCTTTACAATTTTCAGGGCCACTGCTGCTACTGCTACTGTGCATGCAGGATAATAGATGCCTTACTGCACGTAAATGGAACAACAATCGACCAGTCAACAGTGCTTTTCTTGCCACGACAAGTCAAAATATCTTCCATCAAATGGCCCTCAGTTAAGACTTAATGATTAAAGTAATCGCATTACAATTTTTTGGAGAAAATAATGGATTATATTTTAAAAGCAACTTCCTTTGACTTTTTCCTAGAGGGCAGCTTCTGCTTCTTCTCCATCTTCTTCTTCTGTTTCACAATTGTCATCATATCATCTAGTGTTTCAGTCTAAGTTATGGCTTAAATGGCTAATTTTAGTACAGAAATCTGAGTGTTGAACCTTAACATTTTGCTCAGTAAAGCTCTGAATGTTACAATGAATCACAATAGACTGCTTGCCGTCACTGATCCACCATCAGGAAATCCATTGATTTTCATCAGACATACAAACAACCATACATCCATCTCTGCTAAGTGATGCTTAGATCATCACACAGGCTCGGTAAAATGATTACTCAGCTCAATAAAGACACTTTTATTATAAGGAAAAAAAATTCCTTATAAAGCAGTGGTCTGACAAACAGGCAGGATTACACATGTTGAACTACTTACACACACACATACAGGTCCACACTTTCCTTATAAACACAAACTCATTCATTGCTGCAATGCTTTCACATACTGCATGTGGCACATGCTCGCTCACACACACACTTTGCATTAAATATACTAACTAGTAAACAGAGAGGCAGTTAGACAAATGGACACATGTGATGTCTACAAACCCTTAAAGCTGACACACATGGTCACATTCAGTATTATATATAGGCACTTTCTCTCTCATAGCTTATAACCCTTATAATACACACAAAGGAATATCATACACGCATACACCATTTTTTGTTGGTCAGAGGGTGGAAAGCGGCATCAGTATTATCTTCATCTCCATCATCATCAGCAGCAGCAGCATTAGAGGCATCGTCAGGCTGTGCAGGTCTCACTCAGATGATGTGATTATCTGCTCCACTGGTCACTGTCTCCTGACTGGTTGGCTGGCTGGAACACATTAGCGACTGGGATGTTTCTGCCTGGCCACCCCAGGCCTCGCTGAGACCTGTGTGTGTGTGTGTGTGTGTGTGTGTGTGTGTGTATAAATGGTTGCACTGGCCGGCTGGAACATGATAACAACCTGGATATTTCTGCCTAGCAGGGCCAATGCTCCACATCGCTTCTTTTCTTCTGTGTGTATGGAGAATATGTTATATGGCAGAGTGGAGCCATCTGTCAGAGTATTTGTATGTTAGGATGTCCATCTGAGTTTCTTATACCCGTGTGAGATCCTATATTATGTGTAGACCTTGTGCAAATTATGGTTATTTCATTTCCAGGTAAGAAGATGGATTTAGGTCACTGCGAAATTTGGCCATGTCATGATAGGTCATGATGCGGCGAGAGAAAGAAGCCAACTGAGCGTCCTCACACATCAGTACTACAAACACATATGTGCATGCATGCGTGCAGTGCCTATGAGAAGGCCCCCTGTGGACAAAGCAACTGCACCAATATCCCCTCAGTCAGTGAGGCAGTGAGATGAGACGGAGCTCAGTCAGACGTAATGGGCTGAGAGCTGCCGGAGCTCCCAGCTGACCCACCAGAGGTTCACTCCCAGACACAGCAGCACTGTACAAACAGCCTTTAACACACCTGCATGCTTCACTGAAGCCACCGCAAGTGTGAATATCTCAGCTCAAGCTCACTAAACATGAATACCCTACTGAAAATATGATGCATGCTCTTAAGATTGTTGGTTCATGATGCAACTGCCAGTGTTGAACTATGTCTTTGTGCTAAATTTCAAGTCTTGCACTTATTAAGTGTAATTTACAGTCTCACTCAAAAGCCAATCCAAAAAAGCTGATGTAATGAGTTTACTTTCTGAATGCATTGGAGGGAATGGCAATATCAGCATTTTTATTGTGCATTTCATTCCAAAATTAAATTTATCAAATCTGTTGTTAGTTTTGTTTTTGTGCCCATTGTCCAGGTGTTTTACATAAGAAATAAACTCTCGGAGTAAGGTTTAATATTTATGACAGTTAAATTTGTCATGGATTGTTATACTTTTGACAGATTACTTGCATCTGTCACAAACTGGCTCAGGAAATGTGACAAGGAGAGACAAACAAACATAATTTATTAAACTAAAGTCAACACAAATGAACGATGGAGTGTGTAGATCAGCAATGTCAGCAGTGCACTGATATGGAGGTGTTGAAGATGCTGCAGTGTAAGGTGGATGTAAGCTTAGGATGTAAGTTTATAGCCTGGGGGCCCAGGTGTACTTAATCAGCTGATGACCCTCCCATGTCATCCAATGGCCTGCTGAGATTGGTCCAAGACAATAAGAAGGGCGCCAAATATGAGGCATTAAAAACTGAGCACTCTGCATGTTTTCACATATATTGCTGTCAGTCTTTCACCAAATCAAAGCTTAGGCTGAACTGCTTGCTTATTTTGTGCTTTCTTTGAGGCATTATGCAACCGAAATATGAAATGATAAATCTTGAAATGTAGGTATGTAAAACTGCAAGTGAAAGACTGACTTAAATGTCCCCACTAATAGGTCACTGCCTTTTCCACATAGTATTTCCTTTACTTCCATTTTTTGAAAAACATCACTCCAGTGCCGACACAGCAGTTTGTCACAAGCCATACTCTGCCTAAATGTGTGATTTCCTCAAACACGCTCTACCTTATGAATGAATAACTGTTCAATGTGGAGTCTCAGATATTTTGCTGCCACACATAAGAACATTGTAATGTACGTATGTGCTCTATGAGGAGGTGCAGCTGCTCTCTCTCAACACCCCTTGCTGGTGCTGCGGCAGACTGTTTCTGGAAATCTCACTCATTCTTCAAAATTGATTTAGTGTGCATGTTGGAAAGGGGCATTGGAGGGACGGCAAGAAAGAGACTGAACTTGAGAGAGAAAGACAAAACAAGGGGAGAAAGTAAACAAAAATGATGACAGGATGAAAAAGACGTCGACAGAAAGGCACATATTGGTCATGATGCCTTAGCCAAGTCACTTTGAATGAGCACTGTGTTAACTTCTGCAGCACAATTTTACACCAGGCAGTGACTCCTGGATGGCCTCCACATAACCAGTTTTACGCCTCTTACCGTGGCCGTTGCTGAGCGGCCACCGATGCCAATGTAGTCGTCACCCTTGTCTCTCCTCCCATCAACGGCGTCCGCTCTATAGACCCCTACACTGTAAAATTTATGGCTCGGTCTCTCTCTCAGGCCTGCCGGTCTGTCAGCACATTGCCAAGAAACCTGTTGCCTCAGGTGAAAAGTCCACACTTGTATTTTGGTCTTTTTAAATTCCTTCACCCAGCTCCTTGGCTTTGGTAAATCGCCTCCAGTCTTGGGTCTGTATCTACAGCATAACCACATGTAAGAGCATCGCACACTGCACAATATACCCCTCTGTTCCTGCTCTTCCACCACCTCTCCTTGCAGATACCAAACCACCCTGCGCTCGGGGATCCAAGACGTGTTTGACAGCAGATGGTATGAATTATTTGCCTGAGTCTCTTCCAAGGCTTCTTGGCATCTTGGTTTTTTGAGGTGAAATATTTATGGGGCCGGTGCTAGCCAGTGCACACGGGCACCTCACTGTGCTGCTCTTGTGTGTTTGTGAGGAAATGAAGGCCGACCGCAAACACAAGGGAGCGGATCTCTCTGCTGGCTGAGTCCTGACTGCTCTCTCATGTGCTATCAGCAGCGACGTGTCGGCTATGGTTATGTTAGATGTCAGATAAGTTTAGATCAGACCGTGACGAGAAGCCCTCCACGCACACAAATGGTAAGAGATAGGGCGACTCATTGTGCCGCAGGCTGCCAAGGCTCATATCGTCTCCGCTGCTGGATGAAACCTCATATCTCTACCTCATATCTCCAAAGGTGGGTGGCACAAGTAGATCAGAGTGTTATGACTTTCCTAGTTTTGAATTTTTGCAACAATACAAAGTGCCCACTAAAAGGAGTGTGTTTGTACAGAACAAACATTGTCAAGTTGTTGAGTATATTTAAAGTAATCTGGTTCCAAAAGGTATTCATTAATCCTCTCTTTAACTTGACTTTTGATAACTACCAATATGTTACATCTTGATTCCTGAAACCAACTTCAAACTATAATCTGTATGAGATTTATGAGTAATATCTATATAACCAATATAACTATGCTTTCCTATAATACCTTTGTTTTTACAAAAGAAGATGATTTATATTGCATGTTTGGGCCTTTTCTTCAGCCACTATGCTCACACACTTTCTGGTTACAGCCCCAATGGTTCTTCACTTGGGCAATGCTTTTCCCATATCGTATCAATTTGCAGCCCACTAACTTACCTTTGTTACAGCTCATTATGAACCGTATCACCAATCTCAAATTAAAGACACATTAAAGAGCAAGAAATAAAGTGAGGAAACTTTACAGTAAATATTTTGATTGGTGAAATTTCTCACTTCACTGAGATAATACCAATTAGAAACAGGCTAATATTAAGGCTTCAAGTGCATTTATCTTCCATCGTTTATAGATTTCAACTTGCAACCTATTCAACAACATTTTAGAGAAGTGTCTACATATATGTTCAAGGTGTTGTGGAGGCTGTCTGTCTGAGCAGAGAGTGTTTAGTTTTGAAATACTTATCGTCCCGTTGACAGACGAGACTAGAGTTTTTCCACCACAGCCCCAGACTCAGGCCACCTAACAATAGCTCCCCCAGTCTCGTGTCTGCTAACGGCTATAACAGGGCTTAATGAGGACAAGGAGAGACAGGGCTCCTTTAGCAGCATCACACAAATGAAAAATCTGCACTATAATGGAAGATTTTGTTATGTTGTATACATGCACCGGACTCTAGTACATGCTCTATTATATTTACACTATGTAAATAGTCTATAACATTTCAATGGAAAAATTTGTAGTATGTGTGACAACTCCAATGAAAGGAAAATAAAGCGAAAAAGTAACTTGTAGCAATTGTCACATTACCTTTTTTCAAAGCCACAGATTGACACCCAACACTGCAAATGATTATGATACCTGTTAATTTCTTGCACACTAACATGCCAAAACACAGTGTCAATGGTAGGACAAATTGTGTACTACACTGAAGTGTGCAACTGTATCAGATCCAAACCTAAACTCGAAAACTAAATAAAAGTATACCCTTTAGTTTTTCTATATTTGAATCAAGTACAGACTTTGTCTATTTTCAGTGTGATTTGTTTTGTTCTTCTTAGTTTTTGGTTACTGTTATGAGTGGATTCAATTTGGGTGGCATTTGGAAGTCCGACATCGGTGGGCTTCCTGCCACCCAATCTGGTATCTTAGCCCACACTGAGAGAAAGAACCAGACCAGCCTCCTTAGATTAGTATCAGTCCCTGAAGGCTATTAAAAAGCCATTTGTCTCAATACAAATGGCAGCCAGTCATACGCAGCCCAAGTGTTGCTTGTTATATTTTAACCCTGTAGATTCTCCTCTGTCTGCCATAATGCTGCTTGTGTTAGACCAGAGTCTCCAGGTAGAAAAACAACTTACTTAAAACTTACTTTAGAGGCGCTACCAACTACTGCTGCTAATTGGTCAGTTGTTAATTCATGCAATGATGTTAGAGATACATCAATAACAAAGCTACAGAAACACACACACACACACAAAAACTATGAGCAACAATGAAACTGATGATTAATGTGACAGCTTTTTCAGTTAAACTACGATCTTATTAATGCTCTCTGTTCACCCCCATACAAACTATCTACAAACATGAGTCATTACGTATCTGTTTGTAAAAGACTTTAAATTAAATTATAGCACCATAGCATACAGAAAAAAACAAAACAAAAAAAAACAATCAAAACAACTTGGGTACCCTGGATGTCAGACCCACAAATGTAGCATACTGCAGCTAGCAAATTAGCTGTTAGCTGTAGGGATTTCAAGCCTATGGATTTTAATGGAGAACAGCACAGACAGAACATAAGCTTAACCTGGTGTGTGCAGTAATTATTTCGGGGGAGTTACTACATTTAATGAAACAAGGCAAACGGTAATGTTTACAGTATGTCAGTGCAATCTTACTGTCTTACATTTCAATTCAGCTGTCCCTTCCTTCTTCCTCTAATTCCTCACCTACATTGAGGAGGTGACCTCAACTTTCCACCCTGGATTTTAGTGAAGAATCCCTTTCTTTTAAATTTTACATATAAAGCCAGAACTGTGCTGCAGTGAGGATGATGAGGTGTACCACCTGAGAGAATAAGCCAAGTAATGGTGGTTTATCACTAACGTGACAAAGTAGTTGCCATTGAACTGCATGACTTTTGTTGTGACTGAGACCGGCGAGCCAGATGGAGAGGGAGCAGTGGAGAGAATGACAGACGACAACAGCGAGGGAGAAAAGAAGAAGAGATAAGGATAGAGACAAAGGGAGGGTGAGAGCGAGAGTTGTAGAGAGCAGGCAGGTTGGAGTGTGCTGGCCGGGCCCCAGCGGAGCCATCGATCCAGGCTGGCCTTACATCAGAGACAGGAAACCTGAGCTGCATGCTTCATCACCTTCCCTACGGAGTCCTCCCTCTCTCCTCTCTTCTAAATAGGTCCCCTCTACCATCTCCTCTCCTCTCTTCTCTTCTCCTCTCTTCTCCTCTCCTCTCCTCTCCTCTCCTCTGTCAGGCTCCACTACAAGCTGCTGTCAATTCATCATTCTATGGCCGAGGCTGGCTGCACCCGGCGCTAAGTGCACACAGCCGTCCATTCACAACCACTCATTCATTATACCCCCTGTGCATGTGCATGTGCACTTGTGGTTTTCACAGTGTGTGAACATGTGTGCACATCGGTGTGTATATTATGCACAACCTGTCTTGCCTGTCTACTTAAGCTATTGTTTTGAATAGGGGGGGAGTTGGATTATGGAGGCCAGTGCCATGCGACTTGGGGGTAACAAGGTTAGGTTATCGAATTTGTTTAGGCGTCACTGTCTCCAGTGGGAGTCAACTCAACCCCCACACTCCACTACCTCAACCCTCATCTCTCAACCCACTCAGTCTAAAATATCTCAGTGTTAAGGGGTCTGTTGTGTAGCAGCTTGGGTGTTTGCTTATATATGTTTCATGACACTGTAAGACTCCATTTACTATACAGTTTAAAAGATGTTATCAGGCATGTTCTGTAACTGGCCACAGCAAACAGTTAAGGACTAAAGTCATTACAGAGTCTTAGGTATAATCTGCACCAGTAAAAGCTCAAGTCAAGTTGCAAGACATAAAAGGCAGAAAAAACAGTGATTGAGATACATTAAGTCAGAATGTCTGAGAAGAATGAACACATTGAACACAACAGAAGACAGAGGAGTAAAATTCAGAGCCAGTGAAAATATTTCATTGAATTTAATTTCAAAGAATGCTTTTTATGTAAAGGCAATTAATCATTCTGATCACATAAATATGCAACAGCAAATACATTTTGAGTAAACATAGTACTACCCTGATAACCTAGAATGAGGTAATGTTGTTAGCTGACACTCACAGCACTTGGCCTAGGTTAGAGAAAGATCATGGTGGTCGTTAAATACTCAAAAAGTCAAAAGTGACTTGAAGCATGAGACAGGATGTATGTATGACATTTTATAGAGACCAGTCTTTTTCAAAGTGCTTTTTCTTACCTAAATATAACCACAAGCAGGGCTCAGGACATAAATCCCCACATGGCATAAAACTGTTGCACTTTCTTCACTTGGAAAACGTTACCCGCGAAAATAAATCTGACAGCAATTATGTTTTCTATCACAGCATAACTGTAAAAAACAAATAAATACAACAAAAGAATGATTTAAATATCAATCCCATTATTACAGTACCTTTAACCAAATTAGCCGTATAAACATTTGTGGTTCAGTGTTTGAATTTGGTTGAAATGGCTTTTTGTTCAAATATTCCACCAACTTTTGAATAGATTGCTGTTATCTAACACAAATATTCATGACCCCCGGAGGATGAATCATAAATACTTTGATCCTCTATAATTTCATCTTGTGCCATCATTTGGTCAAAATTTCATTTTCTCCAACACTTTGGTTTATGACTACAAACCTGCAAAACTCCCATCAGCCAAGGGCTGATCTGTGATTAATGCTAATTGTTTGCATTCGTCAATGGAACTGAAGATAAATTGAACATTTAAATGTACTGGGAAACCCCTATCCAGATTATTTTTGGGTCTTGTACCATCTTTCAGACCACACGCCCTGCACAACACACACTGTGTGATACTCTCAGCTTTCAGCAGGAGACATGAGCCTAATGAACAACCTAAACAGGACAAACACACCTTTTCTCCTTCCTCATACAGTATTGATTTATTCTGTTGATATCATACTCCCCCTCTCTCACACACACAAATGTACACTGTAATGGTCCGTTCCTCCTCACACATCACCCCCATCAAGTCTACATATCTAAAAGTTTAACCGCGTTAAGTGAGACAAATCCTCTTAAATTCTCTGCCTTCTTCTTTGTATCCTCATGTACATCCTGTTTGTCTGCTGTCCAGATCAATGCTGATGGAATTCCCTGGTTGAGACTGGTAGAAGGAAAAAAATAAATATATACATTTTGCCATGAATAATACATTGACTAAGACCTGCAGAATGACATCAGTGTCTGTTTGATTGTGTGTGTTGTCTTGGTGAGGTGAACTGAAGCCTCAATGTTTTTCTAGCATAATGTGATATAATAACATTTGCATCTTAAGAATATACAATTGTAGTGTTGATCATGTGTTATTTTTCAGTCAGGCTCTGTGAGCAACCATGTCCGGGTCTCGTCACACTAAAAACTGCGTGTGTGCTCAGTAATTCTGGAGGTGCCTAAATAAAAGAGCACCAGCTCGTTGACTGAACTTGATGGAGCTTTTTAAAATTGTTCATAAAACTGATGAACCACTCATTGGTGCAAAGAAACGGAGGAAAATGTAGGCCACTGAGAGCAGAACCCTTATGAAATATTACCCAAGAAGTCAGTTTGGCTGTTCGTGGCATCATGGCTAACTGGACTATTCTGAAAGGGCATTAGCCCGTCCTTTTTCCATGCATGACTAGCTGGTGCATTTGAACCCTCCCGATGAATTTTTCAACATCATAGGTAGCTTCAGGAACCTGATAAAGAAAAAAAATGCAGACGCTAACAGAAGCTGAAAGCCCAGGCTTTAGTGTCTGGGCAAACAGATTTCTGGGAAATGAATAATGTAAAAACCAGAAGACAGGAGATACGTAAATAGCTGAGAGAAGAAGAGGATACGGCCACATTTCCTACGGGTGGCAGTTAGAAGAAAAATATGTGCTGTTCTGTTAGATAGAAGGTTCTCAGATCAACATTATGAGTTACAAAATGGCTTATGATGTTTGCTACATGTCTGTCATGTTCTCCATTGTTTACTTTGATATGTAGATGTAAATCTTTAAAAATGGGTCACAGATACAGTTTACATGCTCAGTAAAAATAAAAATGCAGCACTATCATTTTTACTTTGGAGTAAAAGATGTAAGATTTCTTATGTGGACGCGAAAGACTTATTTCTCTCAAATTCTGAGGGCAAATTTGTCCAAATTCGTGTTACTGAGCACTTCTCCTTCGCCAAATAATCCACCCACTGATTACTGATACTAAGACAGTGATTAAATGTGCAGCATGACTGTTGCACAGGTTTCACAGTGAAAAGCCATTTTAAAATGCGCAGTTTGATCTCATGACACAATGCCACAGATGTTGTAAGCTTTGAGGGAGCGGACATGCCGGCTGCAGGACTGTCTACCAGAGCTGATTCCCCTGTATTGAATATTCATTCATTTGTTTGTGTTCCCAGAAAGTCTCACATCTTTTACTTCAACTTGTGAAAAATGGGAGCAAAAACAAAAGTGTTGTGTTCATATATTTGTTGAGTTTTCTTTCATTATTCAAAAGGGCTCCATAATTTCCCCAAACAGCTGGACACTGTAGCAAATCTTACTAAATAGCAGCAGTAAATAGTGCATTTGTTGGGGACCTTTTAGCTTTGGATTTGATGCTGTAGTGACTATTTATGGCATTAGAACTATGTGTGCGAGGCTGACTCAAAATACATAACAGTGCAAATTGTAATAAAGCAATGTGTCACCCAGTGCAACACTGTGGCTCATTTATGTATTTTTAATGGTTTTTGGACAACAATGGAGCTCTTTGGCAGAGAGGAGCAAGATAAATCAGGCTTTGGATACACAGACAATACGTGTCAGTAGAATTAAGTCATTGTTGGTTTTTATCTTTTCATGGGGTTTGCTGAAAATTCGAAATGTACAGCATATCATCAGACTTATCCTTGATAGCAAAACACAACACAGCTGTCTGCAACAAGCCTAAAAGGCAGCAGTGCCATCTCTAGTCAACTACGAATCTTCTTGGTAGGTCTTGCTTTGCCCCCCACGCAGCCTCAGAGTGAGTAAATGGTCATCATGATCAATATCTATTTCCTGTGGTGTCAGGTTTCAGAATAATGTCCATATTGAACCAATGTTTCAGCAGACTCCCACCACAGTTTTTCTCTCCCAGCCGAGCACCGTTTCCGTTGCAGAAGGAGAGAAAAATCCCTACAAATCAGATTAAACAAATGATTTTCAGAGAAGCCATTGATCATCCATCTTCCTCCACTGACCGAACTGGGAGATCCTAACAGGGCAGACTGGGCATCTGAGAAGGGAATGTGCCTGTAATCTGGTTTGCAATTCCTGTTTATCCTGCACAGATCAGCAGTGTTAACTTAATAGGTGGAAACTCTTGATCTCACTGCTACTCTGAGCCTGAGAAAATCCACCCTAAAACCAAACTCATGTGTTATGCTGGAGAAAGAAGCTTTTGATTTGTGAACACAAGTCTCTAGAAATCAGAGACGGTAACCTGTGATCTCACTAAAACCTCCCTGACATTTCAGTGGACACTAATTTTATGAAATTTAGTGAAGGTCAGGTCACTGTTTTGTGTTTCTGAGCACTGTAAATCAAGAAGGGGTTCATGATCTGGCTGGTTTGGGCAATCTTGTTTCCATCTGTGGGAAAGAGTTTGAGATTGACACCACAAAGTCAAAGAGCCAAAAAACATATATTTTGTTCAAAGGTAGATTTTCCCTTTGAATAAAAGTTGAGAATTAGAAAGCCTTCCTGAGAGGCAGCACTAGTTACTGTGATGGTCAGTGGACGGCCCTTTTACTACCTCTCCCCACTGGGAATCTTTGTAATACAATAAAGCAGCTCATGTAAAATACATTTCTACATCAGTAAACTGAGTTATTACCCTTATGGCAAACAAAAAGGCCAGCACCCATGCAAAGCACTAGTAAGCCAATCAATGTACAGTCTGTGCTAAAAGCGCATATCGGGGAAGGGGGTACCTACTTAAAAGCCTGCACTTTTATGCCTTAATCAATTTATGGGTGTACTGGTCATTCTGTTTAAGCCAATAAACTGGTGGATTACCTTGAAATACTGCTTAGCCCATTGACCAGCTGCGTTTATGATGCCAGTTACAGAGGTGTGTGTGTGTGTACATTTTTTTTTTTTTTTTTTTATCTTTTTGGATTTAGGCTGATGATGCTGAAGGCATGAGCATCTTTCACAAAATTGTAATTGAACTATGAGAAGAAAACAAGCTTGGTTTTCTTACTACTTGGTTACAATTCAGTGATATGTAACATCATATAAAAGGCCACAAAAACTTTTTTCATAATAACTAGGACTCATGTGTGATTACATTACTCTTAATGGCTAAAAGTAACGGAGTCTTACATGAACACATTATTTTCTGCCAAGATTAGAGTAGTTTTAGTCAGTGGGGCTCATCTGGAAAAGAATGATACTTCTAATTGAGCCACTTACACTCAGATGTTAGAAGTAAGGTTAAAAATGTCCCTGTGTGAAAGACAAATGACAGTCAAACCTGAGACATTCTGCATGAGAGCTGGCTGTACAGTTGAAAGCAAATGCACAGCCTCATGACACACACTCACTCCGATTTCACTTACAGGTCCTATGCCTAATGCCTAATCCTCATTCGGTTTCATTTTCAGTCTCTCACACTTTCGCTCTGCCTTCCTGTCCTCCTGTCCTCCCACTCCTCTCTCTCTTTCTGCTCAGGCAGACAGGAAGTGTCAGGTCAGGCCAGGTTATTTCAGGCCTAATTGGGAGATTGATGTTCCTCCAGAAACCTGGCACCTTGACGTGCCTTTCATCCTCTCTCATGCACTTCCTCCCAAACGGCAAGAGCCAGACATGTTGACGGCTCACTGAAACACAGACAACGGTACTTTTGGAGGATTTCTTCCTCAACCAATCAAAGGCAGTGATGACACTGGAGTGACAAACAGCATCACTGTCAGAAGGTCCCTCAAGAAATGACTGCTTTTGCTGACCGCCTTTGTCTCCTATGATTCCACAGTGCCGAACTTACCTGTTACTGAGGCTATAGAGCTACAGAAAGGAAGAGAGGATCCTTGAATGGGCTGAAAGAATGGGGGCATCGGTTCCGGCTAATGGGGCTATTTGTGGGGAATGTCTGGAGGGGTACAGTGGGGGCAGTGGCTCTATCGTGTCCCCTATCACCAGGCCACGTCGGAGCGGGCCGTAACCTGAACCTCACATCCACCACTTCTACGACACAAGCAACAAGCATCTGGGGCAGACAAGGGCCAGTGGAGCATGTCCTGACCAGTGTTCTCTGTTTAAATAAGATAGTACNACACACACACACACACACAGAAAACACAGAGACAGCCCGCTCATGCTCACACACACTTAGACACACAATACCTCGCGCACACTCACACTCTGATACACAAACACACAGAGACGGACCCCCTTGCAGCGCTCGGCTGATTCCGGAGAAGGCGAAACCTCAACCGCCTGAGAAGGTGCTGACGACAAACAAAGACAACAGAAATCTTGTGTTTCGAGACCCCGACCCCCTCTGTGTGTGCGTGTGGACTTGTACTTGCTACATAGCGAGGACCAGAACGTGTTTTTAACCAACAATGTGAGGACTTTTTTGGAAAGTGTGGACATTTTAGCCAGTCCCCACAACTTCACAGGGCTGTTTGGAGGTTAAGAATTTATTTTAAGGTTATGCTGTAATAAGGTTTATGGCTATGGTGAGAGGCTAGGGCATGCATTATGTCAATGAGGGTCCCCACAAGTATATATGTGTGTGTTAGAGTATGTGAAGTAGATG
This sequence comes from Centropyge bicolor, assembly GCA_037975185.1. NCBI lineage: Eukaryota > Metazoa > Chordata > Actinopteri > Pomacanthidae > Centropyge > Centropyge bicolor. The sequence goes on along the minus strand of JBBMOC010000001.1, from coordinate 17,288,934 downwards.
GAGCGTTATTGGACTGGAGATAGAACTTCACACCTGTAATTGAGAATTTCCTGCATTTTTTTTCTTCTTGTTTTTTTTTGCTTATTGTTACCTATGATACACTGTATGAATACGTTTTTGCATGTGCAAGCAGGTGTGTGTGTGTGTGTGTGTTAGCGAGTGTGAGAGAATGGTGTAGCAGCAGTGGCCCAGAGCGGAGGTCACATGGCTCAGTGATACCTCCCACACTGAAGGTCAAGGCTTCTACACCCAGGAGCAGAGGAGGAGAGGTTGAAACAGATCGATGATCCAGATAAAAATACACTGCACCTCAGCTACTCTCCTTTTATAAACACACAGACACACACACATATTCACAAACATATTCACACACCATCAACAAATGACTTAAATGCCACTACAAATGATCCTGGCCTGCTTTTAATGAAAGTGATATCAAGGCGAGAGCAGTGGCTGCTCGCTTTTAGGACAACGATACAGTAATGGAAGACCATTAAAAGATCATAACAGCTTAAACGATGAGGTCTCTATTGTTGCTTCGGCTTAAACCTCCTGCAATCAAACCACCATTTGCACTCAATAGAAAGGGGGACAGGTTGGAAGGTAAAGTTACTTCTTCTTCTCATAATGGCACCACAATGACATCCACAGAGTATGCTGGTCAAAAAAAGTCCCGATGGGGTAAAGTAAGAAACTGCAGCGGGTGAGTGGGCACTGGTGTGCTGAAGAGAGAAAATCAGACAAGAGTGCAGCTCATGAAAGACGACAATGTGTGATTTATGTGAGCAGTGAGAGGAGTGGTAATTGGGAGTAAAGCTCCACAATGCTTTTAGTTAATGACAAGTCGACTAGTGAAAGATGTCCGCGCCACCACAGCCCCTTATTATGGATGCTGGTTAACAGTGGGAAGAGGGCTGGTGAGCTCTCATCAGGTAATGAAGGAAGAGCCAGGCTGAGAATGGATGGGGGCCGTGGCAGCTACAGAGCAGAAGACAGGAGAGTGTGTGATTTCCTATTCAGGCAACCTTCCTTAATGATGATCTAGCTGGTGCATTTAAGGAAGCTAGAAAAAAATAGTTTGATAATGTTAGCAATAGTTGCTCTCTGCTGTTATTCTGTTAAACACAGTTCCCCATGCTGGGACAACGATTAAAATTTCAATAACAACGTCTCATAGATTGCCACTAAAACATATCACGCACTGACTGGATATGAACCCTCAAGTCAACCGGATAAAGAAACGGCCCCTTCATCCGAGAAAATATATGAGCCACACATCTGATCTCACCGCACTCCTCATCATCAGCCATCAACAGCAGAGACAGATGAGTGAAATCACCACAGGAGAGTTAAAATCAATACTGTTACTATCTTTCACCACGAGACAACTGCTGGCGTGACGCTGTCCATTATTAGGATAAGTAAGAACTATGCCTTTCATAAGCTAATCTAGCCCATCAGAGTGCAGGAGAGGACTAAAGTTCTACCAATATCAATGTAATATTGATGAGTTTCGTTCCACTCAGGCCCTGATGTGTTTGGCAACAAATTACGCAAACAGCGTTCATTAGTAAGACAGTCAGAAGCGCCTTGTGTCCCGTTAATGTATGAAGTGACATAAATAAAGACAAGGTATGAGACAGTGTTTGATAAAAACTAATTAGGTATTTATGCTCTGGGTTAAAGGGGTTACGGTGTTATTCAAACAAATACATAAATCATGATGTGAATGCCAGTGGAAGATATATAGAGAGAAGCGTAGCTGAGCTCATGCTGACATTTTTGCTGATGTTGCTAAAACACAGAGGGCACTCAAGACTTAAAACTAATGGCTCATAATCTGTTATTTTGTTTCACCAAGTTAATGATGATGATAGAAATGTGTGTCAACTGCGAGAGAAATAAACAAATTCTTATGATTTATTCAGACTAGTGGAGAAACTTTATTGCTATAGTTTTTATCTACAGACCTGCAAATGATACCACTGTGTCACTTTCAGAATGGCAGTCACTCACTCATGGAGTTTCTGTGGACATTACTGTTTGTCTAATTGAATGTGTGCATGCAAACTGCTTGTCCAATCCCACAGTTTCCTGTAAATTTGTTTCATCAGTCATGAGGCCTGGTTTTATTTAAATCAAGTTAAGATCATACTACCTTTTGGTTCATCATATCTGAAACACAGAGCATACCAAACACAGAAATGTAGCCTACATTTATCTCTATGTCGCAAAGTTTCATACACGTTGAAAAAAAAAAAAATCCTGCAAAAGTATAATAACACTAACAAAACCACAATCAATAGTGCCAGTGTGTCATGACAAGACTCAGGCCCAGTCAGGGTTGAATACATCGCATCAAACAATCGACTTGATGTTGAATGAGATGTCCCCATTCCACCGCGACTATATCGAAACTGCTCAAGCTTGCAAAACATACTGAGAGGGGACAGAGAGGTTTAGGGTGCTCGGAGCATGCCTGTGGCAAACCTCCGTCAGATATTGTTTGTGTTTAGCACTGGGCCGCATGAAGAATTGATGAAGCTCTCTGGAATGGTGCTATCATCAGGGCAAGGAAGAATCAGAGCATGGCAAAGAACTGCATCTCTGCCTCCCCCGTGTAAAGCTACCGCCATTTATGAGAGCCATCCATTAGCTCCAGCCACGGGGCCCAACTCCTGCACGCATCTGTGGTCACTGCGGTGAGAGGATGAGTGTGTGTGTGTGTGTGTGTATATGACAGGAGGGAAGGAAGAGAGATTGGGCAAAACAAATATGAAAATACAGTAAGTAGGAGATGAGAGGGAGAACAAGTTGAAGTATCATATAGTTCATGTCTGTGAAGACTAAGTCAGTCAGGCAGTAATGTGATTGGTTGAAACATTTTGCTGCATATTAAAGTGTGCGCTGTGGCAGACGTTAAGACTCTCACGCAGTAGGGCCATTAGCACTGGTGGCTTGTTTGAAGCCTAAGGCACTTCCCAAATGCTCAGCGGTAAAAGTGCATTTTGTGTGTGTGACTTGAGTGTGAGTGTGTGTGTGTGTTTGTCACAACAATAGCAGAAGAATGAGAAGAAAGAAAAGTAAATGTAGAAGGTAGAGAGAAATATAGAAATAATATGTAGACAGATGGAGGAGCATGAAGACAACACAGAAAGGGCACAGTGGCAGGAGAAGACAAAGCCTGGACACACACACTCGTGCACACACACACACTCACACAGCTGATCTTCTTACACAGTCTTGGCTGTCTGTAGGCTAACCACAATCCTGCTCCCTGCAGTGTTGACCGCAAAGCAGTCAACAGAGGCACACTGGGCCTTATCCTGCATGACACGCAGGTCGATAATCATGCACACCACCGCATAGCACAACACCACTGTAACTGCTATACCTGGGCCTGCCTGCCTACATACACAAACACGCCTGGATGGAGCCAATTCATAGTGTGGAAATAAAGATTTTTTTTTTTTAACTTATTGAATATTTGATTTCTCCTCACTGTGAGATAAAAACAGTTTAAAGACAGACCCACAGTGAGTTTGCGAGGGACCTTGAAAAGAAGTTTGGTAATCACCCACGTACTGCATGCCTTTGTATTGAGAAAGGCCTCCTAAGCCACATATGTGAGCTGTAATGAATTTGCTTAAACTGTATTTGACATATTTAGTGGAGCACAAAATGAACAGTATAGATTTATAGAACAGTTATACTGTTGAAATTTGCTCCATCCTTCACATTTAGTCTTGCAGTGACAGGAATACTTTGCTTGATCATTTCAGATGTTGATGCAGAGCATAGTGAATATCGGCGGTGGAGCTCAAGACAATCATTTTGATTGTGACCACCCAAAAATATACTCTACAATACAATATGCTGATTGTCACTTTGGTGGAGGCTCTGGAAAAATTTGGTTTTACTGGTGGGAAATGATTTGTATTGATTTGTGACTTTTAAAGCTACACTGAGATGCAAATTCCAGCAAAACAATTAGTTCTTGAGAAATTTTATGTCTGTATTAAGTTAGAACATGTACAGTCAGACACAACACAAAACATATATTAGTACATATCTACCCATATATACTCAGGTTAGTCATTCACACAGTATTCATTATTCATTAGCTCATATATTTGGGCAACAAGCCTGTGACCAAGGTAAAGAAAAGAACCGCTAAATAACTCTGAGGCATTTACCTCCATCTTTCCCTCCTGTAATACTGTAAAATGCAGCCTGTGCTGTCCTCAGTTTTAACACAGCAATAAAATGTCTGATGGATCACCAACAACCAACCTTGTAGTGCACACAGCAACACAACAAAGACAAACTGTCACATAAAGCTGCTGATGTAGCCCTGAGAGAAGTCCTACATCTGGATGCACCAGCACATTACTGCTACTCCATCAGCCCACTCAGAGTATGAAGTTTGTAATCTGAACTTCAACTTTTTTTTTTTTTCAGACATCAGCTGACCCCCCCAAAAATCAAATGTTTATGTTACATTTAAAACTTGATGAAGTGCATATACTTGACAATTTGCATGTTAAAGTCTAAAAATAAGGTGCTCGTGACCCTGCTCACCACTGCGAAAAAGGTGCATTCTTTGGGACATTCTTCCACCATCATATGAAGAAAATCTGAGTGAGATGCACATATCACACAAAGTCAGACCTTAGCATGAGTCCACAAATATGAATTCAGACAGGAAGGTGAAGAATAGTTTGAAAGAAGGTATGAAAGATGTATAAAAGAATATCTACTTGTCACCATGTCGTGTGTGTTGTGGCTCACAGACAACCTTTCCAAGGTTTTGTAAATTTTGCAAGACACTGTCGAAAGTAGTGGAGAAAGGAATTCAAGAGTCACATTCCCAAACCAGCTAAGTACATCTAGGCCTTGAAGTAAATGAGAGACATTCTTCCTTTATATATTAAATATTGTTGCAGTGCTCTTGAATAAGACAACTATTGCATCAGTGAAGCCCGTCATTGTAATGGGAAGCTTCCAGGTGTGAATGAAACAGTAATGCAGAGGTTTACATGATGAATGAGAAAAAGGTCGGAAAAAGCTGCAGTCATTCGGACTTAATAATCCGAGTGCATGTACTGTATCCTTTGAGGGGGTGAACAGTTTTGACTCTGGGTTATCAGGCTTCCCCATGTTGGACGAGCATATAATTCACTCAGACGGCCTCACTGTTCACCCTGAGACTGCACAGAAAACAAAAGGAATGTGGATGAAGAGACGCATGAGGCACAAAACTCAAACAACTAATTTAGAAACTCGACAGCCCCACCTGCTGTTTCACAAGTGCATTGTCCTCTGGGTTCAAGTTTATCCATGTCTGGAGTCATTTTCACAGCATGCATGATTTACAAGCGTGCAGCAGAGGGTGGCTTTAGAGAGTCATAATAGAAATTCTGACAAAAGCACTATACAAAGTGTTTACTCAAGTCTGTACTTCAGGAGCCACTGCGCTGACTTTACACATGGAGTACAGCTTAATCATCAGGAGGAGTGGGATTTGACAGACATGAGCATTTAGGAGGCAGGGAGGACACTATCAAAGACACTGTCAGGTTGTATTATTGTACATGTAGGATCCAGTGTTTGTGATTCATACTAGGATATTTTGTTCTCTGCAGCTTTGATTTTGATCACTTTTTTTTTTTTTTTAAATCTCGCTCATGTTATTCCCACAATTAATGTAAGTTCAGTACTAAATTGCCAGATTGCCCCTTTAAAACTCAATCAAGTCATGCAACTAGAGACAGATTTATGCATCCTAATGTCCCTGGGAATATCATTCAAAGTCCAGGAGCCTCTAGCTGCATGTTGGACTCACCAACAGTTCCAGGCAAATGGCTCACATCGTTTGAAGATGCAGCTTGGAGGCAGATTAATCCAGTTTTAAATGAGATAAGCAAAACCAGTAAAATGTCAGTTCTGAGCAGGTGAAAGTAATGTAGAGCAATACAATTATAAGGGACATTTTTTTCATATAAATAAGAAAAATGCTGCTGTATTTTCAAAAATCCATCACCTTAATGTTAAAGATGATTATTTTCTCATTTTTGTTTCATTCAGAAAATGATATGCACAGTAACAATTTAGTCTATTTGAAAAGTCCTTAATCATCTTGTAGAGCAAGTTAAAACATGTCTATGTATGAATGAGATAACGTCTGACACCCAAAGGTGGAACGTATACACAAATCAAAGAAAACAAACCTGATACCTTTTATCACTTTGCCAGATCACAGGTCGCTTTCCACTTTATAGCCCTTTAATCCCTACAAACAAACACAGGCAAAGGGGAGTATGTGCAAGCACACGCCTGCACACACACACACACACACACACACACACACACACACACACACACACACACACACACACACACACACACACACACACAAAAAAAAATGCACGCAATCCATTATCTGTCACTAAGCAAACACGAACTAAACCTGCACACACACCTACATGCATGCTCACACACACAGACACACTTTAAAAAAATCCATTTGTACCCTTTGAACAGAAACAACAAAGCAAAGACAGGAGCTGGTCCAGACTGAGTGGCCGCATGTGTTGGTCTGCATCTGGGCAGACTCTCACTCCCCTTGTGGCCTGGATCAGAGGAGTGAAGCCAAGCAGAATCTCTGTCCTCTGTCAGATGGATGAAACCACTTAGCAAATTAGCAGTCTTCCTTTTCTGGCTTTACAACACACACGTGGACACACAATGCAAACGCATGCTGTGAAAGCACACATGGAGGTATGTGCACAAGCACGCACACACACACACGAACATGCAGCGCGGGGTGGTAAAAGGCCACATCATGAGAGACTAGCAGGACTAGAAACATGCAAAGGCTGGAGAGAGAAGAGAAGAGTGAGAGGAAAAGAGGGAGTGAGAAAAAAGAGGAGAGCATGAGGGAGGTGAGAGAAGAGAGGAGGATGATGACATGGGGGGGAGAGGAGAGGAGAAGAAGGTGGTCAGGAGGTGTGTGGAGGGAGAGCATGAAAGAAGGGGAGGACGCGGGGGCAGGTGAGGAGGACAGGGTGCGTCCCAGTGGACAGAGTAACTGCTGGACAAATTAGCGTAACACCAAAATCCAGTCTGCTGAGGAGACCGTGCGGGGGAAGTGAGTGAGGAGCAGGACGAAGGGGGAATTGCCTGTGGCACGCATCCCTTTTACAGGGGTCAGCGCCAGCACACGTCAACTCAAATGTGAGCCCTCACACACAATCCTTTTCTCACACACATGTATGTATTTTACTAACACACAAACTAATATGCACACACACACACACACATGCAGCCATCCATTTTAAAATCATCAAATAAACAGAAACATGGGCATTATGTGACATCAGTGCTAATTAAATATTTATAAAAGGAAAATCCATACAAACATGCATACTTCAGTGTGTGTGTGTGTGTATGTGTGTGTGTGTGTGTGTGTGTGTGTGTCCATGCTGCCTTCATCCCAGTGTCCAGAGAATCACATCAGGGAATAACGGACACATGAGGATCAAATTGATTAAGGCCGGAGTTCTTAGCAGTAATACTGAGGATTAAGAGAGCTAATAAATGTTTCATTCAAAGCCAGGCGTAGATCAAACGTGAGAAAGGCCCCCGGCTCGCTCTGTGGGGTTAGTGCGATTCACCTCTTTCCTCTCCTCCTCCTTCTCCTTCTCCTCCGCCTCCCTCAGCTGTTGGTTTTCAGCTGTATTATGACAGCCACTACAGATCGTCTCACTAGCAACTACAGGCCCTGCCCTTGTGCCTACACATCATTAGCTCTCCATCTGTCAGCTTCCTAACAGGTTCCCACTAATGCGGCCAAGGACTCACTTCATTGCATTCCTATCCAACAGGCAGAAGCGGTCAGCTACGCTCAGTTCAGAGTTTCTCTTCTCTTCCTCCTTCACTTCTTTCCTCTGATCCTGCATCCTCTTCGCCGACCCCCACTGCCTCTGCTCCTTGTCCACTTTTAACCTTTCCACTCCACTCCTCTCATCCCCCTCTTCATTCTTCTCCTCCCGATGTGTTCCCTAAAGTATCTGGCGAGATTGTGCTGGTGTGCTGGACAGTGCTGGTGCCAATGGTCAACAGGGGATTAGCAAGAATGGAGGTTGGAGAATGTGTGAAAACCAGTTAAGTCACACACTCTGCAGGCCAGAGGCTCTCCCTCTCTCCCTCTCTCTCACACACACACACACAAGCACAGATAGCCCACATGTGCACAACCTTAAGCGATCAGACACATCTGCATCACGTTTATCTCAATACACACATTGTGGCCCTCACTACCGAGAGCAATATAAGCACAAAAAATAAACATAAATACTGTATGTGCTGCAGCTAAAGCGATGTACATGTTTAGAATAAAAATTTAAATGAAATAGAAATGTGTGTCAGAAAGCACAGAGAGATGTAGTGGCTAATGGCAGCGACGGTGACACTGGTCCTGGCAAATGGGCTTTGCGGCTGCGTGTGTAACTCTATCTGTGGAGGGGGAATACAGCAGTGGTTGGGTAATGGAAAGGTCATTTAGCCAATCCCCCAGGTAGGGGGGCTGGTCTGACACGGCTCGTTTGTCACAGTTCAATAACTGCCACTCCGGGGAGTGTGAGGGAGAGACAGAAAACGAGTGAGAGAGGGGCAGGAAACTTAAGTGTACGTGTGTGTGTGTGTGTGTGTGTGTGTGTGTGTGTGTGTGATAGTGTGCACAGACCCTGGCAGCACAGCTGATTCCCAGAGCTTGTCCCTCCATTAGAGGCCTCAAACGGGGTCACAGCGAAGGCCAAGCACCACGAACCGACGTGACAACTCGTAAGCATTGGCCTGGGAGGATTATCTTTGCTCGAACTGGTAGCTGTTTGGTTTTCCAAGTGGGAAAACTGAATTCTTACACCTTCTTGAACCCAAAGATGGCTACTTCAGAAGCATGGCTTGCAGTAATCCAAGGCTTTAGATCAAGAAGCAAAATAAGGCTACATATAGTGAAATATTCTTTAACTATATACTATGGTATATTTCACTATATATTTTATGTAACTATCAACTATATAGTTATATGGTGGTAACATCTGTACGCTAACACAGCTATATAAAATTGTTCATTAATTAGAAATATTTCTTACTGAGCCATTAAATCATTGCCTGCCGCATAAAATCTGACATATTGGATACTCTGTACGGTTTAATGCTATTCAGTGAAAACCAAGTATCTCCAAATTTTTCAGAGAAGGCTAAATACTAGTGTCCTTTTATGGGTGGAGAAAATGATCACACATCTTTAGCCGAATAAAACATTTTAACACCCATTTAACTATCTGAAAAATGTTACACAAAACTGAAAACAGACCCTTTTTTATTATATCATGAATAGATTTCACAGGACACAGGACAGCAATGAAGCTCTTAAATATATCACCCAAAATCACATTTGTCTGGTCAGTCAATTAATAAATCAATCATTTGTTTGGCTGGTGCAATGTATGCAGAATTACAGCTCAAAATGCTTCATAATTTAAAAAAGCACATAACTATAAAAGGAATAGAAATAGTGAAAGACTAAGCTCCATTATTCTCAGTTGGCTGTATTGATTTGTACTGTCCCTTTATCATGTCGTTGGGTGTGTGACAGAATGATTCCTCGGCTTTGTGAGAGAGTCACAGATTTTCACACATCTCATTGAGCGACTGGTGAGAGACACCGCAGTGTGTCCTTCTCCTCACTTTGAAAATCAATAATAAGCTTCTATGTGCTCATTCACGTGTCTCCATGTCTTCCCGGAGAGATGCCCCAGGCACAGATTTGTATTCATCTCAACCGGATTGAGAGATTTGGGATTTTGTCTAACCCCCTGTGGAGATTTAAGAACTACTGACTCAATGTGATGGGAGGGTTAGAGCCTGTGTATAATTTAAAAACCTGGGTTGTTTGAGGTGTTTTAGAAAGGTCTGTGTCTCCCCCTTGTGGTCACCACGGGAATATACAAAAACAAGAGATTGTGCAGCAACAAAGCTTTTGGGTATAAATTTGCCATATATGAGTAAATTTGAGGTCCAGTAAAAAATAAAATGAGAAAGCTGAAGAAGAAACAAGTGAAACTATCAAACTAACAAAGAGCAAACACTACATTTACTATATAATTCATGCTTTACTGAGATTAGTACAATATTTGTTCAAATAGATTTGTATTATGTGAGTGTGTTAACAAGATTGCTGTTCGGTCTGGGGAGGCAGACACCCTTTCCACATTTAAAACCTTCCTCTGTGATAAAGCTCATAGTTAGGGCTGGCTCAGGTGGACCCTGAACTTTCCCTTAGTTCTGCTGCTATAGGTCTCAACTGTGGATTTCCCATGATGCACTGAGCTTCCCTGTCCTTTCTCTCTCTCTCTCCATCTGTATGCTTTCATATCCCATCAATGTATGCTACTGACTCAGTTCCTTCTTTTTGTTTTTGCTCCCTCTTCCTCTCACTTTCTGCAGGTACATCCGGAGCTGTGGAGTCTGGATCTGTGATTGGAAGCCACCTACTGTCCACATGTTTCTGCTCAACACCTGTTGCTATTACTATTATTATTAGATTTGTGGAAGTTAGATTGTATTACTGCATGTATAATCTCCTCCAATATATAAGACTCTGGGCGCTAGAAACCCTCAGTTGTCACTCACAGTATCACTCACACCAACTGTGACAGAAATTAGCAAATGAACACCTTCTTCATCTGCAGGTAAAATATTATAACAAACACACAGAGACATACAGATCGCATTTTCTACATAGGCACACCCAGCATAAATGATCTACTGGTGTGTTTGACAAACCCGTACACAATCTCTACACAAGGCATTTAGTTTTATCCAGCAAATGATAGTGAAAGAGATGCTGTCTCACACATGGGCTGAGCTGACTGTGGTCAGTGACATCACGGGACAGAAGCTCTTCCTCATTCAAAATGACTCACTGACGTTTGAGCCAGGCACGCTTTTAAACACAGTTTACTAGACTAGAGTGTCCCATGACCTTCAACAACTTTATTTAAATTGTGAGCGATTAAGTCCTGTCAGAGAAGTTCACACTGAGGAAATCAACTGCGTTCAGTTCAAGAAGAACAACTGGGATGGCACCTTTGATGTTCAAAGATGCTTTCTGGGTAAGTTTGTTTTTGTGGTCTGACGCTTTGCTGAAACTGTCCTTGTAGAAAACTGAAAGGTCGTGCCATGCCCCAGTGTTTCTTAAAGCTTTTAATGTTAAACTCCCTTTGCATGTAAACTACTAATTTATCATTACATAGATCATCTAAAACAGAGATTCCTATCACTGGTATATATACGCTGTATTTTGACTCATGCCAGTCACCTTTAGTCCTAATTAGCCCACATTTAAATCACATTGATGTCACAAAATGTAAACTGTATGTAAGAACATGTTATAGAGCATTATTAAACCTGCATGATTCCAAATTGTAGATCTGTGCAGAGTTACAATGTCTTTGTCGAGTTCATAAGTTCTGGCAGTTTTGTAGTAAAGTTCTGGTGAGTTGTACATTGTTGTAGCTCTTCAGCGCTCAGTGGGTTGTTGTAATGTGTCAAACCAGCACTCTTTGCTTTTGCCTTATTTGACAATCTGCTCTACTTGTAAGGGGCAGTTTGATGAAGCACTGAGTATGTTGCTATGTCACATACTATTTTTGCCAAGTACTACTTCTGCATTTTTACCACAAAGTGAGTCCAGGATTGACTCAAGGACGTGTTGCAATAGTTGTTAAGCAATGCACAAAAAGCAGTATTTATCTAAGCTTTTTCTTTGTCTTCTCAACACAGGGGTCTGAATTCACTTGTCATGCCGGATATGATGCTGTGATCCAAAGATTACGAGATGGAAGGCAAATGTGCAAAGATGTGGAGGAGCTTTTAAAGATGAGGTAGCATCAATTTGTATTTCAGTAGCTGAAACAGAAACTGACCGTTTAGCTTGGTGGATTTTTTGATATACCACAAATTCCTTTTTTTGTGACTGTTGTGTGTTTAAGCCTGACACAGTAAAGATATATCTAAGTATATATGGCTCACAGTTCACCGCCACCACCACAAAACCACTATATTACCTGAGTGTTTGTCATTATCATGAGACAACAGAAGTTTAAATTAGTCCACTGAGAAACAGACATTAGCTCATTTTTGACAGGCTCTTAATTTGAAGTTTAGTGCACTGGCCAATTTTGTGTATTCATAACATGCAAGATGTGGCAGCATCAAGCCAAAAAAATATTTTTTGTTTTTAGCAGGAAAAATATCTTTGTCATGTTATTACTACCTAATCAATCTGCAATGAAATTAAACATACAACCATAAAATGGTTCTTGTTGTTAAATGGCATTCTAGCTTAAAAAATCAAAGCCTAAAAAATCAGTGTTAGTTCAGGCGAAAGAGCAAAAATTATTATGCTTGCATCGCAACAGGGTGGAAGGTGTAAAAGATGGCATATCAAGATAGATAAGTGATGCTTGCTGTTTCCTTTTTTTAGGGCAGGAACACATTACCCAGTTCAGTTTTACAGCTAAATGCTAAAATGAAAGTTCTGTCCGTTCTTTCTGCACAGGGCACTAGCAGAGGAGAAGTATGGCAAGGAACTGGTGACTATCGCTCGAAAGGCTGGAGGACACGCAGAGATCAGGTAAATACACTGATTTACATTCAGAGTCTGACGGCCATGGGGTCAATATTATGCACCATATACACGTACTGTACACGTGTTATATAAGTATGACATAAAACAAAAATCATAAAGTGCGGTTTGGAAAAGGGGTCACATATTAATTTTGTTGAAAGGTATTGTGATGAGTTTCAAATGCTGTTTAATGCTCATTGAAACTGACCTGCAACATAAAATATAAAACATCAGTCAGGCACCTATGAGTCATATTCTTTTTAGAGGAAACACACATTACTGTGCTTGTGAGACAGAAAGAGAAAAAAGACAGAGAGATCACGTGTGTGTGTACCACCTACTTCAGCAACCCCTCTGTCAGTATATGGGTCGTTATCTATTGCTAGTTTCCTGTCTTCTGTAAAATAATGAGCCACAATGAAACCTCTTTCAGGTAACCTTGATGGTGCTGTGTTCAAACTACACTGGTCTAGCTGCTTAGCCACCGACAGTCAAACACTTAGGTTGTACTGAGTTTCACTGTGACTGTTCTTAGAAAGGAATCAGAAGAAACACATGATGCCAGATTTTTGTTTCAATCTTCTGCCTCTTTGTGCTCTACAGAAAAAAAGCAGATGGTTACTGAAGTGTCTCTAATCTTAAATATGCATCGTTTTTCCAGCACCTTGAGAGCATCTTTTGAACAGCTGAAAACACGTGAGTTCAGTCATTTATTCATTTGAATCTTATTTTAACTCAGAAAAACATTGGGAGAGAGACCTCATTTACAATATAGTAATATTATTAAGAGAAAAGATCCTAGACACCAATAAAAAGTAAAAAAAAAGTTGAATTTTAATTAAAATTTAAAAGAATAGCTGAAAGTGAAATAAGGCAAAATAGAAAATTCAAATTGCCATAAGGAGCAAAATGAGGTAATCTTTAGATTGTTCTGCAAGTTATTCCAGGTTGCAGGTACACAATCAGAAAAATCAGATTGCCTCAGTAAAATAGTGATGCTTATTATAATTATCAACAGTGCATACTTGTATAAATCATTACAATAATCCAAAAATGACAGGAAAGTTTCCTCACTTTCTGTTTTGTCTCATGAGCAGAAACATGTATATTAGGGCTGCACGATTATGGCCAAAATGATAATCACGATTATTTTTATCAATATTGTAATCACGATTATTAATCACGATTATTCATTATGTTAGGTAAAACATACCTTTTTATTGCACTCTCTTTTTTAAACAAACAAGTTTTCAAATTGAAACTTAAAATAATCATAAATCATAAACAATAAACTAAAATTTACCCAAAGACAAAGGGAAAAAATAAATATGCTTTTGCAAAATGCAATTATAAAATGAAATGAAAAATGCATCTTTATAGAGGGTCTTCAGGCTGAATGCGAGGCGGAGGTCGCCTGTTGCCTGGACACATCCGCGATCTCGCGGACACCGGATTTCAGCGCACAAAAGTTTGTGCAGAACTTCCTTGTGTCCTGGGAGTCAGTTCAATATATCTGCGATCAGACCAGGGACGTCCTGGCGAAAACGAACACAAATTACCACTTGTGTGTCCCAGCCCAAAAGCCAGTCGCAATTGCGATTTGGAAACTGGCTACCGGCACTCACGATAACCCCGCCCCCAGCCCCTGACGTAGTGTGTGCTTAGCTCTGGACCAGCAAAGACATGGTGCCTGCTAAGCACAGGTTTTTAGCACCTGGAGCCGGTGCTTACGCGGTGGAAACACAAAGAACTGGTGCTAAGTCAGACACTGGCTCCGAACTAGCACTAGCACCAGCGCAGTGGAAAAGGGGCAACAGTAGATGCACTAGCGGCTCCTCACCTCTAGATGCCTCCTCACTGTCACTGCCTGCTGCTCCCGACATTGCACTCTCTTACAGTTTAATCATTTGAAGCTGCCGCTGCTGCAGGGTTCACTCGCTTGCTGTTTAGGCAGCGTAATGATGAGGCCCTAACCTATGGGTCGCCCCCTGGTGGTTGGTGACTATTGGGTTGGGAAAGTGCTTGACTTGACATGCAACAGAGCTCGCTTTTTAAATGTTAAAATCGCCGACGATCATCTTAATTTAATCGTGGCAGCCAAAATCGTGATCGTGATTAAAATTCGATTAATTGTGCAGCCCTAATGTATATTACACCCAGTTTAAACCCAGAAGAAGCAATATTATCTATATAAAGAGCGAACGGAACAGGCTCCAGGACTGAGTCTTGTGGGACACCTATTGCAATTTGCACAAATTCAGATTTAACATTTCCAACAGTCACACACAGCTTTCAGCTAACGAGGCAATGCTGAAATTTATGAGCAATTTTATCAAATCCAATGTTACAAAGGCTTTTTAAAAGCAGAACAGTATTGAATACCTTTGAAAGCTGCACAGTGTTTCTGTCTATCCAAAGAGTGGCAGCAGTAATAGTCCTGTGCTTTTGTCTAAAACCTGACTGGTGTATGGCAGAATATAATGTGTTGAGAAAATAATTTCAATTGATTAGTTATTAGAAATTCTAGTATTTTCGTTAAGCACGATAATTTACAAATAGGGCTATATTTGCTAAAGTCAGCTGTTCCACCACCTTTATACAAAGGACTTACATAAGCAGGCTTCCAGATCTGGGGAACTGTGCCAGTTAAAGCAGAAAGGTTAAAAATATCAGTGTGTTAACTATGTGACTACAGGTACTAAATTACTAAATACTGCTGCTGTTCTTGTTTTTATGCAGAATGACTCATTTTGCTCTGTTGCTGTTTTTGGCTGCAGAAATCGAGCACATCGGGAACTTTCACATCCAATTGTCTGATATATTGAAAGAGGAGGTGAAAAAGATTGAGACATTCAGAGAACGACAGAAAGAGCAGAGGAAGAAGGTACTGAGCAATTTGTGTTGCTTAACATCTAACTTATTGTACACAAATACAGAGGTGAGGTTTGACGGTTTACTCTGACTTGGGGCAAGAGATTCTTCTCTCCCTCTTTGCAGATTGTACAGGTGTTCATGTGCACAATCAGTTCTACCTGAATTATAGAAATGTTGACTCAGCCATATGGTCATTCAAATCCGTTTGTTATTTAAAAAGCTGTATGGATGGACCACTAAAATTGTACAATACGTTCCTTGATTGAAACTATGGGTATCATGAGAATATAAAGTGAATGAAAACACTACACTACACTACACTACACTGTTTGACCCTTCTGATTCCTCTTACAGTTTCAAAGCATCATGGAGAAGGTTCAGAAGAAAAAGGTGTCTTTGTACAAGAAGACCATGGAGGTATGAAAACAGATGCAGCCAATATTATGTAGCCCACCTTTACCCACTGTTGTAGGTAAGGGCCTCCTAGGTTATTACTTGTGGTAGTATTAAAGACTAATTATAAGTCAACCACCTAACTCTTTTCACTGCCTCTTGAATTCCAGCCACTCTTAAGACACCATAATAACACCAATATCACAATCACACACACACACACAAACTAAACTAACTGACCAAACAGGTAAGTTAACTCCAAACAAATAATTTACTGAACATGTAAATTACCAATGAACACATAGCTCAATGAAAATACAATGTCTTTAGAATTTAAGTAATAAATAATAAACCACTTGAGGGGCCCACTCACCATTCACGCACACGCGCACACACACCAGCCAGCTTATTTAAATATAAAACCTTAACTGTTGCAGGCCTGAGCAGTGAGGCCCAAAACGAAATGGCCGCTTCACTCAATGAGAAAACCAAAAAAGTAGCTGTTCATATGAAGAAGGGGAAACACGTGTCTAAGATGGCGCTCGCTCACCCGTCTGCTGTTCCAAGCCTTGGCTCACTGTCAGCGATGTCCAGGAAGAGATGTAATCCACAAGCAATCCCGTAGAACTCCTCTAGTGACCAAACTTCACCTCCTGGCCGGACAATGAAGAGCAGTCTCAGTCGTGAGCTGGATTAGTTTCACTACTCCTCAGGCGACGCCTCCGCTTAGCTAGCGAATACTAACCTCGGCGTGCTAATTCAAATAAGAGTCTCAAAACACCTTCTAGTGCAAGACAACTTTGATCAAAAATGTCCAAAAGCATCTAACAGTGTCCTGTAATGATCACTGAGTTAGCGATCCAAAACTCTTCTGCTACTTAACTTCTTTAACAGCGGCACAGAGCACTTGTTACTATCCTCCAATTCCGTCTCTCGTGGTCAAGTTCAAGCATATAACTTCATGTTATCACTCACATTAAGCTAATATAATAAATACCTGGGAGCGGCTACATGCAGTACTTCCTCTATCTCTTCACAATAAAACAACAATAAATTACAACAAAAGCATTTTAAACTTCCCTTGTTTTTAACTCATAACTAAGTACTTTCAACAGTATTTAAACCTTTTTAAAACACAGATGAACTACGATTTTAACTCATATTTAAATATATAACTAATTTATTTGTTTAAATCTTTTTAAACTGTAACAAACCTTATGAATTTAATCAACATATTAACCCATTTGTCCGGGTTACATTATTTAGTGTTTCACATTTAATCCATGAGACACATTTTCTCATTGAGGAGAAACTAATTTGATGACCATCACTGTTATAAACAGCCAACACTACACAGCTCTTCCTTGACCTTGGCCTTAGTGGAGATCTGTAACTTGTGTGGGGTTTTTTTTTTCTTCTTTTTGTCACAGTCTAAGAAGACCTATGAACTGAGGTGCAAGGAGGCGGATGAGGCAGAACAGGGCGCTGAGAAGATGAGCGCCACATGCAAACACCCAGACAAGGTGTGATAACTAAATGAGCTGCAGCACTATAAAAGTCATAAGGCCAGATTAAGGCTGAAAGGGATTCAGATACCAACTTTCAACATATTTTATTTAGACCATTGTCTTTGCACCTCACCTCAGAAATGATCGCCTCAGTTCTTTTTTTTTTTCTTTTTTTTTGCTGTTGTTCGCAATCATTAAATGATGCAACATCTAGCAAAGAAGAACTGAAGTATGTTCATGTGCTACTCTATCCCCATTGCATTCAATCTGAGGCAA
This sequence comes from Centropyge bicolor, assembly GCA_037975185.1. Classification (NCBI taxonomy): domain Eukaryota; kingdom Metazoa; phylum Chordata; class Actinopteri; family Pomacanthidae; genus Centropyge; species Centropyge bicolor. Next base: position 17,271,186 of record JBBMOC010000001.1, on the reverse strand, counting down.
TTCCCCAAATGGTCCTGATTAAACATTAGTTTGTTCAGGGAAGTAATCTTCTCGTCGTGTCTAACATGTCTTGCTTCTTTTGATGTGGTGATACTGTTTTAACGTGATGAAGAGCTTATCACACTGGTCACGCTTATCGTTTCCTGTACATTATTTCTTCAGGTTCATCACAGGGCAAAGCAGTGCAGGCAGACAGCGAGCGAAGCAGGTGTTGACCAAAAAAATGTTTCATTTCTCTAATGTCTATTTTTAACCTGCATGTCTGTATTTCACTGTGTTTGTGACATTTCTCGATAGAGCTACCACCGATTATCTATTTTTAGAGAATACTTGATGGAGAGTCTGGTCTGTACATTATTTATTTAACAAACTATGAGAGAGACTGGATGAAGTTTCATTTCTAACCATCTATAATGGCACTGTAATCTCTCACAGAGAAGGTGCACTCTACCAACATTGCTCAACTAGAAAGTGTTCGCCAGGACTGGGAAGAAACACACAAAAGCACATGTGAGGTACTGTTGACTATATTCCTCTTTCACTGCTCTGCACTGATCTGTAATAGAGTCGCAACCCAGGACAAGGGCTTCTCGCAACAGACTAAACCTCACACCACATCCTCTTGATCTGTTTAAAGTAGGATTCTTCTTATAGCACCTACCTACTGTTGACCAGTGGGGGAAAACCATTTCACCTTGCATAGCATGTGCTAAAAATAAAACGTCACCCCACAGTCGCATAGCAACATATTTCAGTCAGCTTCCTTTATAAGCTTTTTCAAGATACATTACAAAGATTATTACAAAGGCACGCCAGCCATTCCTAATACTTTCTCATGATACAGCAGGTGCACAGTAAAAGAAAAGAATCAAGTTTCTGGAGATGTGTACAGTAGCAACCAGTGTGTGTACATTTTTTCTCAGGTGTTCCAGCAACTGGAGGGAGATCGCATTGGCATGCTCAGACATGTTCTCTGGGACCACTGCAATCATTTCTCATTGCAGTGTGTCAGAGATGATGAGGTGAGTCTTTTTATTCATATTGTCATCACAACAATGCCCCTATTAAAGTCTTCGGTTTTAATTCAGACACAGGTTCAAGACTTATGTACAAATGTGATTTTAGTAAGAAGTTATGGTCAGAATTTCAGCAATGTAGCAATTTGGATAGGCCACAATGAGCAGATAATTAGTACAATGAGCTTAAATTTTCAAACCTCAATAAATCTGTTTAATTTTTATGAGCCATGTAGCAGGGTAGTGTGGCATAGCTCTATGGATGGCACTATCATTCTGTCAAGCAGTTGCTCCACCACTTTGGTTCTGACTGAAATATCTCAACAGCCACAACAACTATTTGATTCATTGCAATCAAATTTCATATTGACTTTGATGGAGGATCATGAGACGAGTTAACATTGTTATTGTTGATGTCAGTATTTAGCTTTTAGATTCTTTCCTGAAAGCAAGAGCAAACAGCACATTGTCACCCATACATGCAAATTTCCTTCCTCATTTATTGAGTGCATGAATAACTGCACTTCAAGTGAAAGTCTCTGACCAAAGAAATGTTTGCACAGTTGACCTATTGAGTTTCAGCGGAAGTTCTCATTTTGCCTCCTGTTTTAAAATCAGTTTTACGAGGAGGTGAGGAAGCTACTGGAACAGTGCGACATCACGACAGACAACAACTGTTTCATACAGATGAAAGGCACAGGATCGAGGCCTCCAGGTGAGCTGTCACGGTGGGCCAGGCATTTGACATTATGAGAAAGTTTGAAAGGCTCCTCAACATATAGAATCATCATTTCCTCTTCAAAAAACTACAAAAAGTGCCATTACAAAGGGAGAGGATTTAGAGTGCCACTCAACTTCTAACATTTCTCACAGGCAGAACAGCAACACTTGATCTCACTTCTCAAATTAGCAGCTTCCCTTTTCTCCTCACAGAGCCCATATTGTTTGAGAGCTGCTACCAGGCAGAGACTTCCGGGAACAGCAATGGACAAGCTCATTTTGCAGGAGGTGTAGGAGGAGACAACGTCATGAGGAGGTTTGACACAATCCACCTTTAGAGGAAACAGGAGGAGACAGCATTGTTACTGTACAACCTGGCAGGGTTGGCATTATGAAAATCCTTTCTCCTCCTGGTTCATCTTTCTTCAGTACCCTCTTCTTCTTTTGACCACTGCGAAAAAACAAAGTGAAAGAAACATACAGCTGGTGTTTAGACTTATTTGATCAGAACATTTCTGTAAGCCACTGTTTATATCCTAAATATCTCTCTTGGTTATCCAGGTCACTCAGGTCATCTGACCCCCTTCTTGCAAGTTCTGGGAACATCAGTGTGGCCAGTCTGGCGTCAATCTCACAATCAGCACTGACATCTATTGACGAGTGTAAGTACTGCATTCGCCTGTTAAAGCTCTTGTAAACGTTAGTCGGGTGCGATAAAGGACATTTCAGTCTCTTTGTGCTCATAGTGGATCCTGTTACTGGAATATGGATTCACATATTTAAAATTGTGCTTGCATAATCTTATTTTTAAACTTTTATAAGCCACAATAGTAAACTTTTAAAAAGTGCTCAAAATGTGCTGATATAAAATCATGATACATTCATGATCATTGTTACCTTCTATGGGATTCAATGTTTTGTGACAGTAAAGAAATGCATGAATGGAGTAAGGTGACTTATTGTTATACATTTGAATTAAATGAAGTGTCCATGTACTGTATGCTAGGTGTTGTAATCTTTGACCTCTAAAGTTCTATTTGTGAAAGAAGTCAACATTTTGCCTTTGCCATTGCCTGCTATCACTCTGGCTTTAGCTGAGACTTCAGATGGAGGATACGCACCTTTAACAGGCCTCCATTGTGCAGCATCTCTGGCCACAGTTTCACCTGATGAAGAAAACTACATTGCACTTTATGAATATACTGCAAAGGTGATCATTATTGACACAATAGTTTGTTTTAATCTAGGTTTGTATGTATGTTTTTAATGGTATGTTAAAAAAAATCTAGGTATTTAGATAAGACATTCCAGTGAAAAGCAGCTTGTCTAACATTTGTCATCTTTGTTCATGTCGACTGGTCAGGAAGATGACGAACTGTCTGTCAGTAGAGGGGACATGATCCGAGTGTTGGAGCGAGGAGAAGATGGCTGGTGGACAGTGGACAAGAACGGGCTGACAGGACTGGTGCCAGGAAACTATCTGGGCAGAATGTGGACACACACATGAGAAAACAAAGACAAATACACACAGACAAATGACATCACAAACATAGTCGCACACTGAAACACATGCGTCTTAAAAAATAAGCAAGTATACAATATATGCTGTGTCAAACCTGCACATGTCAAATATCTGTCACATATACAGACACATCTTTGTCAGACTTTCTAGACAAGCGCTCTTTACAATCAAACTGATGTTCAAACTTATAGATTTTCTGAACCTGAGCTGAAAGTCCACCATCTTTTAGTAAGTAGTAGGTTATTTTTCAATAGGAACAATTCACAAAAACTTTCCAGAAAGATTTCTAGATTGATCGTTGAGATTATTATGTATTAGTGATTAATTAGTCCTGAAAAGATATTACATTGTAATGCTGCTACCTCATGTGTTGTACAGCTGGGAGTCTCTCTCTCTTCTCTATGATGATTATGAGTCTCCTGACTCATTTGCTTTAAAAAGTGTGTGTACAGTTAAAGACTCCAAATCAGTCACTGCACTCCAGCCTCTTTTCCCCTTGTATGATGTTAGTAAAACAGCCATTTTTGACTTGGACTGTTAAAGTTCATTAGTTTTTATAAATCACACTCTGTGGGTCTAATCCAAAAGCATAACTGTGTATAAAGATGATCTGACAGTTGACTTGGGAGAATTAGCATTTCGAACTATCACCTGGTGGGGTTTTGTCCCTCAGATTCTATGTGTCATTTCTTTGCTTTTTTCTTAATGTTTTGTTTTGTGTGTTTGTGAACTTGGGAAGATAGAGGGTCACATGCTCTGTATGCAATGATCTCTCTGATGTACATAAGTCATTTTCTCTGACCTTTGGGTAGACCATCAGCTACTGTGTTATACAGGTAATGTGGATCAAAATACAAAAATATAGTACATATAACAAATGAGACTATTTTTTCCATCTACAGCTCATATTCATACTTTTCATGTGACTGATGACACATCAAGTCATCGCCTCTGTAACTAGTAATATATTCACTTTCACATACAACCATGTCAATGAAATGAAACAGTCAAGTTGAAATGAGTTTATTTGTCTCCTGCCTGTTCTCCAGTCTATACACAATGTTTTGTTTGTCATAGGTTTTGTGTGGCACTAGCTAAATGTCTAGGGGTCAACTTAACAGCTCAAAAAATATTAAAATGGAGCACAATTTCACAAAAATGTAGAAAATAATGTGTCATGATTCTTTATAGCAGGTTTATAACTAACAAACTAAACAGAAGGAATTCTCTGACTGCAACAAACTGAATCTACACATACACAGGTCTTCAGGTAACACTGATTATACTCCCATCTAACAGCACTGGAGACTAAAAGGTTCATTTACAGTTTATATATTGGCAATGCCTCACTATTGAAGCCTGGTCAAGAGAACATCCACACTGAAACAGAATGTACATTATTCACAACCTGAATATTTGTGAATTTGAAGAAGTCTTTCTGTCAAACATGGCTTTAGGAGACTAAATGCAGAGCTGCTCCACAAACAAAAATATAAAAACTGGGATAAAAACATTGAATTTGTTTGTCTATAGTAAAAAGTTTTGTTCATTTTCACAACATCTGGTCAAACCAAGTTCTTAGGAATAGTGTACATGTTCTTTTCAGCATAGAGTTTCCATTTTAACAACCATGAAATATCTCCGGAGCTCCACTCATAGTGCAAACTAGCACACAAGGAATTACATTCCATACAACACTCCCAACCATAATTTCACACATATGTACTGTATGCTTATTTCTCATCATCCTTTCTGGGGATGAGCCCGAAATTTATGAAGCCACAATTAAAAGGAAAAAAAATCTGCATCAACATCAATATTGTCAATTAGCCACATACAACTTTGGCTTCTGCAAATATTTCAGTATTTGTAAGAAAAAAAGAACATTAAAAGTAACAGTAACTTACAAAGCATGTCAATAAATAAGTGGTTTCCCCCTGAAGCCCCCGCCCACCCAAACCACATCATCAGTGTTCGCTACTTTATCATGAATTGTGCAAGGTGTGCTTGAGCTTATATAACTACAGCTGAAATCTACTGTGGACATGTCTGGTGACGCTCCTTTAGATTTTCTGAGTGCTTCGCTTGGCTGGCTGCGTCCTTCATGCATAGCTGTTGGTTGTGACCAGCAGCTCATACGCTGGGTCATGACTCCTCCTGCACAGCACCACGCAGGCACAGAGCATGCCCAGCATCTGCAGGCAGACAGCAAGGTAATGGGGGGGAAAAAGGTGTTATTGAGTCCATTTACCCCTTCAGTAAACTTGGCAGGAGAATAATGTGATTGCAATTAAAAAGCATCCACTAACAATCAATTCTAATCAAGCTAATCTGATGGATTAATTTATTTTTCCCACTATGGGAAATTATACTGTACAAGCAAATTATGTTAAACCAAGAAGCATCATCTGTTCACACATACAGGATGCATGGTGTGTTATAATGAGTGTGTTTGAGTGTAACATTAAGTGATTGGCCATGCTGTCTTTGTTACTGGCTTTGGGAGCTGGGGTTTCCTGGTCAGCAGCAGCCATGCTGAGCTCTTTACCACAGTAGAAATCCTTTGACACAATCAGGTCAGAGCTGCTGTCAGCTCGGTTTGTGCTGACAGAGATTACTGCAGCTTTAATTATGCTCCCAAAAAATGTGCTTTTGACATGATTTAAAAATAGTTATATAATAAGACGATACAGAATAAAGAATAGGAAGATAGTATAACAACTCCAGAATTCCAGTTTTTCTGCTTTTCAACAAAATCAATTTGAGCAACATTGGTGGTCAGAAAACTGGATAGATAACTTATTTGCACAGTAAACACAGCTGGTCTGAGATGAACCAGGTAATAGCTCTGTAAAGCTTATATAATATGGGTTTAATTTTAATGTTTACCTTTATATTCACTTCCAAATAAGTGGCTTAGATGCTATTGCTAAATTGGAGATTCATTTAAAATGACTGTTCATATTGCTTGCACTAAAGGATTCCACTAAAAAAACGTCCATGCTGATAGTCACTTTTCAGGTGGCACTTACCTGTATAGATGCAAAAGTGAGAGCAGCCCATATGACATACATCATGATCTCCTTCAACTTCTTCACAACAAGAGCTTCACAACCCTAAGACAGAAAATATTGACAGACAGTAAGACATTGAAAGAGATTAACAACATTTCTTACAAACCAAAATAACAACACAGAACCTTTTACATCATCTTAACATCTGTTTGCGCAACAGAATAAACAAAAGAATGTATCCAAATTTTAAACTTTGTTCTGTGGTTTCAGATGTCCCTACACTTAAGCATCCATGTTGTACCTCTTGGTAGAGATCTGCTGGTCGAGTGAGAGTGCCGGTACAGTTAGTGATGCTGGGCTGACAGCAGCTGACTGGGACACTGTTGTTCTTGGATTCTTTAAACCAGCGTGTGTTCCTCCAGTCAGAGTAGTTGTGAATGCCGCAGCAGTGAAGCTAACAGGAGATCAGAGAAAAATAGTGAGTGAACATCTGCAGATTCTGGAGTTTAGAGTACAGTTTGAAATGTGTTTCACAATCTCAGTCTAAAATATGCATACAGCAAAAAGATATATACATGAAAAGGCATAAAAATCTATTTTTTCTTCTCACCTGCCTCTGCACATAGTCAATAGCGCGGCTGGGAGCATCAGTGTTGGTGCCATTGTATTCATTGTAAACCTTCTGGATAGAGTGATTCACTTCATCCTCTACCTGAAGTAAAAACACAGCAATTGTTACTGTCCCCGTTCAGTGACAGCACTTTTTATGTTATCTCTAAGGAACAGTTTTTCACATTATTAAAAAAATTGATTTACAATGCAGGCCCTTCTGTAACACTCTTACAAGCAGCTTAACAAATCAACATTAATTAATGTTGTAAATGCTGCAAACCTCTGCTGCTTTCATACTTGAAAAAAAACAAACAAGTAAAACCCACTAACATCTGACTTTCTTCTTCGGTGGCAAAGGGTAAAATCGACATTCATTCCTCAAATCAAATGACTGCAGTAATCATGGGTATTTGTTGGCTCCAGCTCTGATCAGCAGTGATGGAAACATGACACCTGGATTGAAACCTTTTACTTTTGTATATGTACATATTTTGTCTATATATAGTTTTACAGGAAAAATCCTACTCTACTTTCTGCCTTTAATTTTACTTGTGAGATAGAAAACTCATACAGTCTAATGAGACAGTGTTTACCTTTGCCCTGTATATGTAGCCAAGCACCACCACCACACACTCTGTTACAAATACCAGCAGGAGAATGGCAGCAAACTGAAATCACAACAAAGACATATTGTTCAGAGGCACACTAGTAAGGTGAGTAGGAAATTAAACAACTTTCTGACACTGCTAATGATATTCAGTGCAATTAAATGAACATTTTCTAAAATCTGTTTTGAGTCTTCCTTGTACTTCCTACAGTATGTCAAAGAAATGTTGCATTCATGTTCTTCCTCTGCACTGAGCTCATTTTAAGGATGTAAATCAAAGTTGTCAACACTCACAGTTGCCAGACCACAGGAGCTTTCACGTATTGTTGCACAGCAGCCGATCAAGCCGATGATGAAGAGAAGAGTCCCGACTGCTATTATTATGACAGCAGGAATCAAAGTGTACACGTCTTCAAAGAAGTGGTCATAGTCGTCATATGTGATGAACACATAGGCTCCAATGTAGCATAAAATTCCAGCAGCAGCCTGCAGAGAAACAGGAGTCAGAGACACAGAGAGAGAAATGGAAAGCTAATATTTTTATTCTGATTCGATATTTAACTGTTTTTTTCTATGGGGCTCACATGACAATTACATTCAATTGTTATCAAATGATTCATATTACTGTTTTGTTTTTTAATGATTAGTTTGTGATTATTAGTTTTAGTTTCATTATCATATACCATGCAGTACAGTAATCCAGTTTGGTAGAGTATTAAAGTGCATGTTGTATGCAAAGCAGTTTTAGTGTTTTCCCCCACACACTCATAATTATTACAGTTGCAATGTAATCCTTGTACAGCCTGCTTTTGCAATATTGTATTTAACTATGGTCCTGCATAAAACAAATTCAGTACAGACAGAATAGTGTGAATGCAAGAGAGAGATTAGGAATTTAGTTGTAAAAAAAAAAAAAAAAAAAAAAAGACACTTTACAAGACATGCATATTTCTCCAGCTACAATACAGCAAAGACAGACTTTACTGGTGCAATGTGATCAAACTAAACCATCTAAAGCTCTGTGCATCTTTTCTGTTTTAAATGCACGTTTCCTGCTCTGCCAGTCTGTTACCGTCATGACACAGTCCAGCTCAGATCAGACTGCAGGTTTAACTCTGCAGCCGCTTCAGCACCTGCCAGCTGCTGCATAACGTCATAGCTACTACTTGTGGGCGGCAGCAGCTAGCGACAGACACACTGTGGCTCACATTCAACCACATTACTGTTTCTCTAACCATCGGCCCTCACAGTGGACACAAAACTGACTCTGTATCTGTAAATATCTGGGCTCAAAAAGCAGCTCATCTACCGTGGCGTTGCCGCAGACTGCAGCGCATCTCTGGCGCAGTTTGCTAGCTTTGCTAACGCTCTCCATCCCTACACATTGTTCACACAATCAGCTTTTTCTTACCCAAAATATGAGATTGAGAAAAACCAAGACGGTCTTGGATGACGTAATTCCACACTGCCCCATGGTACCGTGAGCTCTAAAATTTAAACTGTGACAATATATATATATATAAAAAATACTGATGCACCTGCACCTTTGCTGTTATAATAATAAAATGGCTCCGGTGGTCCTGCCCCACTGTGCAGAGTCTGCTGGGCTCGACCAATCAAATCGCCGTAGAGACTGCAACAGGTCACATGCTCCGATGACATCACCATTCAAAACAAACAGCGATGGAGGACGTTTGAACAGAGTCCTGCTACAATACAACAGATATATGTTATGTTCAGAGCAGCTTGTGCTTTTTGTGCTAATTCATATGCAACTTATTTTGAGGTTTTTGCTCTCACTCATGACCGTGAATAACAACAACCTCGTCGCCCGCTCGATTACAAAGCCCGTCACATAATTATGATACACAAAAACAAATTAATATGACGCCTTAAAATATAATTTAGCTATATTTGTACACCTTTTAGATGTCCAGTGTCTTGTGTCAGCCTGTTTAGTAGATGAGTGTTTTTGGGAATTTGACTTTGTCTAGGAAATTTGGTGCTGATTTCTCAATTGCAGGACATATTGGGCTACGATCTCTTGGACTGTTTGTACAGATGCAAGTTGAATTGTTTGGTTTTGGTTTTAATCATTTTCCCGCACCCCTTCTTTTCAGCACATAATGTGAGGCTATTAAAACAGCATCAGCATTGCGATATGTTCATGTGTAGTACGGGTTTTCTGCCAGATGGTGGGAGTGTAGCACTGCTGGTTTTACAATGGCATTAATGTGTTGAAGGAAGATGTATGAAGTGTAAGCAGTTGGTAAAAACAGCCTACAACCATATGGTAATCCTCATGCTGACTACATGCATTTTTCAGATGTTCAGATTCAGGCTTGAATTAATTAATAATTTGTGCACTGCACCCACACAGTTCCTTGGCAAAATTGATGGATGCGAGACACATATGATGTGCCCCTACTTTATTTATTTAAATATATGAGACCTGTTCTCCTGTCAGAGCAGGATTGATTACTCACTTGAAAATGAGTGCCTTAAAGCATTGGTTTTATTGAGGTAAAACTAGCCACATTTGCCTCTGTCAGCTTTTGGTGTTCAAACTGAACAAATGTGAGCACTTACAAATTGAGGACGAAACCAGGGCTACAACTGTTGACACAACATACATCCACATTGTGAATTATGCATCAAAGCTACCTGTTGGCTATAAATTGAGTCAGAACAAACAAACTCTGTAGGGGGAAGAAGATAAGATACCAACAGTCTTTAATAGCATAAACATGTATGGCTATGACTTTCAACTCATTACCTTTCATTGAATATGTCAGTGGTTGTGTTATAGTTTGTACATAGTGTATAAAAATCCCAGTTTTCTGCACCATACACTATGAAAAGTGATGGTTGTTAGGTTCATATTGTTGTGAATTACCTTGGTTAAGTCAAGAGTATGTTTTCACACATGGAAAAGCAAAAGTTGAGTTTGAGTGGTTGAGTTTACAGATTTAACTCCTCTTTTACGTGTAAGATAAAAACATTTATTTTCACACAAGTGAGTTGATATTTTTTGTTCAGTGTAGTGACAAAAATACAAAATTATCATAAATCACTCTGGCACAAACGCAAATTGCCTAGACAGGATATCATTATTTGTATGGCAAACAGAATGACGTCCTACAATCTGTTATGTTTGTTCAAATTAAAATGCCCTCACATGACATGAGAAAACACATTTACAACCAAAGCTTTAATTAGTGAACGACGAAACTGTTCAAGAAACACCCTCATGCAAACAAATGATACACTGTAAATCACGCTTTTAAAACATGAGCACATAAAAACATTACTGATCCATTACTGAAGTCAGTTTGTCACACAGCAGCGGTTTCGGAAAACAGGTCATGATTTGGATGACACCACAGCTATTAAAGGAGAGAGATGGACAATATTAGTCTCTCTGATATAAGAACATTAAATTATCAGTCTTAAAAATACCATTTAACTAACTCACCATGAGGAAATCTATAAGGTTGCCAGTGCCTAGTATTTAATTCTTATGTATTGTTTTACACTGACTAGAATTATTTAAGGGCCATATTCTAGTAGATACTATGTAGAAGCCACATGAATGTTTAATCTGAATTATTTTTAATGACAACAAAGAGTTTAATGTCCTCTTGAATTACCATAAATACTCTATTCTAGCAATTTCCAAGCTTGGGTGTTGTGGGATACAATTAAATGTATAGTGAATATAGCTTCTTTTTGATATAAACCTTTGTATAATCCACACCTCAATTTAAAGCCTTTCTCTGACTCATCTTCTGTCTGACTGATCGAGATTTACTGTGGGGAAAATAGATTATAATAATTTTTGCCTTGATTCAATCAAACCAAAGAAACTTGGGGGGAAAAAATGATAAATGAAATCACATCCATGCAGGAAAAGCATTTTCTTTTCCTGAAATTTAAATTTATAATAGCCTTCTCTTTGGCAAGCATAGTCTCTCCTGTGACTTTACAGACACAGAGCTGTTCATTTGTGTAGGTCGACAGAAGGAGGGATTACTACATAAATCTGAACATATAAAGGAACGACTCATTTATATGAGCAAACACTCAAGTTAAGCAGAGGGCGCAGAGATGCTAAATCAAATCTCCTCTTCCCCCAGGAGTGAGGAAGCATATGTGCCATGGGAGTTCTCTGCACGCTCAAATTGTGTGGAGACATCGCCTTCCTCAGCAGTTAACACTCTGCAACATGTTTAGATCTGCAATTTTAATTCATGAGAGGACAGTTATATTCTCTCATTCTCACACACACACACACACACACACACACACACACACACACACACACACACACACACACACACAATAATAATTACAGTATCAACACATGGAGCTGCACTGTGCAACAAAATAAAATAGAGTTACTTGACCTTTCAGATTAACTAATAAAAGGCTGTTTGAAGACGAAATTTCTCCCAACATTTAACGACAGACTGGCACATCTTGTGTATAATTATAAGTAAAAAAAAAAATTAACTTTAACTGACTCATTACTATACAATACAACTTCTTGAATTTTATCTCTTAAAGAGTTTTCATTGCAAAAACAGAGGAACAGTTTGTACTTTTACCAAAAACAGCACTTAATATTTAACCAAAATGAGCACTGAAGAATACATGTTTAAGCTGTTCGCTCTCCACATCAAAGTACTGAATGCAAGTTTGATAGCTTTTCTTTAGAGACTTAAATTTTCCTGTAATGTACTGAGTGGGCTTTCTTCAAATTGTACCCAATTTTCCAGCCTACTAACCTACTTGTGTACAATGTTCTGCACCTGAAAGTTACAGTATCTCAACACTGTTACTTGGCCAAATAATGATAGCTTAACATGTCTATTTATGGAGAGAACAATTTCATGTCCTACATTAAAAAACACTGAACAAAGACCTAATCGGACTTTTTGTGTGCTGCAAACGTATTGAGAGTGTATGCTGAAATGCAGGTATGCCCTGCTAAAATTAACTAATACAATGGTATGAAGTTATCAACTGGTCTTTTTGTGTGACTCTGATGACCACATTTACAACAATAAGGGCAGACAAAATTTTAGAAACACCTTTGAGTATAATGCAATAATACAATTCACCACCAACTACAGCTTTCAAAATGAATCAACACCAGTTTCAACAAAAACTGAATATTCTAACCTCCATGAAAGGAGGATTAATTGCAGGACTTTGTCTTAGACTGCATTAGTTTGATGTATCTAATAAAATGGTGACTGTGTGTTCTTTATTTTCAGTGTAATCTTTATCTTAATTAGTCACTGAATTTCACCTCTAATAGTGGATTAAAGTCTGTATGTTTCCTCCTACCACACACTACTTTAGACAGGGAGCACATTCCTCACCTTGAAAATGATGTGAAACCATAGACAAGGCATTGTGGGAGGGTTATTGAAATAGCCTGCCCATTATCTACAAAAGATTAGCCCAAGGCGAAGAACGGGCCATCTCACTTCACCACTATTGATCGAAAGAACAGATCATCCCTTGATGCATAGGACAGAAACGGTACCAAAGATAATATTGATTTCATGTCAAAATATTCAGCAAACTGGAAAATGTGATTTATATAAGCTGCCTACATTTGTATTTATATAAGTGTTATTTTGGAAAATGCCTCTGGCACAAAAGGGAAAAAAATCAGCTTAGTCTTGACCAACCGGCCGTTTATGTTGGGCTTAAAGGCTGTGAAGGTCCAGACCCCATGAGGAGGAAACCAGAAGGCGGGCGACGCAGGATGAGAGTTTTCTTAATGTAAAGCCTGGGCCAACATATGAAGAAGCTGTTCTCTGTTCATTTTGGAGTCATCTCTTTGAGGCCGCAATGAAATGCAAGTCAAAAAAAGTCATATTTCTCACTAAAGCAACTCAATATATTGCCATTTTCAATAAAGTGAATTCTCCATAATCACACAAGGGTATTGCAAAGACAAATGACGGGTGCAGTCATAATGAAGTGACATATTTCTTCATGCCAGTTTTGTGTGCTGATGTTAACTGGGAGCAAATCCAACCTGTATTGATCTACCAATAAGTGATCATTTAGGCTATCTACCAGAGTCACAGCAGTGCAAATAATTATTTTATTCAATATAAATAACTTTCAACGACAAGACAGTGTGAAATATCATCCTTTGCAAATGGCACGTGAGCTGGAGACCAAATATGACAGTTACAGTAAATTACAATCATGATGAGCACGAGACTGTAGATTGAGTCTAGTCTATTTATTTCCACCTCATGTGGCCACGTGACCTCGGATCCGCGACCATGCCTCCTCTGTATCACTTTCTGCTTTGGATGTAGCTTTCTAAAATCTTCATCAACAGGTTCGCCTCCTGCAACACAGAGCCCATAATATCATCATCATTTCATTTTTAAAAAGTCATCATTTCATCATGAGAAGAAAATGTTATTAAGGGCACTCACCTGATTTTTCGTGCGACTCTCTTGTGTGTCCACCTGCGCCTGCAACGCCACCCGCAGGAACTCCTGGAAAAGCTCCGCCAGGGCGCTCTGTCCCTCCGGCAGGGAAACCTCCAGAGCATCGGTCCCCTGTCCCTCAGCTGGAGGCAGCAGGGGGGCGTCCATCACACTCTTCTTACCCATGAAATGTCCTGACAAATGAGAGACAACACACCTTAATACACGCTCAAATCAGGAGACTTGGAGGAGAGAAAACACCTTTTTTAGTGGGACATGACAGATTCAGTTGTTAGAGGCAGAAAATATGATAATTCACTGTTTAATTTTTAATCACATATAGGTTAGAAAATAGATGAAATTAGAAAAATTAATTAAAAATTCCCATCAGATGCAGAAATGATCGATTGGTCAAAGCCTTATAGGTGAGAAGATGGTTCTTACCTGTAGCCCAAAGGTTGCCTCTTGGATTCACTTTGATTTTTGCAACTTTATTCCTCAGCTCAGTCAGGTCGAAACTGACAGCAGCGGTGAGAGACACGAAAGAGAAGAAGAGCAGGTAAGTGAACAAGCCACACTGGCACACGTTATTCAGCGTGAAGCCTCTCATCTCAGCGCGCAGCGGCCGGCTCTCCTCCCAAATGTCCAAGTGTTGGTCGAGGGTGGCTCACACTCATCCAGCTTTTATAGGCTTTCCTGAACGGGGTGGGCTCTGTTTATGTTGCGTGGACTTTTTTTTTTTAATTCATCCAGCTGCGTAAATCGAAATGCACCCAGTCATTGACAAGGTCTGTTTGGAGCGCGCCTCTGGCTGTGCGCCTTTTACGCACGACACGATTCACCTTGGACCCATGGCAGATGTGAATGTTTGCTGAAGAACAGTCATCACAGACACTCAAATAGATCAGCAGCAATATACCTATAAGGGTTGATTTTATTTCCACGGTTTTTTGGGCATGTGTTTGTGATATGAATGGAGGTGCCCATCACTAACAGGAGTATATTTATTTTTTCCCAATCATGCTCTTAAAGTTCATATTAAACCAATAAAATATACAGCCTACAACAAAATACAGTGTGTTGCAATGGTTAATCAAAACTCCATAAACACTGAACTAATTTCTTTAGAGATGTGCACTGTTTTTCTAAATTGTGTGACCAGATCAAAATTGCAACACACTTAATGTCTAATAAGGCAACACATGCAGTAATTTTCTGCCCAGGTCCCACTACCCCAGGCCTGGCCCCCCTTACAATGGGCAGCATGACATTTGGCCAGTTGCAGCATGCTGCTGTGATCACCATCAGTCCTCTGAGGACAGGAGAACCTGCTGATTTCCCCCTGCTAATTTAGAGCTGATAAGACAGAAGGCCTCTTTGTCACTTCAGGGTGCTAACGTTGTAGGTTTAGTTAGAAGGGGCTGCAGCTTCTATCTTGCTCTTTTCGTAACCTTTGACATTCACACACGCACACGTGTGATTTCAGGTCTTCTGCACGGCTGAATGTCAGTTTAATTAGAAGACTAGAAGACCATCACGGCATCACTCACACGAAGTTCACAGATTAGATGAACTGAGACAGCATAGGGTTTTTTTTATACAACACTGCATTTCCTTTAAAAGACATGATGGAGATTCCGGCTCAGTACAAGTGATTCATAGATCAAGGCCTGCAAATATACCACAATACTTTGTGTTGCTTTGGTCCCTCAAGGCTTCACCGTGTAGAAGCTCATGTTCATTCCACAACTGACATTTTACCAATAAAAATATACAAGTAGATCTACTTTAAGTCTGATAAGTTTTATTTCCAAATCTACGTCATTTCTCATGCCGTGATGACGAGTGTTTTTTTTTTTTTTGACAAACCCCTGAAAATACCAGTGGCAAACACTCCCACCTGACAGGACAAGGTCAAGGTCTAATGAGGACGGCAGATGAAGACATTCAAATTAAGTCAAGGTTCAAGTATCTTAATCGAGTTTCAAGTGGATCCATAGTGAGATTATATGTTGATCCATACTACTGTATGATTAGATGCTGCCGTAGCCCACTCAGAAAGAGGCAGAGCCCATGTCCCACTCCAATGACCTCTATATAGGAAAAAAATACAGAAAACAAATCTTCCTGTAAAAAAGTCTGTCAAAGAGATTTCTAGATATTGCTCTTCACTCACTGAAACAAATACTGACAGAAGACATACCTAAATTAATGTGATCTGATTTGATTCTGTATGTTACCAAAAAAAGATGTAGACACAATAATCGGTTCACTTATGACATGTGTTCAACATTTCCAGATCACTACTGTTCTATCACAAGGAAAATGTCTAATTCCACCACTGCACAGTTAATATAGAATAAGGGCCAAAAGAAAATGAGACGAGTTGAAAAAATCCATTGTGGATGGTAACCAGATTTCATATTTAATATCATTCATATTCAGCTGTCATAAAATACTTCACATATCTTTTTCAAAGACAATGACTTAACAGGAAAAGAACAAGACTTAATTTATCTCAATGAATGCCTTTTCACATTCTGAGGATTACAAATAAAGGTCGATTCCAAACTAAATCTAGCCTAGTTCCCTCACAAAAATATTTTAAAGCTTGAATTTTTCAAATGTAAACACCCTATCCACATTTCTACAAAATGTTCAAACAAATGGTACAAAAGAGCCAGTTGGGTTTGACAAAGTCTAACTTAATTCTTTTTTTGAAAGGAAATGACTGAGGTTTCCTGGACGTAGTTGATCCTTCTTGAGTCCTGAAGTTTGGAGACCTCACTCTCGATGGACCAACACAAAGAGACCCAGCATGAAGAGAACAGCATACTGCAAAATGAAAGCACAGGAGATTTAACAAATCAGATGGTCCTGCTGAACATCTTGAGGCTTAAAAACTGGTCAACTGGGACTAATGAGATGGACTCGGCCTACTTACTTTGAACTTGGGGTAATCATTCATGAGAATGGTGACAATTCCAATGTATGGCACAAAACTGGAGATGAGAATAAATGCTTAGGGTCAAGAAATTTAATTGAGGCATAATATACGTCATTTTGTAACAGATAACATTTGATATTTCACCTTCATGGCTTTTGCTAGCATACAGGATGTAATCAGACATGACAGAAAGCAGAAATCAATGGGGCTTAAGCAGTGAAATTAGAAAAGAAAAGCATCTTGTAAAGTAAAGGTGTTTTGTTTATGTCTCTACAATAAACAATAAGAGCCCTGTTACTGAGTTAAGTTCTTCGTTTCGACTTGGCGTATTGGACAGACCTCTCTACACTATCCCTCCTGCACATCTGGATGAGCACTGGCGAAGAGGGTGAATCTTACCTTGTTCAATATAAATTTACGTGTGAAGATCACAGAAAACGCTAATCCCCAAATAATAAGCAACAAGGAAGTGAATGTGCTGTTTTATGCCTAAGGATATCTGCATAAAGATATCTTGCTGATACTTGTGGTCTTTCCTGTATAGCAGAAGTTGTGTTGTGAAGTGATCCATCCTATTACAACCCTGACTGCAAAAAAGTTGGGATGGAGTGTATTAAGATATCTGTACTATCATAGATATTATAGATATCTGTACTTACCCCCTAGCTCGTCCAACCACATCTTTTTTCTCCAACCAATGCTGGCCCTGCTTGTACAGTCCTCTGTCATCCACTGCATTGTTGTCTCCTTTGGTCAAGAACTTAATGTCTCCATTTTCCCTGTGGACAAAGGATCAGTGTGATTTTAGACCACAATGTACACCAAGACGCCTTTTTCAATACACCTGTGTCTGGATGATGATATATGATAATTGTGAAATATCACAGATGCCTCTCTAAACATTTTTAGATAGCTTTTCAATACAGTTCAGCACTATGAATGGCATTCTCAGGCTTGATACAAAGGCATGGGACTCAGTGAGATTGAAAGCACAACAACAACAACTAAAATAGTGTCTTTGTACTTTTCATGGATCTTTAGTACTCTGTGTACTATTGGGATTTCTCTGCCTTCTATCCTGAAGACGACAATCTCTCCGACTCTGATGGGATCTTCTACCCGGTTGGTCAGAAACAGCAGGTCTCCTCTGTGGAAAGCTGGCTCCATACTGCCACTGAAATGAATGGTAGATACATATTATAATTAGTTAGTAACATTGAGATCAATGAAAAAAAAAACATTTCCACTCTTGATTAATAATATGCCATGTCAATCCCAACCTTAGACACAACTTGCAGCAGTGGTGTCTTTCAGAAGTGAATATCAACTAAATGTAGGGCAGAACTGTTTTGAACTGGAAAAACAGGAAACTATGCCCACTTTGCACTGAAGAGTGAAGTGCATCAGGACATCCATGGGCATCACTGCCTACCAGCGATTAAACTGAGACTGTATTGTTTAATTAATTAAAACTGAAGGCAATATGTCATGACAAAACTAAACACACGTTTCAGTCATAAGTATGGCTTCACTGAAAGATGATCTGGCAGAATAAACATTAATTACAGAGCCATTACATCATTGGAACAGTTGTCTAATCTTACTTATACTAACAGTGTGATCAGTAGGTCAACAGTTGATCAACAGCTGCTAGTGTGTACTGTTCTTTACACACTGCTCTACATCAGCAGCAGGCATATATGAAAGGGCTGATTATCATAAATCAGAGTCAGAAAGTGAGTCTGTAAATGCAGAAGGATCCCATTTCATGCACTTCTTCAAGAATATCTGAAAGGATCTTGAAAAGATAGCCTGTACGTAAGGCTTCAAGATATTGCAAAGAAAATAACACTGTGTTATCTTTTATCTCCGATATATAATGTGATATATGAAAAAACACAGGAAATTTCAGATATGCAATTAACAATTGGAATTGTCATTATTTGGGTACTTTAAAAGTCTGTCCCCTTCCAACAAACTCCCTCCCCCCTCCTACTTCTATCACACTTGGTTCAGCCCCCTGCCACCCCTCTAGAAATCAGTTTGGACTCCTCCACTTTCAGTTTCACATATACAATTCTGACACTGCCACGGAGAGAGAACGGGTGCAGAGTTATTTCAAAAAACAGAACGTTTTTTTTTAAATAAACTTCCCAAATGGACTTGTGTGTCACTATTGTGTTATTTACATTTAAGCTGACATTTTCAATGATGTTCAAATGTATGCTTAATCAGCCTGATGAAAGATAAACAGGTCTCCTGGCGTGGCAGAGGATGGTGAAACTCTTAAATTCTATGTTGATAACAACGGAAATACACACTCAAAAGCTGCCTCATGTATCTGAACATCTGCCTCAAGCATCCAGGTGATTTTATCTGTGACAGTAGCCATGTTGCATGCATGTTTACAGACACATGGTATGCATACTCTGCCTACATAGCAGTCAGTCCTATATGTTCTCTGGTGAGGGGATGCACTTAATCAGTTCATGTTTTTTGATAAATTGATGAAGTGCACCTGCAAGAACCCTTTAATCAGACTAAATCACATAATAGCAGATTTTCCTTGTAGATTAGTCATGAAAATGTATCAAGCAGCAAATAATTTGCAGCATGACATGTTCGTCTTTACATCATGCGTCTTTCAATGTAACTACTGCACATTCACACATCACAATGTCCATGCTAAACCGATATAATGCAGTCCTACTTGTAGGTTATATATTAATTAAAATGCTTGATAAGGTATCACTGGAGATAAACAAATGGACTGTGGACTGGGCAGATTAAAATCTACCCTCCAAAATGGTGAGAAATGTGTGATCTTCACAGCGTCACAGAATCTATTCTGTGCTTGTACAACACATACATGAGCAACTCTTCAAGGTCATCAACTACTTTCATTCAGTTTAATTCAGACTGAGTGTAGGTGAAGCTCAACAACATGATGAATTAAATGACAGATTTACGGCAGTCAGATGATGTAAGTATAGAGTATAACTGACAGAAGATATGAAGACATAATTTGGAAAAAGAGATTCAGTCAATGAGGCACTTCTCCTATTGTATTTTGTGTTGTGTTACAATGTGTTTTAAAAGATTCACGACTGTGCCACCAGAGCCCTCAACCTCTTTGTGTTGCCCAATAATAATTTACAGCTGCCTGAAGGAAAATGTAAATCCCCCCAAATCCATGATTGTATCTATTGTTGATGTACAAACCTTCAGCAAACAAGTCAAAAGTGGTTTAAAATAGCCTATTCTATGTATGATTCTATGACTGAATACATATTTCAATGCAAAACTCACAACCATGATAAGTTCTTTAATAATTAGTGGAGGTTAGTAAATCCTCACAACACCTACCCTCACCAACAGAGGCTAGAAATGCTAAATTAAAGCAGAACTGGACATGTGACTAACTTACCTGAGAACAACAACAATTGGACTCTCACTGCCAGTGACAACCATCAGTCCTTTCCAGATCATCAGCGCAGAGGAAACGATCATACCAAAGTTCAGCACCTGGTAATAGAGCTGCAAACAAAAATTGGGAAAATTAAAACTGAACTAAAAACAACCTTTTGTGAATTTCCCCACTGTGGAACGAATAAAGGCTTATCTTATCTTATAAACCTGAGAATGCCTCTATAGGATATGTATAAATAAGACAATTTCAGTTATAAACAAGTACAGGTCAAACTTCGTAGCTGACTCTTGGATTTTTACACTATATGTTTGAGATAACATTAACCTCACTGGTTATTTAATAGTAAGTATATATAGCTTAGTTTAGCTAACAGTGCAATGAGAATGGAGTGGACAAATGAGCAAACTAGCTAGCTAGACTGAAGTCAGGATTACTGTTTAAACAAGGTTTCTATGTGTTTTCCCGCTGCAGTATAAAGAGCAGCGTTTGATATATACATGTAGATAAAACAGTTCACTTTCCATGTTGCTAACAAGTGACAGTCAGGCTATAACGTTAAAAAGCGGTCGGCGGCTAGTCACCGTTAGCTCTGAGCTCTCCTACAATACAAAGAGACGGTCTTAACAACAGAGCAAACTAAAGCCCAGGCACCTACCTGCCGCTTATTCATGCGACGAACATCGTCAAGAAAGTCTAAAGATAACATTTTTGCAAATACTACTGGGTAGAAAAAGCACCTAAATCACATTAAAACGTTTAAAGTAACGAGCATATGGATGCACGGTCAAGCTGTGAAACTTGCATCCGAATCTTCCGGGTGAGCGCGACCGGAAGTCCCGCCCACCTGTGGGCTCTATGTTGAGGTGTCAGTTCAGGATACGAGAGTAGAGCAGAGGAGCTTTGCAGAAACTTGCACACTGTGAAGACACATGCTGCTGCTGCCTCTGTTTGTTCAGCAAGGGTTTAACAACAGCTGCAATGTTACCCATGAGATGATTGCAGTAAAATGTCTACAATCTAAATGGATTATTGTATTTTTATAGACAGAATGTAGTTTTCCTGTATGTGTTGTTATTTATGTCATTATGTTTTGTTGATTGAAGGCATTGCAAGGCATGCCTATAAAAGCTTTTAAAATGCTCCAAACTGAGCAGCACATAGGCAGCTTCATTCTTGATTTACCCTTTTCTTCATTTGAACTCATCTGCAGACTTAAAGCTTACTTTTATAAATTTATAAGTAACAAGGCTGAAGGGCTCTCAAACTGCATCCAGATGATAATTCTCCATGGGTTTCAGCCGGCTCATTTTGAGTAATTGTGTTTATAAAAAAACATTGTAAATGCAGCTTTTTAAAATTTTAACCAAAGTTTGCATGTGTGGTAATAATTTCAGGAATATGCAAGACATAGGCACTAAAGTCACATAAAAATTTTTTTGAAACTAGACTCTGACAGCGACTCTTCCAGACAGGGCCTCAGTGTTAAGGACTATATCATGTTAGTTGATATTGTGCTTCAGTTTTTCCAAACAAATTTTCACAAGAATTTGTGCAAATTTAACCAAAACTACGTCCACTTCCAGCAAATGCAGAGCTATGATTGCATTCGTTTGAGATCATTTTTCTTTTTTGATGCTGATAGCTGTCTGATGCCAATGAAAATGAGATTGAGATTGATGAAACTTATATATTGATGAGTGCAGCTTTAAAAAGTGTCAAGCTTTAGTTAGCTATAGTTGTGAGTCATTCTAAATAAGGCTTACAATCAGTGACATACTTATTATGACTGAGTTGGCATCATAAACCAAACATCAATATAAAAGGTCGCTCTTAATTAATAATTTCTGACACATTAATGGCTGCTTTTAAAGGTGGACAAACTCTATTTTGCAAATAAAATCTTGCCTAAAGTGGTTCGGGGTGTGTTTACTTTTCTCTAAAACCATAACTAACACCTGGACCAACACAATCAAAATTTAATAATCGAACTGACAAAAAAAGAAACATCTGGGCTGTCAAGTGACAAGCTTTTGTCACCACTAAATATTAATCACTGTCTTTTATAGTGGGCCACATGTAATTTCCGACAGGAAGTGTGTCTGACTGAGTATGTGATAACATAATTAGTGGCCACACACCTGAAATCCACCCACCATTTTTGATTGTTGACTCAGTCTGTGGGGATAATTAGTGACACATATGTTACACATGTTTGAGCCATCATTAAAAGGTCAGGTTTTGTGTTAGCATTTATATGACTCGTAATTAATTTCACAAAATGATCTAAGACTGTGTGTTTTTCTCAATTGTGTGTTGTTTTCCCCTGATGCAATGTGTTTTAGCACCAATGTTTGGTTTTCCTGGAGACACATGTGTTTGAAGGGACACACATATCAACAATGACAAAACTGTAGACCCAAAGAGTTCAAATTAAATAATATTCCATCAGCAGTTAAGTTTATATTTCTTCACCAAAGAAAAACATAAAATAGAAATAAAAAAGATATAAAAGATCAACAGTTCCAGAGTTAAAAGATTATCCTAAAAATATTATATTAGTTTTTGTCGACTGATTTAGATTTGGATAAAAGAAGATGATCCAACGTTTCAAATCAACTAATCAAAGACTTACGTTACCTCAAATATTTTACAGTTTTTTGTTATCAATATTAAAATTTTCTGATGTAATTTTTCATCAGAACATTTCACTTATATGTGCAGTCTGTGCTTCATGCATGGATATGCAGGTGTCCTATACCCGTAACACTTGATCCTAACAAATCCTAACCCTACTCCAGATCCTAATTTAACTAATCAACATATCATAGTGTAAATGCTGTATGCAAAACTGAATTTGGTTTATGATGTTTACACTCGATTAGATTGTGATCTGTTAATATCTTGGTGATACATTTGCCATGCTTCATACAGAGGATGTTGTGATTGCTGCATATTCTTTATCAGTTTTACTGCAGCCCTCGCCCTTTGAGCAGAGGAGACCACTCATTGTGAGGTGATACCAACTGTTCTCCTAATCATATTAAAGACTTGTTTTCTTGCTGTTTGTTTTAACTATTGTACATCCTATCTAGAGCACTGCGATATTGTGAAAAACATAATGAGTTTGTTCCATAAAGCTGTTTAGAGGTTGTCCACAGGGCGTCTTGACTGAATATTGTGGATAGGAGGTGATTGTCCAGATATTTTGCTGCAGATGTTACAGACACCTCTTGACACCTAGGTGTCACAGGACTGGGTGACTGTGGTGAGCTTTGTGCAAAACATAATGGTACACATTTTTGCTTCATTTAGCAGCATATTGATTGCTGTTATGGTCTCTTCTAGTATCCTCACCTACTCTTCCTCTGCAGTATTTGAAAGGGAGATTGCACAGCCCTATTGGACAGTGCTACATCATGTGCAAATCCATGCATATACAGCATTTAGACGACACTGATTTTATTCAGATGTAGCCTTTAAGTTCCCTCATGAGAGGAAATAATGTGAGATATGGATCAGAATGTCATTATTTCATAGTCAGCAAAAGCTTGCTGTGATATGGCAGATTAACTCAGCACTGACAGTCAACTTAGCGATGGCACCGAGACCAGCGGTAGCCTGCGACTTTTGGTGGACCGGAGATAAAACTTTTTTCAAATGCCAACTAGTCTGTGGCATTTAGGGACGTGTGATCCTTTTAATATAATCTGGCTAAATGGTCACAACTACCCTGGCCTGCCAATGGTAATTGAGGTCAGTCAGGAACAACAATGTGAGGTCAGATTCACAGGCAGCCTTGTGAGAGGGTGGATTTTACTGTAGATGTCACATTGGCCAGTCGCTATTCTTTTTTCTCGTGTTTCTCCATTTTATTTAATGAGATCTTACTGACTGTACATTCTCATTGTGTGTCTGATTTTTTACAAATAATGTATCTAATCGTATTATTAATCTTAAGCCAGGTATAACCTTGTATAGCTTTTGTAGACCAATCTTTTTTGCTATCTTTCGCTGTTGCTGCTGTTATCTGACAAAACTATCAAAATTAAATACACATAAGATTTTCTGTGTGGAGATTATTTTTACATGTTGTCACATAATGAGCCTGAATGTGAGAATGAATGCTGCAAATGTGTTTAATGTGCTAAAGGCTCTGAGTGCGAGAACTTCACATTAACTCAACATTATGTCCTATCAAATGAAATGGCAGAAATTCAGCCCTAAATGTACACACAAAATTTTTACAGTTGGGGACTCACAATTCTCTCATTTGCTGTGTCTTATCATGGTTATTAATGCTGACATTATAAGTGATCCAGAGCTTTTTATAGCATTCCGTCAGAGCAGCAGGAAGAGCTGTGCCAATGCATCTTTTCACTGTAATTTTTTGCACTTTGCTCATAATTTTTTCTGTGACGCCTTGCAGGAAACTCATTTGGATTAAGGTACGTCTCATTGTGTGGAATTATTCCTCTCAGACAAATGTGATTTTTCAACTAGACAAAGACACTGACAATGTGAAGAGATATTATCTTATGTATGAACATGGGTTGATTTGCAGAAAAATAAAAATTTTACACATTTTCCCACTCCCACCCACCGATACTTTAAATTTTGTGTGACTCTTTGATGAGCATGTCTTTTTTTAGAATAAAATAGCAAGATGTATTAAACTATATCCCCTTTTGTATATGACTGTGCTTGTTTATCATTGCCAATATGAAAACTATTAATCAGTGGCTAATTATATGGTTCATGGGAAATGTCACGTTCACCTCAACATTTCCACTCAGTCATCATTTGTGTAAGTGCACAGTCCGTATAGGTGACTTATTTTGATCAATGGTGCGATGATTGAACTAACAGTAGGTGGCAGAAGTGTCTTGCTTCAGCCCAATCTTCTCCATGTTGCCATCACACCTCAGTCACACTACACCCAGTCTGTTACCTCTGAGAGTTATCATCTATGACACTGTGTGGAAATGTTGGGACTCATGGCCCTGATGCCATTCAGTTTTGTTGTATAGTGTCAAATAAAGGTTTGCTGTTGTTGCTACAGTCCTCAAAACATGAAACAAATTGGAAAGTCTGTTTGCCATTCCTGATGGTGCTGCAGTATTCAGTGTTGTTACCTGCATTTCAAGTGAATATCACACACAGGCCTATTTTATTGCAATTTACTACAATTTCTTATGATGACAGACTATAAAGTTATGTAGTAAGTTATAAAGTATTTTTCAGTGTTGTTCACTTTAGAGCTGTAAGACAAATTTTTTTTTTATGAAAAAGGTTTCTATTGTACTGGAGGTCCTTCTATATTCGTCCTGCTGCCAACATGGGAGATGTGTCAGATTATAACAAAATAGCAGCGTGTAAGAAATATGGACTATCTAACAAAAGCATCGGCTGCCTCCCACTGAAGTCTGTCATCTCTTCCTTCTGTTGACACTGTGTGACCCTCTCATGCTACTAGACAACATCAGAAGTGACACTAGGTGAACTTTTTTTTGTTAGGCGTACATTTAGTTTCCCGGCGCTGTTCACACTGGTGCATGAGCCGCCTTACATAAACGATGACTCACTAATGACTGGGAATCACAAATGATTATCATGATGAAGTTAGCCTTTCACCCTACATGCGCTGGTTGCGAGCAACACTTCATTCTCCAATATCTGTGAAGGAATCTAATTTGCATTAAGCATGCAATGGCTGACAGAAGCAGTCTTTTTTTAGACTAGCAACAATGACGGTTTTTCTCATGTTAACCATTCATGACATGCTACAGCAAAAAATGATGAAACCTGTAGTGCATTTATTCCAAACGTATATGTTGTTTTGACTCCAAATTCTATTCTATTATTGTGGATCTGTGTGCGAACATGCAATGTCATTTTTAGCCATGCCAGTCTCAAGCTAATATCTCAACAACTATTGGATGGATCAAGGATCAAGTAGATCAGCTTTCCATCATTTGCTAAATGCTGATGTAGCTGGAAAAAATATGTAGGCTAAACAATAGTGATGCTTTACTAATATTGACAAAAGAAATCAACCCAAGTATGGCAAACCTTTTCATTGACATTTCCGTTAAAAATGGTGCATGTCAGTATGATGACAGAAAGAAATGTGACAGAGTCCTCCCAGATAATCAGAGTCACTGAGATAACTGGGTTACTTATCTTTCCCGACGATATATATGATAATGAGTGGCTGCTGATGTCAGATAGACTGAGTGGGATGGCTTTCATTACAGTGATTCACCCCACTCCACGATATGCTAATTTCTATCAAAAATGACACCCTGGGTTTAAAAGACACATGTGATGCACTTTCACAATGTCTCCAAACGTACGAGGCGTAATCCTATCTTTTATTTTACAACCAGTTGCATTCAAAGGTGCAGTTTCTAAAAATGCAGTGCAATGTAGAATGGCAAGTAAACATGACAGGGTACAATATAAAAGCACAGCACCATTAGCCACTGTACAACAGTGTCATGTGAAGCTACAGTTGGCTTGATACAGTCCTGAAAAAAAAAAAAAGCTTACTGTATATCCATGTCATGGTTGTACTTCAGTTGACAGAAAAACTCCCATACATTCTCACAAGGGTGACTACAAGATACATGTTTGTGCTTTTATACTGAAAATTATCATAGACTACATATAATGCCACTTCATTTCAACATGTTTATCTTGCACATTCATTTAGTACAAATACACTGACCTGAGATTGGGATTCACAATCTGTGACCTGCAACGGGACATGGATTGATAGAATACAAACCCAGGAAAGCTACTACTCACTGTAGTTTCAAGCCTAAGATTTGCTGAATGTAGAACACAATAAACGATCACCACAACATGTGAGGGCATCAATACACAAGAAGTGATAATAGCAAGGAATGGTGGCTGTTAAAAATTTAAATAGTTAAGTCATATTACTTGGAGGGTTGAAGAGTTTTTATACCTCTCTAAAAATAGAGGTGTCATCAGCCTTCTTTTTTCCTTCCACTTCCTCCTGGGCTGTTTTGCTGACACATACCCAACAGTGAACTATTTCTGGTTTAGGACTTCAGAAAATCAGTGGCACTGGATCAGGATACTGATCCATTGAGAGCATATGTGACCCTTTTCACTCTATTCCATTTTAACAGCTTTGGGAGCATCAGCAGCTTTTTGTTTAGTTGGGGTCTTTCTGCCCTCTTGCTCAGTCTTCCTGGGCAGTCGTGGGCTGCCAGCAGCTTTCCGGCCTGTCTGAGGGCTAGAGGAGCCGGCAGCCATTTTGCGTTGAAGTAACGGGCTCCTGGAGCCCTTGGGTTTCGTTGGCGTCAATAAAGAGTCCATGACCTTTAGTGACCTCAAGCTGAGCAGACCACAGAAGTAGTTACACTGGTGCTGGTTGACAAACTGCTCAAAAACTTTGGGATTCCCTTCAACAGAGAGACCAAGATGCCTGCAGCAAACACACGCAACACACATTCAAAAAATGTCACAGTCATGATCCATATAAACGTAAATTACCTGTAAAATGTCCACAGTATAATTTACAAAAACAACACAATTCTAGTATACTAACCCTGTTGATTTGACTGAGATTCCAACGTTGGTGATCTTAGTGTCAACACCTGCAAAATGCAATTACTTTATTTTTCTGTTGTTCAGGTAATATATTCAAATGTGACAGACATGCACTGGGAATTGGCACCACATTCACTACACCACTAAAAAATATGAGAGGAAGAAAAAAAAAATTCAAATGAAGTTCTCAGATCACAACATAGTTAAAATGTTATCATAGATCTAATGCTGTGTAGTGGACCTGAAGGTGTTTAAAATACACATTCCCCTTCCAACTTTAAGAAGAAGAACTCTCTGTCTTATGGCAAGCAACGTTTTACCTCATTAGTTGTGGAAAAGGTGTGCAATCCATCAATATGAGTCTCTTCTACTGATTTTTTGCACAACCTTAGGAAAAACATGAATTTCACACTGCCATGTTGTATTCAGCCCTCAGCCCACCTTCTAGCCGAGTGAGTAGCAGATTGCCATTGGTCCACTGAAAGATCCAGTGCTGCAGGGCGCTGCACTTCTGCTCCACCTCAGAGCCAGTCCTCATATCTATTCTGCCTGTGCGGTCCAGGACAGAGTATTTCTGATAGACTCCTGTCAGATCAGCCTCCACCGTGGCATAAGGGACAGTGTTTGCTGGTCGGTACATCAGGTAAACTGGAATCACCCTGTGTGACAAAGATTGCCCTGGTGTCAGTGACCTCAAGAGAGGAGAAAGTTAACTTCTGATGAAGAGTAGATGGTACTCACTCAAGAGAGGGGCCGAAGTGTTCAATCACTCTTGCCTCTGCAGAGAAGATTTTGCAGTATTCACGAGCCAAGTTCTGAATTTTACACTCCTGTGTGCAGAACATTGGAAAACAGCCAGTAAAGATATACAGTCTGTGGTAAAGATAAGCTCAACCTACACCAGTATATTTCCATCTGATTAATGCCACAGTAATCCTATGTGGGTGGCAGCAATGACACACAACTGATTCTTTTTAATGCTGAATTTGTCAGTTTGTTGAATGACATTTAAAATGAAGAAGACGCAAATAAATTACAAAAGATTTTCTTGCACACCTGCTTGACAATGTCCAGGTTCCTGTCTATAAGGCAGCTTTCTCCTTTGCCTCCATAGGCAATGGGGTTGCGTGCTTTGATGACACATGTGTTTCCAGACTCGAACACAGGCTCCAAACCGTAGATGACTTTTGCTCTCCATGCTTTATGTGCGCAGCCATCACCAATCTGTGATTCCTGCATCATTATTCGGCCAAAGAATTTGTTACCCCAGACGCCAGAGTCAGCCACGCCCTTGTTGAATATCATGGGTGTCATTTCGATTTCTTCTCCCACTGCAGATAGAAGAATGTAAGAGTGGCAGTCAGAGAAACATTTGGGCTCTGACGCAGGAAAAACAGTCATCTAAACACGTAACATCTCATCTTACCACCAAGGTCCTCACGTAGGGACATTCCAGCCAAGACTGCAACACAGTGAGAGAGAGGACAGGATGAAGCTGGTTGTGACACGGTAAAGCAAGGAAAATGGTTATTTCATGCCAAATGTAAGGTAAACCAGTACATACTGTCTGCACTCAGAAGACAGTCTGTTGAGTCTGTCCCATATTCATTTGTGATTGTGCATCTGTAAACACCAGAGTCTTTGCACGATGCCTGAACAATGACGAGATTCACCTGAGTTTCATCACCTGCACTGAGAAACGAACAAATGAGAAAGCTTCAGAAAACGTTTGGAATTTTTTTTCCCTTCAAAAACTGTATGTGCACTTTATGTGTATGTATTTCAAAATAAATGTTCATTCAAGCCTTGCAGGAATATGAATCAAATTCACTGTTATAAATGATCACTATTATGCTATGTGGAGCAACATTTCATAGGAAGTTTTGTGAAGCAGCAGATATTCTTTAGAGTTACCCTGGTAACTTACTTTTTTTTAATCTGAGTAATCCCCTCTTCGTCTCTGTACCATTTGATCGTAGAGTCACTGAGAACGTTGAAGAACTGGCACCACAGTTTCAAGTGTCCAGAGACATCTCCGAAGGTTTCGCCCCTGATCTTCCGAATAACCTGAGGAGCTGGAAGTGAATGAGAACCAACACAGACAATGTGGTGAATACAGACTCTCTTCTATGTTCTAACCATCAAGCAGCCTTTATGTATCCAGTCTGATATATGTATATTGTGCATGTGCTATTTACCTCTCATATTGCAAAGGAAACTGGGATTGTATAAATAGTAAGACAACATCAAATTGGGGTGATTTTAGTATGAATGCTGGTATTTTTCACTTTTAATTTGTGTACTTTTTTCAGTGTTAATGCACTGTATATGGTGTGCAACTGCAACACATTTTCAATGACATCTCTTAATTAAGGGGCTTGTGAGACATAGTCACGTGTGGCAGCTCAAATAACAAGTAAACATAAAGTTACACAAAAGCAAGTGAAGTTCTACAGGCTTCACTATGGATTGCAAAATACACACCAATGGTTTTACAAACTGCAGAAATATAAAGATTTATGGGTCTATGCTTCCCTCCAAAATCATTTTTGCTTTCTTTAGTTTTGGATATATTTCACTGCGCTTGTGAATGATGTCTCCCAGATGACTCTAGCAGCACTGCTGTCTGCCAGTGTCAGACCACTGGGGGTGACAAAGTAGGAAGAAATTTCATGTGAGACCATTTCCAACAATTTCTATGAAAGCAAAGAGTCTTCGAGCAACATTCATTCATTCCAAAATGAAGGCCATACCTTTGAATGGGTCATGCTTGTCCTTC
Source organism: Centropyge bicolor (assembly GCA_037975185.1). Taxonomy (NCBI): domain Eukaryota; kingdom Metazoa; phylum Chordata; class Actinopteri; family Pomacanthidae; genus Centropyge; species Centropyge bicolor. The sequence continues at coordinate 17,240,494 of JBBMOC010000001.1, read as the reverse complement.
TCTGCAGGTTTCTCCTCAGTTTTGGGGGTGTGGGTCTCCTCAGTGGGCTGATGGCTTGGTGTCTCAGATGCCATCTTCCTCCTGCTCAGGAGTGGTGAGCGCCTTTCTGCAGGAGAGGTTTGCTCACCAGGAGGCTGCAGCAGAGGTGACCGTCGTGACGGGCTCGGGGACATAGAGAGGCTCACAGGACTTGCAGAAAGCTTGCTGCCCTGTGGAGAAGCTTCCTTTTTCTGAGTTTGATTGGTGTCAACAGGAGATGTGGCCTCTGAGGCCTCTTCAGGTTTGGCCTTGGGTATTAGAATTTTGCGTCGGGCCCCAGAGGCCAGTTCTTGTGCAGTAGCAGAGGGAATGGGAGAAACACAATTTCTTTTCTTTAGCAATGGACTGACCTCAGGAGTGGGATTGGCAAAGGAGTTGGTCATTGAAAGTTCCTCAACCATAGGACTGTCCTTCTGAAGAACATGAAGACTATTCTCAGGTGAATCTGTGCCAAGTACACTTTTAGTGGGAAATGTTGTCACACTCTGTGAAGAACTGTGTTTTGTGTTGTGTTCTTCCATTTTGTATTGATCTAAAAGTATTTCACTAGTTCCCCTTTCAACTTTGCTCTTGGGTTTTTCCGGAGTTAGCTTTCGTATAAATCCCATGTCTGTGCCTTGAGCAGGTTCACCTCTGACATGCTTTACAGCAGTAATATTTGGCTCTTGACTGCTGACCTTTATAGGAGTCCCAGGTTCCCGAATGTCAGTTCCAGATTGGTTTGAAATGGATTCTTTAGAAGTCAACTGAGGAAAACTGTGTTTGACCCGAGTAATTGCTTCTGTTTCTTGGCAAATATCCATAACAGCCTCACTCTGTTTTCTGGCACTGCCATGAAGTCCTGCAGTCTCTCTAGTGGTGCCAGTATCTACAATGGAGATAGGTGGGATTACAAGAGGTTTTTGTAAAGCTTGAACAGGTGGTGAAGTTGTCCCTTGAGTCTGAAATTGTTCCTGTTCTGGTTTATTTAGTTGACGATAAACCTCCATAAGTGTTTCCTTTATGTTTCTGGGAGGAGTATCGTCAATACTCTTCTCTGTTTTACTCTCAGGCTTCTTCAATTCCGGTTTAGATTTGCTGTCTTTTAACTCCTCATATGTTTCTGCAGAAGTTGTAGTTGGATCAAAGTCAGCATGCACTGATATGGTGGTCACTGCATATGGCAGCTTGGAGTCAAGAGCCTTAATTTGTGATCTCAAAAGTTCAGCTATTGATATAACTTTTGTTACAGGTTTTTGAACTTCTTGGAAGTCTTTCATTTGGAGTTGGGATAAGTTTGTGTTTTGCGGGACAGCTGGCTCAGATATATTTGATTGCAATCTGTGAAATTCTGAATTGGTTTCCTGTCCCATTTTTAATACACGCTCACTCTTCTCAGTTTCTTTTCCAGACACATTCACAATAATGACATTAGTGTCTTTATCTGCTGCATCTTTGGTCTTTGCTGTTTCAGTGTGTTCGATCATATGAAGAGCAGCACTTTCAGTCTCCATCTCAACTATCTTCTCCTTTGGAGCCACACTCTCAGACTGCACCAATAACTTACCTACATCATTAACCTTTACTCTCTGACCAACTTGTATTTCTGTCCCTTCAACAGTTTTTATAGCTGTATCAACTTGGCTTTGCTGGGCGCTGGACGAAACGTTACACCCTCGGGTGTTCTCACCACCACCAGGGCTTTGGCGCTGTGTCTTCTGTAGGTCTGTAAAAGGGACCATATGGCTTTCATTTGATCCTCTGGAATGATCCCATGTGTCCTGTGTTATTTTGTCAATACCCGCCTGAAGACCACAGTTCAAAGAAGGGGTCTGGATGTCATCTGTCGAGGTGTCTCTCTCTGATGCAGTTTTCTGTATTGGTTGTGCGTCCACCGTGCGCTGGTTGAGTGGAAGTTCAAGGTTGACAGGTGCATCATTCCTCGTCATCTTTGTGTGGGCCTGTGTAACCTTGGGACACAATACAGGCAGAGGTTTCCATGCTGTAAATACTTATTCCTTTATCCCTGGCTATGCTGGACATGGATAAACACATGCAATTTTAAAAACAGCAACTGCGTAACCAGCAACAAATAGAGATGGACTGGAAGGACCTTAGAGCAAAAAGAAACATATAAATCAAGGAAATATATATATTTAGTGATGCTAATAGGAAACTTTTCCTTCACCTGTTCAAGTGGAAATGTTCACAAACGTTCAAAGACTTCAATATATGCCTGCCATATAAGTGTCTGCATTCATGTTAGTAGATGAGAGAGGCTTGTGAACAAATCATAAGATGTTTCTTAAATTGAGCTCTTTTATATTTTGAAAAAGAAAACATGGCAAGAAAACACTTGTTTGAGACTTTTTGCAACAACACTTACAAGCTGCATGGCAGTGTGACATACCTTGTATATCTTAGAGTGAAATGTAAGCATGTTAAACTGCTCTGTTCCATAGGCATGTGCCATACAAGCATGTTTGCATGAGCTTCAAATTCCTGTCTGCTGTTGAGCTGAATCCGTTTTTAAAATAGCATGAGTGGGTCCCTTTGTCATATGTCATTGCATTATGAATGAGATAAGCCATAATATAGCTCAAGGGTCACACTCTCTACTTTTATTTTGCATCTATGCTCTTTCATAAAAGCAACTGCGAAACTAATGTCGAAGTGTTAAGTATTTAAATCATGCAGGATTCAGTCGTCATTCTAAAATACATTCCTAGTTTCTAATTTTGACATTGTGAGTTCTATTCACATGTAAGGTGGCTATTTTGCACATATAAGTGTAGCCTGAAAGGAATGCAAATCATTTTAAGAGGTGCTTCAGCTGTGCAGTGTTTTGTCTCAGCTCTCAGTGTCGTCAGTGTTCAGTCATGCAGCTGGAGTCGGGCAATTGCATAAGTAGTGGACAATAGAGGTTCACAATCCAAACAGCAAAATAAGTGTCTTATTTGAAAACAAGCAAATAATTTCTTCATTTTGTTCTAATATATGGGAATATAATGCATTTAAGTTGGTTATATGCACTTATATAATATCATCAATCAGATCAAATCAGATCATCACAACAGCCTCCATTCACTTTCACTTTTAAAAGAATTAGTTGGACATTTAGCTTTCTGGCAGAGAGTTAGATGAGGAGATCAATACAGCTCTCAGCTAAAGTTCGACTGAAATTAAATTGCATTTTTGTCTGTTACAGCATACATCTGCTCTAAGGTGGCGACCTTCACTGTTGGTAATTTTAATTAGTCTCTCTGTCCAGAGACTGAAAGAACTGGAGTATTTGGTGAATCCTGAGTTCAGTCAAAGGCTGAACTGAACACACACACACACACACCCTCAGACACAGTCAATGCCTCCTGCTGCTCAGTAGCTAATGTACAGGTGTTGTGGCTCTTGGGGAGAATAAACACGCAGATTGTTCATTTGCTTCACACATCATGAGGCCACAGTCAGCAGCTGCTTAAACCTGAAACAAGGGGGAGCAGCTTGCTGCCTCTGTCAGGTGGTTATTTTTTGTTGTCATATCTAATTTGATTAATCCATACTAAACTGAAATGTATGAGTGAGCTTTATGTACTATTACTACAGAAAGCCAAAATCTAAGTATAATTCCAAATCATAAGAAATGCTGCAATGGCCAAATCTCAGCCCTTTGACCTTATAATATCAAAATGTGGTGCAATAATATACCTGTCGTGTCTGTCAATATGTGCGTCATTTAATTCTTGTCACACGGCAGGGCATGCTTGTTAAAGCTATAAATAGCTCCAGGTTGATTGTGTTACTGATGAGGCCTGTGTTGGCAGCACAAAGCACTCATGAGCTCATGCGAAAAGGCTCGCTCACCTCACTCAGCGGCGCTGGCCGAGACACAGACACATTTTTTTGGCAGACGCTCGTTTCCTTCCCAGACAGCTGATCTCCAGCCTCTTCACACGGACGCTGAGGTAAATCAGTCCGGCTTTCACACGGCACATCCACTGACTCTCTGCGTGCCAAAGAAGCACCAGTGGAAGTTTGTGACTTCTCGTCAACGTCCATGACTGTAACGTCTTCTGTTTTAGAAATGTCCTTCTTTTCTATGCTGGGGGGTTGTTGGGATGCTGCTGCAGCACGTGGCTGTAGTTGTGTTGAGGTGATGTGAGGACTTTGGTTTTGCATTTCCAAATTTTCTTTTCTATCTTTGCATCCAGCTTCCTTCTTTTGCTTTGCAGCTTGTTTACTTTCAGTTCCTGACACAGTATGACCTGTAGATTTAGATGTAATAGCAGCGGGGGGTGCCGAGACAGTGAGCTGCTGTTTGTGTGCAGAGGTTACCTCAACACGTACTTTTGCATCCTTTGAAGGCCTTTCAACAAGCGATACTTCCTGTGTTTCTGATCTCTGAAGGTCTGTCGCCTTTCTGGAGTCCGAATCCACAGTTGATGAACTAACAATGTTCTCTACTTCCATCACTTCTTCAGAATTCCCCTCAGCCTGGGCCGACTCTGTGCAGGCCAGAGCTGCAGAGGTGGAGGTCTCATCTTTTGCCCGTCTCTCCTCGGATGTCCCCCGCTCTCCAACTTTTGCACTGTTGGAAATTTTAATCTTCTTTTTGACAAAGGGAGTTTTGGGTTGGTGTGCAGTAAAAATCTTCTGGGCAGAGTCATATATATATGTCCCGCTGTTGTTACCATTTTCACTGATGGCCTGTCCATTAGTTACATTAGTGACAGACACTGCTCCATTAGTGATGAGAACTGGCTTCTCTTCCACCTCTTCCACAGTTGCCTCTTGCAACCTGGCTTCAGTCCCTACAGCTACAGTCTGGTGGCTCTCCTCGTTGCCCTCGTCCTCCATGGAGCTCGGCGTGCTGAGGAAGGCCTCCATTGTGGATCGTCGTTTCCTCTGTGTGCGGTCTGGACTGATGGTTCGTAGCGGCTCCTGGTTTTCTTTACCTTCCGCTTCCCTGCGTCTGTTTTCAGCCTTTTGTTTGAGCTTGGCGAAGTAGCGCTGGTGGATCTTGAACTCATTCATCTCGCCCACCTCCAGAACCCCAGAGCAGGACACGATACCTTTAGAGTTGCTGGCTGAGGCCTGGTATATAGCTGCATCCTCCACAGTGCAACTGCAAAGAAATCCAATTTACTGTATGTTGCCTTTAAATAATATCAAGCAAATTGATTGTTGACAGACATACATTAAAGATGATCAAGCTCTTTGTGAAGGTTTTTATGATGTTTACTTAATATGGTCAGTGATGTTGAGGAACTCTCAAATGTAGTAAACGTCTTTATAGAAAGTTTGCCCAAGGTAATACAGATGCAATCTTATAGTATCATGGTGGGATAAATGCAGTCAGATGTCGTATTAGTGTTTCCAAATATACATACTTGTAAATGTGCAGGGAATGGTTTTGTCCGTTGCGGAATATTTCATATTTAGGCAGTCCACAGTATCTGTCTAACTGCACATCATCCTTATACCAAATAATCTGAGGAGCAGGGTGTCCTGAAAAAAAAGACAAAATGAAGAAAAAGATCTAAATCTTATAAGATTGCTACTTAATAAGATATTGTGTCTGACGTATTTTAGTGCAACATGTGAACATGTGTTTACCTGTAACCACACAAGAGAACTTGACGTTGCAGTTTGCAGACACAGCTCTTGACTTGAGGGTTTTTTCAAAGGAGGGCTGTGTTTCCTCTGTTAACTGTGCCATCATGCTGCACAGTGTGCTCCTGTGAGAGAAAAGGGAACTGGTCAGTCGAGTTGTAACGTTTCTTTTGTAAGTTTTATATTATTTAATACATACTGGATTGTTGTTTAATGTCGTGTAAATGGTTTTCAGACTCATAAGAAAAAGTGTTGGCTGTGTAACTCTAATAGCTTAAGATGATGAAAGGTCGGTTTTACAACTTTGGGTTTTTACAAACTGTTGAGCCAATTGACCAGTTTTCAACTAAATTCTATCATTTTAATATGGGATGGACATAGAATCTGAATTAAAAGAACCAGATGTGTTATTTATCTCAAGACCTTGCCCCATGTGCCCCGCGTCTAGATAACATTCCTCATATTAAAGCTCAAATTTCTGTAACAACCACTGTAAAAAAACATGGATGTAGTGACTGTGACATCCCCCAAAGCTTCATAAAAAGGATGTAATCAAATAACAGCCAGATACCACCAGCTTGAGTGTTAATGTGAATAAGACAAGGCAATTTAGGTTAGACTAAGACTTGAGAACATGTGCAGATTTGGTCATCACAGCCAAGTTTGAATTTTTGGCTTCAGTCACATTAACAACACAAATTAAGACTGTAATAAGTTTTATCCATATTGAGTGTTAAGAAGTTCTTACAAAAGGAAAATCTTACACATTTTTATTTTTACAGACCAGAGAGAAAACAAAAGAAACAGAAGTGTTTTCTTGTGACCTTTGACCTCTACAGTTCAGTGCAAAAAGGTCTCTGGCATGTCCTTAGAGGGGTCTAATTCATCCATATGACACTAATTATAAAAATGAAAGTCATCACTATAAATAAAATGGTTAAACCACTACAGCATGTGGAAATGCAGAGGAAACATCACACACATACCGTATAATAATATAAATTGATGTGGGCTGTCATGCATGCTGTAAGAGCTTTATCGTATATATGTTACGCGCAGCTGATCCACGTCTGGTGTTGACATCCATTTTAGTGTGGGTTCAACAAACAGTTAAAGGGTACTGTTACACTTCAGTGCATTTTATTCCTAGATAAATAAACTAAACAAGATACTATTAGTAAAGACAGTCACAATCAAATAATATAGTTTGCATACAGCTGTTTGTCTTATTGGAATTCAGTGTTGATCTATTGCAAATACAATATAGAAATACGTAAAGTATTAATTAATAAGTAATGTAGTAATGTAGCTAAAATGATCTAAAAATGTTTTACTTTTGCAAAGAATTTTCATGGAAGCCCATAAGGATGCATTTCATCCTCATATCAAATTGCACAAGGCGTATGGTCTCCTGAAGGAAACAAAGGGAGAAACTGGACAACAGGGCCGTAAAAACCATTCCTGTATCATCCACAATTACTTTGCTGATGTTGCTGTAAAGGCTGCCCTGAGCCACTGGCTAGAAGAAAATAATATTATTATCTCAAATGATTCTTTATCGTCTTTTCCTATGAACTGAGGTATCATTAAAGAGCCAGTCCTACGGGTCAACACCCCTTGGCCCATGAGTGAATCTTTCCAGGCAGAAGCTGTTGTTAGGGTATTGCTTGGTGTGAAATGGGGCCCATGCTGCATAACTGAGATGCTGTTCTTAATCAGCAGTTTATTTAAACTTTAGTGACCATGGCAACAAACAAAGAAATAACACATAACGCACATATCCAAACTCTAAGTATTACAGAGCACACGTTGGACTAACATGGTCCCTACAGTGGTGTATGAACAGGTAGCACTGTGTTAGTGTTGAGTCTGTACCTGTTCTCTGGCCTCACGTTAGAGAGGTAGCTGCAGCCACCAGGCCGACTGCTCCCACTGATATCATCCCCGTTGCTGGATCGTCCGTTGCCAAAAGAGGAACGTGTTGTCGTCCTCCGTGAACCCATTTTCCACCAGATAGAAGAAAGTTTTCCAGGAAAAAAAAAGCCTTTGTCGTTATATTTTTTGTACTTCCAGCGAGATTAATAAGAGCTAAAAGAGAACAGAGTGAAATTAACACTGATAACTAGTTGTATTAGACAAAACTTGTTATATTTTAATAAGTAGTTAATAATAGTTTTTCTATAGTTGAGATAAAAAACACAAACATCAGCAGGAGATGCTCTGTAAAAATGCACCTCATTTACATGTAGTCCTATTCATTATTTCCATAAGCAACGTTCAGAAGTCTATTTTCTACAGCTAACTCACCATTCACAGGTTTCTTTCCCTCCTTTGACAGATACCCCACAGCACTGACTTCAGGCACTGCAATTTCCAATCAAACATGAGCATGCGTAGGCTGCTGGACTATTTATAGTTGGCCTGCAAATAGGCACAAGAGCACATCCAAAACTTGCCTTTGGACCATTATATAAAAAACAATATGATGAAATCAAAAAATTAAAAGCCACAACATAAAAAGTCTGCGCAGAAACAAGAAAAATCCTTTAGAAGAAGAAGAATCCACCATAAATCCAAGTCGAATACAAGGTCATCACAGGTTTGGTAGTTCCCTGAATAGGAGGAGAGGATTTAAAAAAACAGGGCGAAGAGTTGTTCTAGTCTGTTGGATTACATGCGCTCAGAGAAGAGTGCGACCACTTGTGTGGTCAGTAGTTTAGCTCTGTGTACAGACCGCAGTAAAGAATCATATGAGCCTGTCAATCAGGAGTATGACGCCTTTACTTTTAAGTCCATTAATATGAGCGGTACATTCTTTCAGTTGTCCAGTCACATGAGGTTACTTTCCGAACATAAAAGTGTGGCGGTACAATGACCTCTGTTTACCAGAGGACTCACTGACACTAAGTTAGATGCAAAACCTTACAAAACAGCACAAACTGGCAACTTTTTCAAAAATGTTTTTTAAGAAGATGAATTCACATTTTTCTAATATAGCATCAGATAGTGAAAGCTCTCTGGCATGCATTGTCCAGTGAGTGACAATTGCATTGGATCCCCAGAGGAAAAGCAGTAGGAATAGAACAGCCTTATATAGGCAGATCCCACTGACTGCCAAAGAGCTCTTATCTGTACACAAGCATGCACGTACACACACTCAGACACACACACACACACACACACCAAGTCAGTGATTAGAATTTTTAATTGTTTATTTTTGTACTTTATGTGATGTGTTGATTTATTTAAACATGATTCATGCAATATCAAAATCATATTAGGTGTATTTTAATTGCACCTTGAACTTCTTTTTTTGGGCCTGGTAAACAAACTGCAAACCCTCCAAATCTTCTTTGTACTGACAGCAGCTGGCACTAGCACTACTATGAATTACGGCTTCCTGAGTGTGTTCTCCCTAAATCAAGTTCAAAGGTATCAATTCAATCATTTCTCTCGTTACCATATACGCTCATATTACATATCCCTATGTGCCTTTTGATCGGCCATTTTATTTTATTCTTGATCCATCAATTCATCATGGTTTTCTGCAGCTCCCACACTTTCCACTTTTCTTGCCAGGGAGGTGATATACTAACTCAACTTAAGATCAAATGAAGAATTTCAAAATAAGAGACAAATTTAACATACTTAATAACACACTTACAGCATGTAAATATTCTTATAAAAACCAATGAGCCACTTTTATTTCCTAAACATGGACACAGGGTAAGGCATTTCAGAATGGATTCCATGCGAGACTCCCATACAACACACCCCACATGCACACACACACACACACACACACACACACACACACACACACACACACACACACACACACACACATAAACACTGTAGTGATAGACATGTATGGGCTACAGAGCCTCGTGTGTGACTGGTTGCCAGTCCTCTGAAGGGGCTGCAAAACACAGTTGCCTCAGCATGGTCTGGATATTCTGGACGGGGTGTGTACAGAGAGATCAAAGTAAAAACAGGGTGTGGGGACTCTACATAGGCTGGGAGACTCTGTCGTGTGACTCTATTTGCCAGTGTATCCCCTTTTAGCATGTGATCCAACAGTTAATGGTTAGAGAGGGATTTCCTAATGCTGAAGCACATATATGAAATAGAAGAATGTGCAATTATGTTGTTAGGCAGTAGTAGAAATCTGGAAGAGACCTACATGCTTGTGAAAAAAAAAAAAGATGTCTATTGTCACCACCAGATGTAGCTTTTCCATGAAGTTTTGGTCCATGTATTTTTGTGGTCCGCATCAAATTATTCCCACTTTGGTGTTTTTCCAAATCGGAATTCGAGTGGTGTCCATTGGGGACATGATTTCAACATTGCATGCCCGTTGCCTCATGCTTTGCTATGTATAGAGCTTCTCGAAATCCTTTTGTGGCTTTGGTCTGGCAGATTTATAGAGGGACTACAGATGATGCTCACGGAGATCACTACCTCTGGCTTCGTTGATACCATTATCTGTCTTTTGTAAACATAATTGCACAATGTCAGAAACAGAGGGAGGTCAGTGCAGGGGCAAATGTAAATAGTGAGAGTCAGTCATTGGAAGCATAGTGTTAATGGACAAGTCCAGGTTTAGAGGATTGTTGTTATTTAGGATGTGTACACAGGTGTGTGTGTGTTTGTGGAGAGGGCATTTATTTACCAGCTCCACAGCCGTCCAATAGACAGTGACCTTTTAGCGTGTGGTCACGAACGTTCACTCACAACTTCCTCTTTTCCCTCGCTGTTTCTCCGGCTGTGTCATTAGTACAACTAAAAGAGAAAATAGTGATGTCACAAATCAATTTTCACAAATCAGCCTCAACAATTTCCCTCCTTCTTTGTTAGTTTTAGTGTAACTGGCTATAAGAGAACATCTGCAAAACATTACACCCTTGTCTCATGCACAGTGTCAGCTAACATGAATGTCATTTTTCTACGCAATTAAACATTCCCAACATTTTTGTCACGAACAGGTGCTGTCTGTAACCTCCCACCAGGTAAAGTGGTCTGAATGACGGGGCTCTCAGAGCGTCTATTATTTGTCAGCTGACAGTGAAGCATATTATCACGGGCATGTTCACTGGTGCTGTGGTAATCCTCAGAGAAGGTTCAATACGGTGACATCAACCTGGCCCATTTTAAGCCAACGAAGGCAGCTCCTACCTCAAATGAATGACTACTCGCCATTATTGAGCACTTCCTCCTGTTTGCTTCTGTCAGCTTGTCAAGTGCCTGAGTGCATTCATATTTTTTTGTAATGTTAGTTGATGAAAAACATTTAACTCAAATGATGCTCCCAATGATACTTGAAGAGCCGTCGTCCTATTATCACGGTCACAGATTTGTAAAATAAAGGTTAAATTGGGAATTACCTGTTTGATGTCGATGCCAGTGGAGCAAACAAACTCCTGAGATAAATCACTCCTATTAAAGGTACATGAAACACCAGCTGCATGGGGAACGCTCTGTTCTAATCCTACTGGGATATTACAGCACCCAGGTCCAAGATGGTTTGAGTGGTGAGGTGTCAACATGGACAGACGGGGAGAGGGGAACGTCAGCGGCCAAACGGGCAGCCATTACTGGGATTTTGATCATAGATGAATGACTCTTTTGGAGGCTGGGGCCAAATTAATATGTTTATATGTATACCAGTATGTTGGCTTTTTGATCGTCTCTCACAACAAATATCAAATAAATCTGTAATCAGCTGAGTGTTTTCAGTTCAGCCAGACCTGTAAAGCTCTGCCGTGAGAGTTTATTGGCACGGTGGCCCGGTGCCAGGTGTACCCCCCCAAAACAGCCTCCCACAGGCAGGCACAGTTGGACAGCAGATTGTTTTGATGTTTGACAGGTCTCTGTGGAAACTGAGCTTGGCTTTGTACAGGCGTCTGGCCCGCTGCTGAGGCTGTGACATCATCTTCTGGATATTCACACCAGTGTCAGCTCCAAGGAAGCAGAAACAGGAGAAGACTTGACCTCCAAGGACAGCTGTGTGCCCCACACTCTCTGAAACACACGCACACACACACACCATGGCTTTACGTAGCACCGCTCACACTGCCTTCAGCCAATCACATGCACAGACTGTAAACATATGTTATTGACTAATGGGCCTTAGTTGAAATTGCAGCAACGTCCAGAAGCTGTCAGCCATTATAATGATTAGGATAAAATTAGCCTGTATTCTCTTATTAATTCAACGCTTTAGGAGTGAAAAATCTAAAAAAAATGAACCTCTCTCAAAGCACAGATGAATGACATTTATGTTAGAATTCATATCACTTTTCATTTCACTACACTTTTCCAGGCTTGTGATATAATTCTGTTTCTTTGCTGCTCATGATGAAAGTATAAAATGATCTGTTGCTCAGTGTTAACCACAGCTGTTGTGTGTGTATAAAATCTTTCAACTCAACATTTTTGCTTCCATTGACAAGTTTACCCAGAAATATTCCAAAACTAAAAATCTGTCAGATTACAGTCATAGAAACATATTTCTAATGAATCCTTAGTTAACAGGTGGAATTACAGTGACCTCTAGTGGTGATACTGAGTGCTCTGAAGTACCACCATTGTAGCAGCTTGTGGTGAACTGGCCCTTTGCTGTAAGATGATAAAAGATCACTTCACTTTTGAATATGTAACATAACATGCTGCATTTTGTTTTACATTTTAATTGAATTGGATACAAACCCCTGAGTAATCATACAATGTAAGAGTAGAAAATAAACTTTGAATTTCTAGTAACAGTAGGGTATTTTCTTATTTCAGAAGTAAAAACAATAAAAAAGCCAACTTGAGAAGCAACCTGCATGTCTCAATACAAACTGAAGCTTTCAAACTAAATAAGACTATTAAGTTTTATAAATTTTAACTTAATCTCCATGCAAGAAACACTCAAATATATTTCTGACCTAACCCAATTTACACCCACTTCTAAACACTGCAATAGATACAATATAAAGAGTAAAAATAAAAACAGTACTTGAAACATAAAACTGTATGAATGAAGGGTACAATAACAAAAAAAACCATGACTGCCTACATACATAAATGAGAAAAGTATCTGATCACTTTAGCTTTCGCTCCAGATAGAGCTTCTGCATTGGAAGGACACCAAGTATATTCTATTAACCTATGTTGTAAACAGTCATAGATTACACCAATACTCTATTGCTTGCATTCATTCATGCAAACATTAATTTTTCCTTTTTTTCGTCAGCATGTCAACAACTGATGGTGCCTTGCGCTTTACACCTAGAAGGAAAAAGAAATATTGAAGTTAAAATTTTCTGTTAACATAATTAAAATAAAAAAATAAACCTCTCAGTATAGTTTTTTTTTTTTTTTTTTTTACATTACCTTGCTTTTTGCTGGGTGATTCTGCAGGGTCAGCAGATCTTTTGGCATAAGCTAACTTCATCCTCTGTATGTTCTTCTTGCTGATAACTTCGTGCGTTACAATAGGATGTGGGTAGTCTTTACCCACAATGCATCCTGCTGCCTGCTGAACACTGCGAGGAGCTTTCCAAGGCTCGTAGATGTACTCCGCTGGGAACTTCTTTAGAAGTGGAAGGTACTTTCTACAAAGCAGAGCACAGGAAAAAGTGACTTAAAGTGGCATAGACATATATTATTTCTGAAAACTTGACCTTGTCCAGGTTATGTTTACTTACTTAATATATTCTCCATTTTTGTCTGTCTTCTTGCCAAATGCAACAGGGGAGTAGACCCTGAAGAACTGGTGGAAGAAGGTACTTGCTGAGAGCCACTGCCAGTTTCCAGCATTCAGAGCCCAGTCACCATCTAATAAAAGCTCCTCAAACACCTTCAGAAGCAAGCAAGAAATATTGTTAAGAGTGCTATTGCAACTATTTAACATTGCAATCCAGTAACACTGTCAGACTCACAATGGACAAATATGAATCAAAAAATGCATCAATTCTTTTTTTCAAATATGAGGCAGAACTCCCCAACACCTGTAAACAGACTTTAAAATGTAAAATTTGTGGAGTTCCCCTTTAAAATAGGCTGAAAGCCCCTTTTACAACAACAAAAACCTGCAGATGTCAGAAGCCATTTCATTTAGATGTCAACATAATGAGATGTTATTTTGAAGCTGTCTATCACTTACTATAAACTGCCAATGAAGACAAGTGTCATGGACATGGTTGGGATTTTGTGCTTGTTCTTCAGTAAAGACAACAACATGCTAAACTAAATCTACAGTAGCAATATGAAGGCAAGCTTGTTTTCACACCTTCTGCCCTTCTTCCCAGCTGATCCACAGGTCTCCCCTGGTGAGAAAACAAGCAACAGCATGTCTGGCCAGGTGGTGGATCCAGCCCTCCTGCCTCAGCTGAGTCATGATAGCATCAATGAAGGGGAAACCAGTCCGAGCCTGACACACACACAGAACATCCAATTGTTCATGATACAGAAAATAGACCATCTCTAATTAACAGTGATGCAGCTGAGTTATCGTGAAACTCTTCTTCATTGATTTTCATATAAAGTTTAGAGAGCTCAGTACCTCTCTCCATGCAGCCAGATGTTCGGGGTTTGTGTCCCAATCCACCTGAGTACATACAGAGTTGCCCTCCATCTTGTTAAAGTTGGGGATCCCCACACTGGCGGTGTAGAAGAACTCTCTCCACAGCAGCTGGCCATGCAGGGAAACCGGAGGATCTGAGTGCTTCTTCTGCAAACACCCCAAAACACACAGTCAGACTAAATCAAGCTTTAACAGAAGCACAGGAGCATGAATTAATAGTCTTGCTTATTTCTGTATGAAACACTGATGAAATTTAAGTTACAAAACAGTTGCTCATAACGAAGCATACTACCTATGAATAAGACACTCACCCCCCGATAGACCTCTGTCAGCCTCCACCAGAAGGTGCGTGCAGACAGGCAGCCAAAAGTGACATATGGGCTGAGAACAGTGGTGCTGGGGCTCAAAGAGTTGGGGGAAGTCTGAGGCTTCTCAAAGCTACACACCCAGGCCTGAAGTAAGAAAACAGATAACACATGTATATCAGACAGAGTATGAATGCATCTGTGTAGTAACACCAAGATGTAGTGTTTGGATGATGATAAAAGCTTAAAAAGTCTTGTTGATGGCTCACACCCTTCAGTCATGTAGCTTCCAGAATACACGTGTGTGTGAAGCTGAAATACCGTTCTCTTCATATGTTCATCTAGTCTCCTCAGAGCCTCCTGCTCTCCTCCTGGGAACGGCTCCTCTCCAAGAGCTGCAGCGTCCTGACCGAGCTCCTCCAGCGTGGGGATCCCATATTTCCTCTCATGCTTTTCTGAACAAGGGGTCTTCACATCTTTCACAGAAGAGATGCATTTCAATTCATCACTGCTTACATTTTATACTTACATGCTACATTTTCACAAAACATTTAAACTCACTTGTTTTGGTATTTATTTGCACAAAGATGCTATGATAACACATTATCAAGTGTAATACCTTTCATATCTTCCATGGTGGGAGCAGCGATGGGTCTCTTTGGGGGGCCAAGAGTCTTCACTATTGCCTGCATACGGTTATAAGTAAGGGGAGCCTTCCCATTGTTTTCCTCAATTATTCTATGAAGAGATGACATTCAATATGTCAGTAGCTACAACTGTATAGCCGATAACTCTACCTTGATATGTGCACATGTTAAACCCAAGAAATAATACCTGTCTATGTCATAAAGAGTGTGTGAGACTTTGTAGATGACTTCCACTCCGTGTTCTTTGGCCAGTGCGGTCACCGTTTTGTCCCGGCTCAGACTGTAGGGCTCTGTGTCGTACTCATAGGTCAGCTTCGTTACTTTCCACTTATCGAACAGCTTGGGGAACACATCCTCCGGTTTCCCTCTGACAACAAACAGCCTGAGGGAGTCCAACACAACATGATACAGCATCATAACACCATCACAACCAATTTCAATTCAATTCAATATAAGAATATCATCCATGTGTCTCTACCTGGAGTTGAGCTTCCTGAGGCTGCAGTCTAGGTCTTTGAGGGCTCCGATGAGGAACCTCCAGCGGTTGATACCGACACAGGTGTTGTTGTGGAGGTAAGGGTCCAGGATGAACACTGGGTAGAGCTCCTTGCAGTCCCTCAGAGCAGCCATCAGCGCTGGGTTATCGTGCAGCCTGAGTCCCTTGCGGAACCAGTGAATACATGTATGAGCCATGTCTGTGAACACATGAGACATTTCTGAAGACTTTTCCACTATGACCCCTTGAGGAGACGCATACATGCTCAAGATGACCTGGGCAGAAAGCTGGAAGATTTTCAGTCGAGTCTCACACAAAGTGCAGTGTGCATGTTCAAACAGCAGCAAAAGAACAAATACGAGCTTAAATCTTGAGAAAAAAAAAATCCTCCACATTTTATTGAAGTGCTTGAACTGGATGCATACGGAAGTTTTAGGCATGGACATGGAAGATGACACAATTGCAGAAACACCGAATCGATCTGTCAACACGGAACCAAAACAGCAAACGAACAATATGATAACAAAATGTCACAGTGTCATTGAGTTACATGCATGAATTTAACCACGTGATACACAGTTATGACGACACATTACCTTAATTTTGCCGTTATAAAGAAACAATCCCTCGTGGTGGAGACGCTGCAGTGTTGTCTAAAAAATCTGTGTTTGGTAACAGCACGTTGTGTGTGTTACAAAACCTGACGCTGTGCTACGTCTGCAGCCACAGCAGCCAACCAGAGGAGGAGTCACACGTGTAGCGGCAGTAGTGTGGCAGCGTGTTCACCAGAGGTCGCTGCAGTGCAAACAATAAATAATAAAGTAAATGATGAAAACATTAAAAGTCATATTAACTTTATATTAGTGATGGAGGGAGTGAGGGAGGTGATGCTTTGAAATACCAGAGAGGACAATCTCATATTTAAGAGCTCATCCAGCTGCATGTTATCACAGTCAGATATATTATAAACAGTGATTCTCGATTGATTGTTGAATGAAACTCTGCACGTGTTGTCTGCAGATTTACTTTAAATAAGGCCATAGTCAGTACAAGCAAAGTGTTGCTTGTACCCTGCAGACAGGAGCGCTTCATGCGCCTCAGCCCTGTTCCAGTAAACACACCAGACTGTGACACACACAGTACCAGCAGCTCATCGTAGCTCGCCGTGATCGTATAGTGGTTAGTACTCTGCGTTGTGGCCGCAGCAACCCCGGTTCGAATCCGGGTCACGGCATTGTGGGACAATGTCACGGCAGATGAGCTCATTTTGACTCTTTTTGCTTTTATTGACTTTTTATAATAATGTGATAAAAACCCGGTAATGGCAGACACAGGATCACTTTGTTTTGCTTTTAGATGTATGGAAGAATAGCCTCAGTTGTAATGGGATATGTGATTGAACCTCTTATCTCTCAGTTTGGTGATAAAGTAAATTCACATAAAAATTGTATTTCACGATGATGAAATCAAAGCTTTCTTGAGACTAAGAGGTTTGAAGTTGTTGTTTTTTACTAGTGTAACAATGTTACAAACCAGTTGAAGACAATAAGACTCCCATTTTTTTCTGCTTGAAAAGCCTTTTAACATTAAAACATTCATACCATCGTCGTCGATTTATATAGTCTAACGTTGAAAACAAGAGATTAATTTAGGACTTTTAGTCAGAAATACAACCGAAACAATGACTATTTTAGGCGGAAGTTTTCTCCCCTGACATTTCCCCATTGTCATTACCGTGTAATGACCACTAGGGGGAGACATAGACAAGGAAACTGGGAGGCCCCACAATTAACAGGTTGGTTCAAACTCAACAACAGAGACTGATCTGTCTGCAGTAATCAATTAAGATGTTGAGGTATTTGTGACTGCAGCTGCTCTCAGAAACCGTCAACATGGGCTTTTTGAGGGTTTGCATGTAACTGTACAAGTTATTTAATCCCCATTTGTTTCAATAAGATCTCAGTGCATTATTATTTTCATTCTTCCGGGTATACTTTGCTTCAATTTATTTAGAATAAGTACAAATTGTTGAGTCGAAATTTGGCTCTGGGTAGGCTTCATAAGGCTGAACTGTAATATCATCAGGTGGAAACACCTTTTCTCTTTTAAATGGCTCTATAGACCTGCATAGTACAAGAGAAGGATATGAGATCAAACCGCGGAGGAAACAATCTGTATATAAAAATATCTCTCTGTTTTAAGAATATTAAGATGCATTTTAACGTCAAAGTGATATCAAATCTAATGCAGCCTATTAGTCAGTGAGGAGTAACTAACACTAATTGTGTGTAAAAAAGCCTCGCTAATTATGACTTCATCCATCACCTTCTGCAGCAGCAATGATCACCTGTCCATTGTCTGACCGGTGAAACCACAGCCTCCCCTCCTGCTGTGTTATTATTTCCAACCATGTGGCTTCAGTCACGATCAATCGCAGCCTATCGGAATGTGCTGTGTGTGTGTGAAGGCAGCATCTCTCTGGTCGAGGCACCGGCCATTCAGCAGCCTCAGCCCGCCCAGCAGCATCAGAGCGGCGTGCTAACGGAGAGGAGACGGGAGGAGGAGGAGGGGGAGGAGGTGTGGTGGTGGTGGAGGGGGGTGACAGTCTGCCCGGACCTCAGAGAGCAGCAGCAGCTCTGTCTCCATCCTCTCTGACTGGAGAAACGATGCACCACCGCCGCCGCTCCGCACAGCCGCTGACCAGCTGCTGGAGCACCGAGCCGGGGCGTCGTTAACGAGCCAGCACCGGAGCCAACTTGTATGCATGTGCAGCGTCCCCGGTCTCCCCGGTGTCCCTGGTCCCGCACGCTGACGATCGAGAAGATGCTGAGCCGACTGATGAGCAGCAGCATCAGGAGTCTGGACAGGGAGTGCAACTGCACCGTGAGGCTGCTGGACGACTCCGAGTACACCTGCACGATTCAGGTCAGTGGGGATCAGCCTGCCCTGCCTCTCGCATCACCTTGTGGTGGAGGACGTGCTGTTGTAACAGGGTGGGGATCAGGTGAAATGACTTTCCCTCCCCAGCACATCTCTCTCTCTCTCTTTCCCATCTGCTGCTCACAAGAAATCCTCTCATGCTGTCATTCAGTTTTGTGCAAAAATGTTTGAATGCAGCTTTGTGTTTATGTCCAGACGTCTGTCATCAATGGGCTGCAGACTCCACCTGTGTGCACGGCATGAGCACATTGAATGATTGTAAATCAGCATTATTTTGACATGGGAAATAAACAACAACAGCTTCGTGCATGCATTGATTTGATGCATTATCAGTGGAGGGCTCTGAGAGGATCTCATGAGACAGGCCTGAGGCACAAGAGGTGTATGACCACCAGAGGTTTATGCTTGTTTACACTCTAAATAGAGAGTGGGCATCTTAATTTGTCTTAACAAAGCAGGTGTCATAACCTCAGTTGTCAATGTGCCCTTCAGACTGACTCTGGATTTGACTGTGGACGATGACTTTGTTATATTTTGGAGAATTGCCTCAGTTTTATCGGAATAAATCTGTGATGAAACTTCTGATCTCTAGTTTTGACAATCAGGCGAATACTAAGAAAAGCTGTGTTTTATGATGATGACACCCACATGCACCAAGAACTGATCCGAACTTTCATGGACCATAAAGGTTTCCTCTGCCCAACCTGTCTTGTCTCTTATCAGTTTGTTAGATATTGGGTGCAGATATGAGACAGCTGAAGTGATTCTATAAGAGGAAACAAAAGAACAACTTTTGCTCTCACTCCAGAATGCTTATAAAGATGAATGTTGGAAATGTTTAGCTTTAAGACAAAGTTGCTTTCAAATAGTTTAAGTGCCTTTGGTGTAACATTGTGGTCCATTAAGTCTTACTACCCTCACTCTCACTTTGTGGTTGTGGTTATTTGTTTGAACTATTAGGAGTCCATCATTGGTTTTTATTTGTAGTTGATACAGTGGTGTTGATTCTACTTTATGGTCACATCTGAGGCTTCAGGTTTTAGTGCTGGACTGAAGTAGGATTCATTGCAGGTCTGTGCTGTTGCATTGTAGAGGTGTTTCTATTATTCTGGTCACTTGGTGTAGATCATCCTTTGTTCCTGTGGCAGGTTTACCCGAGAGCTCATCCATTTAATCTTGGAATACAGATCAATTCTGCACTTTGGATTATTCAGTGACTCAGTGAGACCCGAGCAGACCTGTTTGAAGCATTTCTCTTTATTTCTTGCACTTTGAGTCGTCTCAAAAATCAATTCTTATATTGACATGGATGAAGGCGAGACATGACTCGAGCCAGTAAACAGAGTGGCTGTTTATAAGCGACGGAGCAGAGGAGTAAGCAATTGATTACTGTCTGTTACCTGCTTTGTAAATCAAGTGTGTGCGTCACTGTAACGTCTTCAGAGCGGCTGCATAATTGAGGAGTCTGTATCGTGTGCATCATCTAACCTGGTCCTTTGAGTCGCTAGAGCTGCGTTTGATGCTTGTTACTCAAAGGGATTCCACTGCTGCTGAATTAGAGATGACAGCGCACAAAGACCATCACCACCTGTTCATTTTTAGGGTCTGACGGCAAAGGCAAAGCAAGCCTTTCAACGTCTAACAACTTAAAGCGGCAGTGCTCGGGGGACAGATGAGATGGTGATTTTACATCAGTCTGCAGGCTTTTCCCTGCTCATCCTCAACCTGTCTGTAACTCTGTATTAAATCTTGCCAAGAAGTGGGACGGCCATGATTGTTTTTGAGATTCATTCATTTCATTTCCACATGTTTTTAATTCAACTCCATCACATGGTTGTGGTAGTGACTTTCAAACCCTGTTGAGCTTTCCATCACTTCCATTTCGAGAGAAAAACAATTGCTCTGACGTTGATGGAATTTTTTCTCAACTCACCTTTCAGTTCTGATGTTTTACAAGCAAAAAACATGTTTCTGCCTTCTGACTAGTTAGGCGAAGACATGGTGTGCCCGGTGTTTTTTGGTGAGTCGTGTATACCAAAGTACAGCCTGTACTTGTTCCCCCTCCACTTCTGAGCAGCTCCTTCACCCAGTCATGATTCAAAGTGTTTGGCTGTCAAGATATGCTGATCCCACCCTTCTAGCAACTGAAAGCACACATCGGGGACAGAATGCTTAATTTCTAGTGGAGCTTCTATTGAGAGGGATTAGCACTCTATTGGCATATTTCATTATTTCCACCGTGGGAAATAATGAAATATGACATTTCACACTATGGGACTCTTCATGAAGCGCAACTGGTCTAAATGGAAACATAAATAGGATCATCGGCTTAATCAATCGTCTTTTGTTTACAACAACAACACCATTTGTTTGCTGGCATAGCTTGTGTGAACATGACATGCAGGGACTGATATTAATTATGTTACACAAAGTGTCTGTAAAGTCAAATGAGCCCAGGTGAACATGTAATTTCTTATCTGCATAAAGGACATTACTGTGACCTTACTGGAGCATGACAACATTGTTGGCTGACTGAAAATGGGAGCGGATGGCAGCTGTCCTCTCCTGCACACCTTGGAGAAGTGGCCCAGAATAAAGGCTTCTCGTGGGGCTCAACAACGGTCACACTCTCCATTTAGCTCAATTAGCCTTCACCTTGAACTGCTGCTGTTATACTGGAATCACATGGCAGTGGAGTGATGGTAGATGTGACCTTCAGAAATGGAAAAGAGTGTGAACGAGTAGAACAGAGGGGCAGCCAGGTAAAGTCCTGGTAAAGTCCTGTTTTAACACGAACTTGAGAACAAGTCCCTCGGCCGCTCAGTTCACCAGGCTTCCCTACTGTACCAGCCTAATCATACTACCACTTATTTACTCCAACCATGCTGTGTGTCTGTCCCCATCTCATACCGATGACATTGTTGCAGATTACATCATGACCCTGGAAGCACGGGTGAGAATCGTGCTCATTGATTTCTCCTTCTGTTTCAACACTATTCAGCTCTAAAGGATATTCGCAGGCTTCTCACAGTCGCAGGTCACAATACAATCTCTTAAAGCTTCAATCCAGGATTGATGCACAGCACCGTTTCTTCCAGCAGAGAATTCGATGGAGGGTTAATTGGTGGGGAAGTGAGCAGAGGTCTGTGCTGTGGGGATGATGGGCTGCTTTGGGACGACCGAGACAGGCACGTGGAAGCAAAGAAGAACAGGTTCAAGAGAGACAGGATCAGGAGTGGCACCATGTTCAGTCATGTGATGTTGGTGGTGATAATCAATATAAATGTCCACCAATCCGAAAAGCAAATATTTAAGTCATGGCCCTCAAAGTAAAAGCATCAATCTTCTGACTGAATGTTGTTGGAGCAGCAAGACCTGCTTCTCATCCGTACTAATGGACTGAGCTAAGGAGATTTAGGCAAGGTAAGGGTTAGAGAAAGCCTTATAGCCAGCAGGAGCAATATGGGTTTAGACTCCTGTTCAAGGACATTTTGACATGGGTACAGAAGATGCAGAGGATCAGCTAAAAGTTCTACTACTAGACTATTCTACTGTATGTTTTATTTGGCAGTTTGGAGTCGAGAGGTGTAGTTGATCCTATACAGTTAAATTTAATGAGTTTATTATAGAAACATGCTATGTGTTTGCTATGTCTCAAATAGAGCTAACATAATGTGGAACAAGCAGTACAAAACAGATACTTATCACTCATCGCTCAACAAAACACAGTGTATACAGTTGGACATAATCTGAGGAAGTACCACAACAACCAGTCTGGGAGTCTTTTTTTTTTTAGGCGGATACTGTTGGCCATTAAATCTAAATTAATATTCCTACCATGAACCAAAAGATGTATATCAGACATGGAAAGCAAGATGAATGATAGAATAGCATTGATCCAGAAATACGTGCCTCATCACTGTGAGTAAGTGGTTCAGTCACCTGGCACCAGTTCAGATCCTGTATAGCCCACTAATGAAATTAGGCCTGTTCTTTTGAAGCCAAATGTAGAACTGGAAGGAGCTCCTCTTCTTTTGTGTTGCGAATGCATTATTGAAATAGGTTGCTCTTGTCTCCTAAGTGGTCTCTCTGCATATCTCATATTGTTTTCTTCTTAGTGCACACTGCTAAAATTGGAAAGGAGGTTGTCACATATTTTGTTTTCATACATGAGAGGGTCTGCTCTTATTCTGCCTTCACCTCCTCACTGAAATAATGATAATGACTAAATTTTGCAACATCTTAGCCTTAAATCACACTGTAGGTTTCATCATTTATATTTGTCCAAACCAGACACCATCCAGACACTAATATGCAAATGCATTTTATTTATTTATTAAATTATTTCAGTCCAGAAGGAGAAGAGCACTGGAGCATTTTACATTAACATAGCAAAGTTGAAATACCAGTGTATTGTACTGTTCTGTGACTGGTGAGTTTTTAAATGGTTCTAATGCAGTGGACTGCAGCAATCCTTAATTTATCCTCTATATATTACAACCTGCTTCACTCATCAGAGGACATTGAGGATGTGGATGCCTGTATCTTTTATGCCAGACAGTGTAATTACCTGTAGTCAGAATTAGTATTTATGGTATGTTGCTAAAAATATTAGTTGAATAATTGATGACTCATTAAAAAAGTGAATTCCTCATAATCAATAAATCATTTAAGGTATTTATTATTTATCAAGAATAAAGACTAAGGGTCCTATTTTCCCAAGCATGGCTCAGAATTTTTGATATTTTCCTGACCTTGAAATTCACTTCGCCACTCCGTGTGTTATTTTTGTGCCAAGTGCAAAGCACACTACACAGGTGAGAGGAAAGAAACAAAAGCAACTCAGTCAAAGCTAGTGGTTGATATTTTGGTGAATATGGGGTCTTAGAGTTTGCTGAGAATAGACGTCACAGATCCACACCTGTTTATAACAGCAATAACAAAATGTAAATCAGTCTGCGTATTCATAAGAGTGAATCTTACTGTATCTGTTGTCCACGACGGCTTTAAGAAGTGACGCGTCAGGGCACAGTGCCATTACATGTGGCCGTCCACTCCTTGATTAAATTACAGGCAAATGACACCAAGCTGCTACAGAGTAACCACACACACATCAGGTGGTTTAGTAAGAACTCAGTATTCTGTTGTTCATGGCAGGAGACGTTGAGTTACAGCTCATCAGACCTGTGTCATTGCCTCCTGTTCAACTTTTTTTCTGGCAAGTCTTGAACTGTGTAGCAGCAAAAATGACATTGACCCACCAAAGCCATCAAGATGCATCCTCATGAATTACGTGCAAAATGCTTTGACAGTTCATCCAGTGCTTGTTGAGATATTTGGGTCAGTCAGTCTGGAACCGCAGCGGTGGACTGACTGACTAACATCCACAGTGTCAGACCTATAGCTAATAAATACACAGAATATTTAAGATACTTTTGGGTTTGTAACTGTTGACACCTGATGGACAGGCAACCGAGCTATGTTTTGGGCTTTACAGTCTGCACACATGTTTGAATCTTGGATATGCTTGGACATGCATGAATGCTCTCACTTCACTCAGAAACTGCTGTCAAAATGTCTTTGATCAGGGCTCTCAGTCTCAGCTCCAGTGGATCTGCTCTGCAGCTGATAACAGGAAATCTGTGCGGATTGGGAAAGGAGCTAAAGGAGCTAAATGGGAAATAGGCTATTATAAGGTGCTCTGTCTGTATTTTTAGACATCTAAATAATAAGTTCATTATTGAGACTGTTGATAGCCTCACTTACAAACCACAGCTCAAGGTGCCACACGTAGCACCATGAACTGTAAGAACAGTGGTGCTAAAAAAAAAAAACAGCATTCATGCTCAGTCAGCCTTCCTCCATTAAGGTTTAGTCTACAATATTTGGCATATAGTTTCTCCTGCTGTCCAAACATTCAGCCTGTGGCTCACTAGAATGGGATTGGAGAGCTCTCTGCCCATAATAAACCACAGACTGGGAATGCTGGTCCCCTAAGTAGATTTTTCTAACCTGGAGAGGCTTAATATAGAATAAAAGTAGGATGTGCTTCAGACAGAGCTCCTGCTTATCAGCCTCGCTGCCAGCTATGCGCCGCCCTTCTCAAATCTGCCAGAGACATGTCTTACTGATGTGACGGCACCCTGCTAAGTAACATGTTAATCCATAATGTGGAGAAATGGTGAGATAAGCCCTCAAGGCTTTGGTGTGCTTTCAGATTAGGGCGTTCGGCTGTTGGCCATGACAGTAATATCTACAACTCCAGTGATGTCATACCCTCAACTCCGCTCACCACGCTGACTGATTGTTTTAAGTCAGCACATATACTAATACACT
The DNA here is from genome assembly GCA_037975185.1 of Centropyge bicolor. Taxonomy (NCBI): domain Eukaryota; kingdom Metazoa; phylum Chordata; class Actinopteri; family Pomacanthidae; genus Centropyge; species Centropyge bicolor. The sequence goes on along the minus strand of JBBMOC010000001.1, from coordinate 17,215,576 downwards.
AGTACTGTACAGACCGGTTACTATGAGATTGAAACCAACTGATTAAATCCAAACCCTAATACTTTACTCTCAGAAGTCATGTCATAGAAAACTAAGATATTGTATTGGCTACTTCATGGTAATGAGTAATCAGTGAGGATTTGTTTCAGTCACTACCAGTTCCAATTAACGTTAAATTAGGGCAGCTTTATCATTTTCAATATAATCATTAGGCGTTTAACTACTGACTGTTCCACAGCGAATTACACAGTGGATTTTCTTTGTACTGACTGAAAGTCTTGCTACTTGAAGCTTTAAAGTCAGGAAATTTCCATAAGAATATTCATTCACTGTGCAAAGCAAATCATTTTGATAGTTGATACGCCTGAATCAACATGGTAGTTTATTGCATGTTTCATACTTCAAACATACTTTTCGGATAGCATATCATTAACCGTGAGCTACTTTCATCAACACACCAATTTTACTTAATTTACTTCAGATTTTTTTTAGTAAAGTTTTTACTTCAGTCTTGAACATCAATGTCTGTAAGATGCACTGATGCTGCACGTGTCCCAAAAATGGTCAAAAACACATTAAAGATATGTTGGACTTTTATTGGTGAATAAAATATGTTTAAGTATGACTTACATTCGTTGCCATGTGTATTCTTAATAATCTTCATTCATCTTCATCTGCAGTGGGATTTGCAGTCGGGTGTGAATGGGGTTCATTTAGCCTCAGAAACACTTGTGCCTCCATGTTCCGTCAGAGGCTTTCATTCAGAAATCATGGCGGCAAGGACGACTCAGATTGTGTATTTAAGATTAAGGCTGCTGACTTTCCAAACGTGCCTGTGATGAGAGTGAATATTTAATGCTGGTTATCTCTGGTGCACATGTTCCTGGAGGTGTGTGATGAGGTCAGCCTCGTGGCGCTGCAGAAACAGCAGCGATGGGAGAACCTGTCAGTGCACTCGGAGCATTTGGCTGCTTCATGCTGATGTCACTGCATTCGCTGTATAGCAGCATCAGAAGGAGCCACAGTTTACAGTGACGCAAAGCTTATTCTGCTTACTCTTACTCTCTCTCTCTTTCTTCATCTGTCTTTTTCCTCTCACTCCCTTTGTGCTTTTTCTCCTGCTGGCCCCTAAATTCCTAAAAATCCCCCCAACAATTCACTTTAATTCCTTCTCTTCTTCTTCTCTCTGTCTTTGTCTCTCTCTCCTCTCTCAGTCAGTTGCACTGCAGCTGAGCAGATTAATGAGCTCGCCCTGACTGAACCTGACACCGGTAGACAACACTGCAAAGACATGCTATACGTGACACAGCAGTAAAGGCGCTGGAGGCATTTCACTGAGGGCTATAAGCATTACAGACACCACTTAAATGCTTTGATGCAATTGAGTAAATGCTTTTCAAATATGCAGTACATACACACTGCAGTCTGTGTTTTTAGCTATGTTGCTGGCATGACTCTAGGGTTGGAATATTGGTTGACTATATGGACATTCATGGTTCGCAGAGGATGTATCCTTCTTCAGTGATCCATGACCTTTCCTGTAGTGCCACCATGAGCTTCACATTTGTGGTTTTGAATGAAATGTCTCAACAGCCGTTGAATTTTCATAAAACTTGAAACAGACATTCATAGAAAGGTATCATCATCAGGTCAAAATATCGTTGTGTTCAATACTTTGGTTCATGATCAAATACTTGATGGCATTCCCATCAGCCTCAGCTATACTTTGTCTTAGTGCTAATTACCAAATGCTGACACACTAATGTAATACTGCATTATATCAGCATGTTAGTCTTTCGCTCAAAGCACAACTGTGCCTCAAAGAGTACTCCATCAAGTTATCATTAAACTTCTACAATATTGTCAGAATAGAGACAATACATTTGAATCTTGTCAGAAGCGACTTTTTTTCACATATGCAATATTACTGCCCAAGACCTGCAAACAGATCACATTGTCAGATTAATCACCAGAATGACATGTTTGGCTCTCAGTCGACTGATTAGATCTCTGGCATATCTGAAACTTTGGTCAGCTGTCTTGCAGTCTGAGCAGTTCCAAGGTCCAATTTTTCCAGATGATGTCGAAAGATCCGTTATTAACTGTAGTGAGCTTGTTTTAATATTACTGGAGCAGAACTGTAACTTGAGACTGCTGTGGTATAAAACTGGACTTCACTGCAGAACAGACAGACCAGCATATTCCAGACATCTGCAGCTCCATATTATTATTTTCTTCCTACTTTCTGTCTGTGATAGAAACCTAGAAAGTAACTGCCTTTCTCTCTTTTTGTCAACCTTGAGGATGCAGTCATCTTGTTTGATTATGCTTTATTGGAATTTTCACTGGCCATAACCGATGGGAGGGTTCAGTGTTTACATTCAGTGTGTGCACCCATGTTTTGGAAGTCACTTGAGCCATATGTCGAGAGCGTAAAAGCTACAGGCTTTTGCTGTGGAGAATAAAACATGTATCATGAGTTCACACAATGTACAAGATCAATCAGGTCTGTCCATCTTTATTCTTGTTCTTTTACGGCTCACAGTCACAGACATCTGTTAGTTTTGCATGCACACATATATTGCAGCCTGCGTCTATCACTTGTTTTTTATTATTTTTTTTACCTTATTTTTCTCTCAAACCAAAGTGTAATAGTAAGGAAATAAATTGAAGGCAACAAGTAATGTACAATATACTCCTTCTCTGCCTCTTTTTTCGCAGTGATGAATTCCGTCTCTCGGGGAGGCGGCGTGTCTTTGCTGATGTTGCCTTTGATGCTTTCAGAAATAAAAATGGGAAAAAGAAAACTGTAAAAAAAAAAAAACTGTTCACTGTCGAGGGGGAAGCGAAGACGAGTCTGACACACCAGAATGTTCAAGTCCAAACAAGCATATAAGGAAATGAAGAAGCAACTGCAGAAGGTCAAGAGAACGTAGAGTCGACCTGAGCTTTAGCAGTTTAATTAAAACGGTAACAGTATTACAGATTTTCTGCACCGTGTAGTGTGAATATAAGTCTGAAGCTGAAACATAATTAAGTAATTTCGCTGTCATATTTGGGAGGCATCAAGGAGATCGTGGTTTAATATGGGAAACTGAGCAGCAGCCAGACTGTATCCAGCCAAACTAAATTACCCCACTGCATGCATGTGAGCAGCTACAGCTCAGGGATTATGTAGTACGACTACCATGAGACCAGGGAAGCTGAAAAAGGAGAAATGCATGGAAATGGATGATCCATAGTTTTGTAATTCTCTTTGTCCGTGTCTCTCTTTCTAACATCTTTTCACACAAGTCTAAATTAGTACATTCTGTCGCTGCTCCAGCCACAACATTTGGCCCGTCTGCAGTGAGGTGTTGGAGGTACACCCCGTCTTCACAGAGCTGCGGCGAGGCTCTGAAGATTAGCAGAATGAATGTGCATTAGCCTCTCAACACTGGTTGATATTCTCGCCCTAGCACAGGCTTTACAGCCGGGAAATCTTAGAAGCTTTACAGAAAATAAAAGAGCCGTTTCTTGTTCGCACTGCAGAGCTGCTCCTCTTCCTCTTTTCTCTTTCCTCTCGTCTTTTATGTCAAACTTGAAAGGGGAGACGAGGCTTATTTAGGAAAGGCAGAGGCTTGCTGTGGAGTTGAGGATGTCACCAGAGAGGAGGAGTTCAGGCACAGCGGTGATCCTGCGTAGACTGATGTCGGCCGCACTGAACTTGGAAATCATTGTGTTGTGATTTTTGCTCAGACATGGGCCTCATGTGTTATTCATGATTCAGTTCCTTCTGGCTCCAACGATTGCTATTTAATCACCATACTAATGATGTTTTCACGGAGCCGCTCTTAATTGTTAGTGTGTGTATGTCTTCACTTTACTCGTGCGTTTGCTTGTGTGCTGTGTTGCAGTCCTTGTGCGTGCGTCCGTGTTAAAGAAAGAGTTGACTTGCATATCTGATTTTTTTTTTCTGTGCAGTTTTTGTGTGAATTCGTGCATGAATAAAATATGGCACCAAAAAGATTGCTGCTGGTGTCATGTATCCGCTGGCCTATGGGAGAGGTGTTTTGTAAAGAAAAGGCAAAAAGCTTTAATTACACATGGATGCTGACGTCCTGTAGGGCTGCCTGCTGGCTCGGCACATTACAGACAACAGTATCCTCTCCGTGTGTGTGTGTGTGTGTGTGTGTGTGTCTGCAGGTGCTTTAGGAAGGAAGGTTTACATTGGACAAGAGGAAACTGAGACATTACACCATAAAGATATGACTGTAATGACTCCAGGACTCTCACATGGGTAACACACTGTGTTGGCTAATTACTCCGCAGCAGAAAGACAAAAATAAAATGCACTAATGTTTAGAGATGAGAATCAGCAGGGACGTCCCAGTGAAGCACGATATAGACTTTAAAGATGTCAGTTCAATATTTTTTTGCATTCTTTTAAGTTCTGGAATGTCATAATTTTATATGGTTGGTGTAATGTGAGCAGTGTAAACACAGAACCTCATGCCTCTAAGAGGAATGTGCAGTGAATGAGCACAGCTACTCCAATGAGTTGCTGTTTGTCATGTTGCCTTAATGCATTCTTGTAGACGGTGTATATGCATGTGTATTAACACAGGAGGATTATGATACACTAATGTAGAGTGCCTCTGCTTGTGTGGTCAGTCTGGGCCGTGTGTTTGTGGTCTGTGGTGTGTGTGTGTGTGTGTTTGTGATTGTCTTGTTTGTCGTCTCTTGGGAACGTGCGGCTGTCTGCGCTGTAGTGTGGGATGAAGCTGTGCTCTTCCTGCTGGAGTCACAGAGCCAGATCAAGACAGAGGTGGAGGCCACGCAGCTTCATAGTAGAGTATAACTGACGTATCAGCGTTGTTAGTGAATCAGAATTGTTTTGTCACTGAGGAGGCCATGTATTTCGTTTCACTTTAAGTGCTGCAGTGAATATGTAAGACGCACAGTATGTGTGTGTTTTAATGTTTAACATACAGCTGCTGCTTAGAATATGATTTGTCTACACCTACATGGAATTCACTGAGTTCCTGTCCGAAGTGTCCATGTTGTAGAGATATGTTGATTCAACTATAGGCATTTTGCAGGCTGTAGTTTGTGTTGCTGTTGAATTGTATTACATCATACTGAGAGGTGTTTCTAATATTTTGTCCACTCTTTTATATCAGGGAGGGTAAACTACATATCACTAAAACAGTTTTAACAAAACCTGAAAAGACATATGATTCATTGCAGGAATGTTTCATTGGGCTGCATAATTCTTTAGTACCAAATAAAGTGTTCAAGTGTGTGTCACATCAAACACAGCAGGACAGGCAGACACAAATATGAACTATTGCTTCACGATGAGTCATGTGCAAACTATTATGCGGTTAAGAAATTCAACACAGCTGGTGTGAAAAAAGTGTGTAATCACCTTTATTGTTCAGTCACACAGTTCCTTTGATAGTGCAATTCATGGTCAAGAGCTTCAAGGTAAGAAATACAAAGGGTGTGAGTCAGCACATTGATGCACTTGTCCACGTAACGCAAACTCAGTGGCTCAGTTGTTAATGCGTTTTTTTTTCTCCAGATGACGAAATCTTTTTACTGCAGCTAAATAAAGACATAAAAACTCACAGTTTATCGTATCAGATTACAATGGTTGTTTTGAACTGGAGGAACAAATTTGGAAAGTCAAACTTGGGGTCCTTCCCCCGAAAACCAAATTGTAATTTAAAACAAATTTCCCATATTCTGATACCACATGACGTTTTGGATTGAGTCAAGAAACAGTCACCTGCTAGTCATCCACCAACCAAGATTAATTAGACTGAGGGTGCTATAACAGTGCTTGAAAAACAGTATATAATGGGGTGAATCAGGACAAGGAATCAGTTTGACAAGAATGGCTGTTTGAAGTTTTAAATCATATTCATAACGATCTTATGCAGCCAAAAATGGAGGGGAATACAATTGGTATGAATGTAATAAGCTTACAACCCATCACAGTATGATTGGGATAATTAAACCTGCTTAAACAATGTTAAACCTGAGGGTTGCTATTTTCAATATTCAAACATCCATCCTCAGAGTCTAACAATTGCAGCAAAGTACAAACAACTTGGATGAATGAAATGAAATTACAGAAACTAATTCCAATCCCAGCTGTTTATTTTACGCACAGCGTCTAGTGGTAGCTGTTCTCAGCAGCAACAGTAGCTGGTGTAGTTGTGATGTTATACAAAAATTAATAACTTAAAAAGCAGAAGATCATTTTAACCTACATCACTATCTATCTATCTAAATGGCATTTTTCTAACCTTTGCTGAAAAAACTAAAGCAATAGTTGCAATAGCAATATGATTTAAAAAGACAAAATGTGGAGTTGCAAAAAAACATAACTTTGCTCCCTCCAGTTGAATAATGTGGATACATTTGCTCTACTTGCTCCATTGCTCATGCGAATGTGTTGACAGTGAGCAAAACATTAAGAATTGGAGATACCGTCCCCTCCCCTCCCCGCATTCACATTGTCACTGCTCTGCAGGAGTCAGCAAATTCAGAGCTCACACACGGACACACACACACACACACACACACACACACACACACACACACACACACACACACACACACACACACACACACACAGACGTTCTATGTTTCTAAGCTCATATTCAGCAGTTATTTTTTTCATTTTCATTCCAGCTAAAATGCTGATATTTTTGGACTCGTTCCCTCGTATAAATTTAGGTCAATTCTGTATAATATCTTTCAGTTTACTTTGAAAGACACAAACAAGATGAGATGCTGCTCAATATTCTCCATCAATAATTAGGCAACATGGCCCTTACTCCCTCCCTTTCTTACTTTGATGCAACAGTAACAAACAGCACAGCCCACATTTTCCCACTGTCTCTGAAATGAAATGAAATGAAATGAAACCTTTTTATTTCAGACATGTGAAAACAACAACCAAAAAACAAAACAAAACAAAACAAGCAGCATATCTATATTGCAAGACAATTAGTCAAGCAAAGTAAGAGCTGTGTTTCATTGTTTCCTCAATTCGCACATATTTACATGCCTGAAAAGGAGTAGGAAGAAGTATACACTTATATAATCCTACCCCTTCTCTATATTTCAAACATTGAACATTATTTAATTATGCCTTTCCTCACCCTGTGTACCCTATATAACAGTTTGTGTCTAAATTACCTATATACATATTTATATACAAGTATACACACACTCATACATATTCACATATACACACACACACACACACATATGTATACACATATAAACAAAGACCCATATATACCATCACATTCGACAGAAATTACACAGTCTTTCACACTTCTTTCTATAAAAACCCCTCCTCATCCCTGTACCTTTTAAAGATTAAGTCTTTATACCGCTTTTTAAACTGGTTCATGTTTGGACATTGCTTCAGTTTCATGTTCATGCTGTTCCACAATTTCACACCTGTAACTGAAATGCACTTGCTTTTACTTGTTGTACGGATTTTTGGAATTTTAAAATCATTTCTTTCCCTCAAGCTGTAACCTCCCTCTCCCTGAGAAAACTGTTTCTGTATATTATATGGAAGTAGCTTGTTCTTTGCTTTATACATTATTTGTGCAGTTTGGTATTCTACCAGGTCAAATAACTTTAAGGCATGGGAATGTAAAAATAATGAGTTGGTGTGATCTTGGTATCCTGCTTTATGAACTATTCGTATGGCTCTTTTCTGCAGTATGAATAGTGGTTGCAATGAGCTTTTGTAGGTGTTGCCCCAGACTTCCACACAGTAATTTAGATACGGTAAGACCAGGGAGCAGTAGAGGATATGCAGTGATTTATGATCCAATACGTGTTTTGCTTTGCTCAAGACTGAGATGCTTCTTGAGAGTTTTGATTGGACATGTTTTATATGAGGTTTCCAGCAGATTTTGTGGTCTATCAACACTCCTAAAAATTTGATCAGAAATACTCTTTCAATGTTGACACCGTCTATCTTGAGTTCTACTTGATTGGTTGTTCTACAGTTTCCAAATAACATCATCTTTGTTTTACTTAAATTTAGCGATAATTTATTATTGTCAAACCAGTTTTTTAATTTAGTCATTTCCAGCGTGATTACCTCCAGAAGCTGCTGCAAATTCTCTCCAATACAGAAGACATTTGTGTCATCTGCAAATAGTACTAATTTTAATGATTGTGATACATTACATAAATCATTAATGTAAAGCAAAAACAAAATTGGACCCAATACTGACCCCTGGGGGACACCACAAGCAATATCCAAACATGATGACTCATACTCACCCATTTTCACAAACTGGTGCCTGTTCTTTAAATAGCTTCTCATCCAGTTTAAGACCACCCCCCTGATACCGTACCTGTCCAATTTATTGATTAATATTTCATGATTAATTGTATCGAATGCTTTCTTGAGATCAATAAATATCCCAATAGCATATTTTTTGCAGTCAGTTGCATTCGTGATTTCTTCAATTAACTCAGTAACTGCTAAGGCTGTTGACCTGTTTGGTCTGAATCCATACTGGCAGTCTGATAATAACTTGTGCTTATCAATGAATTCGTTTAATCTGCTGACAAACAGCTTTTCTAAGATTTTGGAGAATTGAGGGAGAAGAGAAACAGGCCTGTAATTTGTGAAATGGTGTTTGTCCCCAGTTTTGAACAGCGGTATAACCTTGGCGATTTTCATTTTACTTGGAAATGTACCAGTTTGGAATGATAAGTTACAGATGTATGTAAGTGGTTTAGAAATTCCCTCGATTACATTTTTAACCATTGTCATATCAATGTCATTGCAGTCAGTTGAAGTTTTGTTTTTGCAGTTATGAACAGTCTGTACAACCTCCCTCTCATCCACTGCTGTGAGAAACATGGAATTTGGATTCCTTGCAATAAAGCCATTGTTCCCCTCTACAGATGTCAGTGGGTCAGGGATTTTTCCTGCCAGTTTTGGACCAACATTTACAAAGAATTTATTGAAGCCATTTACAATATCACCCATATCGTTAATAGTCATATCATTATCAACAAAATACTTGGGATAAGTGTTTTGGCTAGAACCCTTACGAATTACATTGTTCAATATATTCCATATTCCTTTAATGTTATTTTTGTTATATTCTAATAATTTACTATAGTATTCTTTTTTATTTATCCGCATAACATTAATTAGCTTGTTTTTATATTTTTTATATTTATTCTCTGCCTCTTTGGTTCTGTGTTTTATGAACTCCCTATATAGTCTATTCTTCTTTTTACAGGCATTTTGCAAGCCTTTACTGATCCACGGGCAATTTGAATAGTTTCGTTTTTTAATAATTGCCTTCATTGGACAATGTTTATCATATAATACTTTGAATACTGTTATAAATATTTCATATGCTTTATCAATGTTGTTCTCTTTATATAATGCTTCCCAATTTTGTTTTGCTAAATCATTCTTTAATTCCTTTATTGACTCCTCTGTCCTAATACGTTTGTACAAGGGTCTATTGTGTTGTCTGTCTATTTTGTAGTTATTATCAAAAATTGTAAATACTGGCAGATGGTCACTGATATCATTGATCAATAATCCACTTACTGCTTTTCTGTCTGTAACATTTGTAAAGATATTATCGATCAAGGTAGCACAATGTGATGTGATTCTGCTGGGTCTGGTGATCTTCGGATAGAGGCCTAAGCTGTACATTGTATTGAGAAATTCCATAGTTGGTTTGTGATTATTTGGATTTAGCAGGTCTATGTTGAAATCCCCACAGATGAACAGGACTTTTTGACTTGACATAGTAAACATTTCTTCCATCCAGTCCTTAAATGTTTCAATGTTAGATCCTGGTGTTCTATAAATGCAGCTAACAATTATATTCTTCTTCTTTTCCATACATATTTCTATAGTTAAACACTCTAGTAAATTTTCAATTGCAGTTGTCATACACCCGATTACTTTGTAGCTAAAGTTTTTGTCCACATATATAGCCACTCCTCCTCCACTTTTCTTCTCTCTGCTTCTATAATGCAGTTCATAACCATATAGTGCAAAGTCTGCCCCTTTCTCAGGGTTGATCCAGGTTTCTGATATGGCGATGATGTTGAATGGTTGTGAGAACTGATTTAAGTATTCCTTTATGTTGTCAAAGTTTGCATACAGGCTTCTGCTGTTGAAATGAATGATTGATAGTTTTTGCTTCATCTCAATGTCTTTGTTGTATTGTTCATCTGTGTAATAGCAGCAGCTGTCATGAGTATTAAAGAAGAAGTTATTTTCAGGGTCGATATCAAGTTCCATGTCTTGGGAGTTGTAGTCTGTGTATTCAAATGTTTTCAGTTCCAGTTTATCATAATCAGCAGTTCTTTGTCCACAATTATTATCATCAGGTGGACGATCTCTGGCAGCGTGTGACATACCTGTGTGTGGTGAATTCTGGCGTGTGCCCATTATCTCTCCGTCCGTACCTCTGCCTACTGAAGCCTGTCCAGCTCCTCCATGTTTCTGATCACCATCACCTTGGCTTCTTCTGGCGTTCCGTTTAGTTTAATGAATATTTTGCAGTTTGTGGTCCATGTGTTTTGTATTTTCTTTTGCTTCTTCAGTAGCCGAGCTTTCCTGGCTATGTCGGCATTACGTTTTGTCAGGTGTTCATTAATATAGACATCTGACCCCCTCAGTTTCTTCCCTTGTTTCAGCAGAGCAGCTTTGTGTTTTCTGTTAACAAACCTCATTATTATAGCCGGTTTGTCGGTGTTGCTTCTCCGGGGCAGGGGGTGGCATGCCTCGATGGTGTTGGTGTCCACATCTATCCCGTTTGACAACAGGAACGCAGCCACCTGTTGCTCCACTGAGTCCGACACAGACTCAGCAGCTGCCCCCGTATTGTCGGAGCTCACTGCCCGAGCGTAGGACTGTGGCTTTATCTTGAGCCCGCTGATGATGACATCATTCATCCTGGTGTATTGCTCCAGGTCGGCAACTCTGCTCTCTAGGAAAGAAATCCTCCTGTCCTTTTCCGCATTTTGCAGCCGCAGGTCTTTGACTTCCGCCACCAGATCCAGAATGGATTTCTGCTGCAGCCTGACAGCAGACATCTCCTCCGACAGAAAGTCGAGCGACTTCTTAATATCGTCGGCTTCCTCCACCGTAAGGGTCTTCCTTGGTGGCATTTCTCATTCGGTGCCGGCCTGTCAGCGACGCCAGCTGCTGACTTAGCCACGAAACTTGTCACCGGGTCTCCCGTGATACCGGTCAGTTCGTCCAAAGTGACGTCGCAGACCGGGCGGTTGTGGCGGTCTGCACATTACAGTGGAAGCCTTTTACTAGGAAAACACCTGAAGGCTTTTATTGTGAAGCAGCTACAGCAAGTGCAGCCTCAGTCACAGATGCTAAGTGAGTCAGTGTTCATTAAAATTTTGTCACCAGGTCAAAGGTCAGCAGAAGCAGATCTGGAACATGAGACAGACACAGATTTCTCATGGATCCATAATCTGGAGTGCCAACAACTTTTTAATCTGCAAATTTAGTTGTTTTTACTTTGGCTTTTGTGAATATCAGCAGCCATCTCCTGGGAAAACATAGGAACAGAAGTAAAAACAAACCTATCCTGTCCTTTAGAGAAATGCAATCAGATTTTCATTCAAGATTTCAACAGGGAAAAGAGCAAAACTCTGGCTGTAGTTTGTTCTGATAGAAATTGCATCTAGGCTTATCAATTTTTCACATGGCTTTGGAAGAGAGACTGTTCATCTGCAGCTTTTGTTAAATCTCTTTGGCTGGTCCCACATGTTTTATAAAGGAACAATTGAATGTAGCAAGTGCAGTAGATATCTCTGCAGTACGAAACGCTTTGATTTATTATTTTATATTTGTTTGAATGTAGATTTATATGGTTCATGGTGACAGTTTGGACATTCCTACGCCCTTAACTTCATGTTGATGTCGATGGTCTCAGCCTCTTTGTCATGCAATATGCTGTTTTACTGCTTTAATTGTTTCCCATTTTGGACATCATGCCTCTGTATATGTCTTCAGAAACTTGATGAAAGTAATCAAGCTTCTGACACTGGCCTAGATGTAACACCTTTTTAACTTTTGTTTCCAAAGGGTCTAATTGGTTGCCCCCAACTAATTTTAGAATCTGTACAAATTTTTTCCAGATGGGTTGTCAATCATATCCTCCAGGCATCTGCAGCTTTCTTTATTTCTTATTACTTTGTGTTGACAGTAGTATTGTAAAAACACTGCCTTCCTCTTTTTTGGTCAGCGCTTTTGAAGACACAGGCTTCTGGTTTGAATAAGCTTTATTGGAACTGTCACTGGATGTGTTCAGTGTTTATGTTCATCTTGGCCGATCAATTGATAATTCAATTGATGATTCATACAGCGTGAGCAGAAAAGTGGCAGGTTCTGGCCGTGCAGAAAGGCTGATTTAAAAGTACAATGTGAGCTAACACAATGTAAAGATGAAAGAAGCGGCCGGCTCCAGCTTCATATTTATCATATGGACGTGACAAAGGAATCGATCTTCTCATCTCACTCTGGACAAGAACAGAAATAAGCATATTTCCTAATGTTTTGCTGTTTTTTTTAAAGCAACCTCTTCCTGCCAGTGGTATTTTATTTATGAAAGATGCTTCAGAAGGCTCGAAAGAAATAAATTATAGCTTGCAATCATAGTTGTGATAACCCATTCATTTCTCTTGTGCTTTTATTTTCCTCTTCAGAAGTATGCAGCATTTTTTTCTTTTTCACCTCATCAACTCAAAGAATGCATAGGAGACATTAATGGTGAATCAGAGCAGATGATGTCCTGTTTTACTATATTCTCCTAAAGCTCTATGTTTAGCAGGAGAGACATGGCCAATAATTACTATTCCCAAGGGCAAAGCCCTCTGTGTTCCTCCCCTTCACATCATCCAGACCAGTCTGGATCCCCCTCATCGTACACGGCTGCACACTCTTTTTAGCTCGGCTCCTCAGTCCGCAAGTCTGCTGCCGTCTATTTTTAAACTCTTGCTATAGCGGAGCAACTGTATGTGCGTGGAATATTAAGCACTCTCACTCGCTCTCACTCATCCCCTCTCTAACTGTGGCTAACTGTAGTCATCATCGGCTCCCTTCCATACGCAGAACAGTGCACACTTCAGTCAAGTGCCAGCCAAAGAGCCCTCGCTTTTTCTTCCTGGCTCTCTTGCTTCGCTCTCCACTCTCCCATGCACACACGCACACACACGCACACACACACAAACACACAACCGGTCTGCCGTCTTTTCTTGTATCTCTCTCTTTCTCTCATCTCTCTAATATTCTCTTTGTCTCTTTGCTGAGCTTAGTCTATCCAACCTCTTCAGGCATGGTAAGCAGTGGGATCAGTGAGCAGACTGGCTAACAGACTACTTGGTAATCTCATGACGTCTCAGAGAGAGCTGCTGTTGTGATGCGCAGTACTCTCTGTGTGTGTGTGTGTTTTAAAACAAGAAGAAGAAGGAAGAGGCAGTACAGGTCTGCCTGACCTGTGGGAGCTCTTTTCTTCTTCTCTCCGTCTCACTTTGTGGATTTCTTCAGAGAGTTGGACAGCATGAGAATGACTCACTGAGAGGGATTGATCTCCTGGGTCTGATATACACTTAGATATTGGCATTGACAACATATAGCTGCTGACATTTTGTGTAACATGCTGTTCTATGTTAAAATGAAATGGCTGTTTTGGATGTTTTTTCTTCTTTCAAAATGCTGAGGTTTGTGCATCAAGGCGAGAGAGAGGTGGATAATATGGTTCACACAGACAGTGAGTCTTCGTCATAGAAATGATGCTGAACGTTAGATTTATTAAAAAATTTGTTGATATGAAAATTAAAGCGCACGACCACACAACCTTTTGAGTAGCAACCCCCCTAGACCTGCACAATGAGTCGAGCAGAATCAAACCAAGCTGGTCAATATTGACATTATCATTATTTGCATTTCTTGCACACATGCATGTCAATCAAACTCATCTCACACTTCCTCTTGTATCATGCTCAGGTATACAAAAAGACACAGACATGGAGAACTAGAAACACACATACAACCACACCACACAGTCAGGCACATGCCTCCTGTCATTAGCACCAAGGCAGGCAATGAATCTATTCCAGACACGTTTTTCATCAATCTCTGCAGCTCCGATGGTCACACTATGAAATATGAATTTGGACGTCCACAGAAAATCTAATTGGTTAGATTGGCACTCAGCCCTGATGAGATCTCTGTGCCTTTTTGTAAGAATCTATAAGATGTTCATCAGGAAAGAGGAGAGCCAGGATGTGCACCTGAGCTACCTTCGCTCCTTTTACAGCCTTTTGAGGGTTTTCATTAATTTCTTTATTTTATTTTATTGTTTGTTTGATGTGGACATCACAATTACATTGGGCAAACCAGATGTATTGTTTGAGTGTATTAGCACACATGCTAATTTGCAACACTTGTCCACAGGAGGCTTTTGAATTGATAAAAACAGTAAGAGTAATAAGAACAGAAAGACAAAAAAGAAAAAGAAAAAAAGAGCAAAGGAATGCAGTGTAGAATTACAACAGTAAAAGAGAGGCAATTTTCCAGATTAAATACATACATAAGCTATAATGCAAAGGCAACATGGTCAAGAAATCAATCTATTAAAACTATTCATGTGTGCACTGTTGCTTTGATTTGAGCCATTGTTTGAGTCCTTTGTTAAAAGCATTACTGTTAGTTTCAAATTTTAGATTAGTGGGAAGAGAATTCCAAAGTTTTGCCCCCTTTACAGAAAAAGCAGACTGACAGAATGAAGTGTTGTATCTTGGGACCAGACAATCACCACTGGTGGGGGCTCGTGTGGCCGCTCTGTGAGAGGTTGACTCTCACTGTCTCACTGACTGGTTTTCCTCTATCTCCATACCCTTAAAAGATTAGTTTCAAATCTTTGTGTTTTTTTCAGTTATATTAATATTTATCAAAATAAGCAACTATTAAAGCCAATACTGCAGAATGCAGGATTGTGTGGGTTTCACTCAATCACATTTGACTGACAGTGCTGGTAATATGAGCAAACTGCCACCACATCATGATTCAAATGTGGCTAAATTCTGATTGGTGCAAAGAGCAAGAGATCTTTTGCAAGTGAGCCTCGCCTATTTCAAACCAACTGGAAAAGCAAGGACAATAACAAAAACACAAAAATAAGATTTCACTGTATTGCATACGTAGATATTTCATGCTTAATCAAAAATACATTCTTCTTTTTACGTGTTCTCTTCTTCAATGATTTTGTGGCTGTCAGAATGGATGAGGAGAAACTTATTGCTGAGGGAGAAAAATACCCACACCTCTATGTCCCACAGTCCAGGCTAGAAAATATTAACTCCAGCAAATTAGAGCTGCAGAGGTTGGCTCTTCAGGTGAGGAATCAAGTGAAATAACACCCAAAAGGCCCCTGAATCCAGGGCAGCAGTTCAACTTCACTTGCTGCCATATATCATATACTCAAGATTCTTTACTGACCTGTTGACTTGCTGCAACACAGTGCTCGTCTTTTTGGTAGGACACTGCTGAAATGTTTCAAGTTGTGTGATTGTGAATGAATGAGTGTAACCATTACTGTTTTCCATTTTTCTGTCTATATCTATATGTAGTTTTATATAGTAATTGCTTAGCCCTGGAAGCATTTTTGTCATCTGAAACGTGTCTCTTATTTCCGATATGAACAGACATCTAATTAGATTCCTGTGCCTGGTTTCGGCCTCGTGACATCAAGGCAAGGGCGCCACTTCATTTCCATGTTTTCTATCCCCAGACTTTAACTGATGATGAGCTGCAGGCTGCTGCGAGCTCTTTTTTTTCTCCCTCTTTCTTTTTTTCCTTTCGCTTTCTCTCTCCCACTGTTTCAGTCCTTTATTTCTCTGTCTCTTTCCAAAGCCTCATCTGGATCTCAAATCATCCATATCAAAAGAATGAAGAGGTTCTCTGCCTCAATTAGTGGTGAAAACAGACTCAGAGGGGCATGTAATAGACAGGTTGCTGTTGTGGGTTCATTGTGATAACTTATCTCCATTTCCATTTGCTCTACCTGACTAATGTGATGAGAGACAGCGGAGGCTCAGTTGAAATGAAGGGTTTTCTGTTTTTCCAAGCAGCTGTTTGATTAGAAGATTTACTTACTGAATACTTTGTCTGAGGATTTGGGCAATCCCAACACAGCTGTTTGACAACATGACAAAAGCTGACAAGGTCATGATGATTAAGCTCTCTTTCTTATGAAGCAAATGTGTTGGCCGTCCCAAACCTGTCAGAATAGGATGAGCTTGTATATTTTATCATAGTGCATATCATAACGAGCTGCCATTAACTTTATACTGCACACATTAGGCAGATGAGAAGTGAGTGAGGTGAGTCCAGATGTCACCGCACTGTTGGCTGTGTATTGTCTTGTCACAGCAGTACGACGTCCCAGTGCGCCCAGTGACTTTCCTCCGCCCTTGGATTTTTGGAGATGCTGGGGAACCACGGGTCTCCATGGCAACAAGATTATTACATCACTACTCTCCAGCTGCTGTCGTCAAGCTGGTGTTTGGCCAAGCTCTGCGGCAGCCCAACAGTGACTCCACACACTCATCACACACACACTCATCACACAGACACTCACACACTGACACACACTGCTGCGCATGCCAAAAACCCTTCGTCTGAACTCTTCCAACTAGAAAAGCATGACCATATGCTCAAACGTATCAGGATTTTGATACGGGGTACTTACTCCAATTTAGGATTTCTTGTGTAGAATTAATAGTTAAAATGTGGGAGTGCCACTTCCCTTAGGCGTTGTGTATTTGTGTGTTTGAGCCAATACACTGCAGCAAGATTTTAAAAGGGATTCATGCATTTTTAACTGTGTTAATCAGAGCAAAAATGTGAAACGTTTGATGGTTGCAGCTTCTCAAATCTGAGACTTTGCTGCATTTCTTTGTCTCTCACTGTAGTTAAGTGAACATATTGTAGACAGTAGAAATTGAACTATTTTTTGATTTTTTTCAAATCAAACGATTGATGTATTGATGTATTGAAGAAATAGAGGATTATTAGTGTAATAATAAGAAAAATGGAGGAAAAGAAGGAAAGAAAAACAAGAACAAGAAAATAACAACAAATGTAAAAAATGATGATGAAGAACATTTCTACATGTTAACTAACAGTTTCAAGGAAAGAACTATAAGTGATACAAAAACAAAAATGACCATAAATTGAGATGTTTTTGCTCTGTGTCAGACTCAGAGCTGTCTTCTCCACTTGTAGCCTCCTTTACCCCAGTTTGCTTTCTTGCCTTGGGGAAGGTTAGTTCTTAAAACGTTTGACACTGTTTAAATGGGGTTAACAGTCTCTGTTAGCCCAATTTTCAGTGGGCTGGGTCCCTGTGGATGCCTGTGATAGATGGCCACATGAAAGCGACTTACCTACAGCCTGCTGTGGTGAGCACATGCATGAGATGAAGTTGTGATTGGTATGAAAAGGTCCTACAGCATCAGGCCTGCCATTTGTGCAGCTTCAACACAGCTTGCTCCCTTTTTTTTAAAACCCCTGACTGAGAGCCAGGTTGTTTCAAGTGCAAGAAGGTTGAAAAATAGACTGTGTCCCTCAGCTACATCATTCGTCAAGTTGCCATTACTGCCACAGACAGGACAGCGTATCCCAGAAGGCCTTGTGTACTTCCTGCTTCGGCAGAGGTCAGCGTGACCTTGCCGCCTGACTGAACTCTCTGCGCTCTGACTGTGGTCCCTCAGCCGCTGAACACTTGTGTGTGCACAGCGTGCCATAGGCCCCGGGGTCTCACTAAGAGGAGAGGGTTGAGGATGGATCAGTGAGTGTCAGGTGAGCTTTGACTGGAATGAGAAGTGTGAAGAAGGAGGAAGAGAGGATGGAGAAAAGAGGGCTGATAGAAAGCTCTAGGTAAGACCAGGTGAGATTGTGCAATATGCCAAACATGACAGTGTTTTTACTGGACATAAAGAAGCAGAATCATAATTACAATATGTTGAAGTAGTCTATAGTAGTATTTTAAAATACTATGTTATACTGTTGTCTTGTTCATGGACATTGTCCTCTTGCCCTTGCTCGTCCAGTTCTTACGTAATTCAGGTACATTTTCAAGCAAATCTAAAATAAGAATTATGATGTCAGCACATATATCTGCAGGACAGTCATGGGTGGTGTGGATTAAAAATTCATAAATAGTCAGAAGGTGGAGGATAATGCAGCAGGATGAGAGGTGAGGTCCAGGCAGATCCGTGGAGAGACAGAGAGAGGAAAGAAGAAAAGGCAAGAAGGGCGAGGAAGGATGAAAAAAAAAACCACAGTTTGTAATAAATTGGCATGCCTGTTCTTTGTTGAGCAGAGTTTCTGGCCCTTTGCTCAGAGTTTACCTGGCCTCAAAGACACGATCAGGCTCAGCTCTTTAATGTCAGTATCTGTAAGTAGGATCACAGTCATGTAGTCCAAATAGCATAGCTTCTGATCTCACACAGAACAGCCCACAAGGGAGAAAATGAGGCTCAGATGTTTGATATGTTATCTTGAACTTCACCACCACAACCCTTATGCTTTTATCAGAAAACCTCACAAATCATTAATTGGCATTGGTCCGAATGGTGCTACATCATTTGTGTCACGGCTGCACATGGGCGAGAAAGAACTGGCACTGTTGGCAGTTATCCCAAACAAGTTGGAGCCAGGAGCCCGGTTATGTCAGACAAGACCTTCCACCCAACCATCCCGCTACCCACTTATTCTTTAGAGGGTCACAGGAGGGCTGAGAGGGGGAGTACACCTGGACAGGTCGCCAGTCAATTATATGGCTACAACAGCTTCAACATTGACATTCAACATTACGAGAAGATGTTGGAGAGCACCTTAATATCATTTCATTTAAGCACACCAATTAATTTTTCAAGTACAATACTTATTCTGGTCATTGTCTAGAAGTTGGGAGGGATGCCCAGTGTGTGAATGACATGCAGGACTGCATTAAAAAACTGAGCCTAGCAGGAACTGTAAAGGCAGTAAGGCAAGACAGCTTTATTTATACAGCACCGCTCAAACACTTCAAGTTATTCTAGGTGCTTTACACAGAAAAGCATTAACACAACATGATGGCATTCAAAAACAGAAAGCAATAAACCAAACAAAATCAAATAAGCTAGAATAAAATGAAGCCTGAATAAGATTACAAAAAATAAATAAATAAAAGGAAATGACATACAAATACACCAGAAATGCATTTAGAGTGCATTTACAGTTCAGTAATAAGCTTTAAGCTCCCCCAAATGCAACAAAGGAAATAAAAGTGCAGTAGAGAAACACATTAACCAAATGCACAGGAGAACAACAGAGGTTTTAATTTAGATCTGAAAATGGTCAAAGTTCAAGTGCATTTGAGACTATTAGAATTTTGATTCCATCTGTGTGCAGGATGGAGGTTCTACCAGCTGACTGCTTCCCAAAGATCTACTGGGTTTATGCTCTTTAAGGACAAGAGAGATATTTATTTTGCTCCAAGATGAATGAGTGATCTTCAAACAAGCAGCTGCACTTCAAAATCTATCTGACCGTCATATTGGGAAGACCAGACAAGAGACTCTTACAATTATCCACCCTGCTGGAAATGGAGGTATGAATGAGTTCCTGAAGTTCTTGTCTGGACATGAGACCTAATTCTTGCTATTTGTTTAATATGATAAAATGATTTATTTATTACCTTGATGTAGCCAAGATCACTAACTTGGGTGATTATAACTTTGGAATCAAGATGGACAATAACTTTTATTCCCCCTTGTTGCCAAATACCTTGATTTTTACCTTATATTTATTCAATTCAAGGAACTGGAACAACTGCAGTTTTCAGTCATCTGGGAAAAATGTTTGCTCGGAATAAGCCATCAACCATTTTCAGCACATTCACTTTCATGCAAGTGAAAATGTGAAAATTTCCTCTTGGTGCACAGTTCTGTTGTTGGGTTTTGTATCATTTCTTGATGTGGAGTACATTTGCCAGATGTGCTTTTGCTTTTTATCTTCAGGGGCCACCATACTAGTCCTCTGCTGTAATAAATCATAATCCAGCCATGGCAACCAGTTAATCCAGAGTAGCAGTGTTCATCTGCTTGAGATCACTGCAGTGAAAAGCACTCTACTAATGTATGTCATGAGTGCAATTTGTTTGCTACTGAAAATCCAAGCAACCATTACTGGAAATAGGATTTAATCTCATTATAGAAACATACTAAAAGGACTTTTACAGTTCGGAAACCTTTAATCTAGAGTGAATTTTGGCCATTGATTAAATTCAATGCACATGATTAAAACTATAATAACCTTTGAAGAAACATCAGCTTTACTGCATTCTCTGAAGCATATTCCTCCAGAGTAATAAAGCCATGATTCTAAATGATTGACCTTATTAATGACTAGCTTCTTTATACTCATGGCAGGAATGGGTTAGGATATATGTGTGTGTATAGCTTTGACATTCAGACATTGCACACCCAGTCTTCATATGAGTGACCTTATTTTCAGATTGAGAATTAGTAAACTGTTCACGCTTCCCAACTAGGAGAGACATCAAAGGGGTGTTAAATATGATATAAGGTACTATTCCATTAATGAAATGTCGCCAATTTGACATAATTTACATAGATATTCATCTCAAAATGAATAAATGAGCAGTGATGTCAGAATCCAGAATGACTCCATAAATGAACACATCCCCAAAGTTAATATTCTTAAATTAATATATATTGTATTAATTAATATTTACACTGGAGCGTCTATTCTGGGCAGGTCAGGGAAGATCAGAGAACCACTGTAAAATCGTCTGAAATAGAGGGCAAAGGAAGTGGAGAAAGTATTTAAAGCTGTGATTAATCTTTTGCTCGAAGTTATAAATATTTCATTTTTTGCTGTGTAATTTCAGCTGATATGCATCACATTCGATGAAGAAACATCACTTGACTGAATAATATCTTTAATAGGAGAGTATATTTTGATGAAAATGTTCGAAAGTTTTAGAGATACAGAGGCTGACTGGAGGTGGAAAAATTACATTTTTCTTCTTTGACGCCTGAAAGCATCTTTACTGTCCACCTCAGTGATAAGAATGGCTCTTCAGTCTGAATAGGCGACATTACAGTGAATAAAAGGCACTTCAAATTTAATTTATTCAGACTCAGGC
Source organism: Centropyge bicolor (assembly GCA_037975185.1). Lineage (NCBI taxonomy): Eukaryota > Metazoa > Chordata > Actinopteri > Pomacanthidae > Centropyge > Centropyge bicolor. The sequence goes on along the minus strand of JBBMOC010000001.1, from coordinate 17,194,328 downwards.
TGTTTTATTGCAATTAGCATTTTCCCATTAAGCTCACTGCTGAAACAGGATCTCATATCTGCAGGTGATGTGGCTAAATTTGTTTGTTGTCTAAAAAGATGTGTCACCATCTGATGACTTGACAAAAGCTATTGTTCTAAAGCCCTTACCTTGTACATCATTTGCATTTTCCCTGAACTCTCCTCAGTACTGTATATGTGTGGCTCAGCTGTTGTCACTCATTAATTAGTCAGTGAGTTCTGACTTTGCAGAAATGCCTGACCCCAGTTTCCTACTGTCCTACCTGGATACTTGGGGGATAGTTAATTTGCTCTTGTGGGGATAAACCGCAGGGAAAAAGTGCTTATCGTGACTTCTGGATCTTGGATCATGTTGAAGACTGTTTCTCTGATTCTCATCCAAGGAGGGCAATTTGCTTTGGGGATGATTTGTCAAAATGCAAATTATGTCCCCCCCATTTTGCAGTTTCAGTTTGATTTTCTCACTTAAATTTCTCTAAATTGTGTCTAAGTATTTAATAAGTATCCATTTACAGCCCAGCTGCCGAAATTTAATTTAAAAATAAAATGTATAAAAATGTATACACTTGTCCAGGTTGCATCATTACTTACCCTGTGCTCACAGTAATGCTATAAGTACTATGTGCAGGAGCAAGGGATTTTAAAAGTTACTTTGCCCTTGGTTTCAGATATCAGGCAACATACAGACTGTTTTGAAAGTGTCTGCCATATGAATGTAGTGGTGGAGGTTGTTGGGGTGCCTCTGTGCAGCTTGAGGGGAAGGCCTGCAGACAGTACTCAGGGCAAAAAATCAAATCATACATAAATCATGTCAAACATAAGGCTGTGAAGAATTAGTGCTTGTTTTATTAAAGATGCAGATGCAACATTGAATCTGTGACAGGTATCAGGCACCTGTCACTATCAGGTATCAGGCACCTGTCACTATCAGGTATCAGGTACCTGTCACTGAAACAAAATGTGATTTTAAGAGGGTTATTGCAATCGCCACTTCAAAACCAGACCTGTGCCTTGTTCTCATCAGACACCTGAGCCCATCTGCCAGTCAAAATCTACTCACTGCAATTTAGTGCAGTCTCTATTACTGCCAGAAGGTGACAACAAACGAAAAGAGTCCAGTCATGCTGGCAACTCTGTGACTACTCAGTTAGTACTAAGGCACAGGGCTAATTTCTAACATCAACATAGATGCTTACAGTAACACTTACATGCTGGTGGTAGCAATACCTTGTATACCATGGTATTGTTATATAAAAAGTCAGAAGATTATTAAGGTCCATCCTCTTGAGAACATGGATGTCTGAACAAAGTTTAAGGAGGAAAGTTTCCTTAAAACTCCTTGACAGCTTTTGGAAAGTTTATTTTGGAGATGAGCAGCAGTCCACATTCCCTCCAAGCAGTAAGACTGGTTTGATATTTCTCTTGTGTAAATGGTGAAAGCAGAATCCATTATTTTTCATTTAATGTCTTTACACATTGCAAAGGCACTTGTTATCATGTTTCCTTTGCATTTGAATGATCTGTATGTCAGCCATGCTGCCTCTCCCCTCTGCGGCCAGCCGAGCTAACGACATTTAGAATGCATCTGAAAGTCAATTACCAGCTCAGAGGATCAATAATTGCTCTGTTCTTCACAGAGAATAGAGTCAAATAATGATACCAGGACCTCAAAACCCAATTTTCTCTTAATTAATCTATTTTTTTAACCAGACTTGCTCCCGGTCTGGTTGGCTATTTCACTCCAAACATCACATCATTTGTCCATTTGACATTTTGTTCAATATTAAAGCGGTGGAGCAGTGATGAATGTTTATCAAGCCTGACTGTTACCGAGAAGCACTGCGGCTCTGCTGTAAAGACCTCAAAGAATATTTGAGTGCATTCAGTTTACAGTACGTGCTGGGCAGCTCAGTCCTGCATACATTAACTGTCTCCTTCAGATGAAACATTAATGGTCATGCAGACATTAATGCTGTGGACATCTGGCTTAAAGAGGACTTCTTTATGTGCCAGTCATCCTCCCTAATGGAGGCTTGATATGTTTGAAGCTTGGCAACACATGGTCATAGAGACCTCAGCAGTCAGCTGCCATTTATGGCTCCCTCCCTCTCCTCCTTCGTGCACAGCGAGAGTGATGCAATTGTCAGAGGCACTGGAGCCTTTAATTGAAAGACTTGTACTGGAAGTATCTGTCCTAAATGAAGTGTCGTCTCAATGGGATTTGCACTCTCCCTCCTTAGTCAGGTAAATGAGCTCAGCTGCAACTCTTACCTTCTCTGTAGATATTTACACGTCACATTGCCATAAGAGATACTATGGAAAACAAAAAGAAAAATATAGAGCCCACTCTCATTTGTTACAGTGCTCGTACGGCACATCAAAAGATTCTCTGTGATTCCTTTGCTCAGTGTAGAATAATGGTCTCTCAAGACAGGTGTCTGCATCCTCCGAGGCACTAAATGAGAAATGTATAGTGGCCAAATATTCATACTATGTACAGCTATACAGCAATTATATTATAAAGTTGATATTGCAAACTCATTAGCAAACAGCTGATTATTTACACATCCAACATATTTGGAGTCTTGTGTTTGTCCACCTGATGAGGTCAAATTAAATGACTGACCTTAACATTTGCTACTGGCTCATTGGGTGATAATAATCTGTTTATCACACACAAGGGGCCACCTGTGTTGCATTGAGGTGAATTTATACTTAGCTGATATAATATATGATGGTTAGAGAGTTGAAAGGTATTGTTGCACCCTTAAGATGTACATTTAAAAAAAAACACACACACATTTATCTTCTTTGAGCAACTTTTATTTTCATCCCTCTATTCAGAACAAGCATGAGTATTGCTTCAACCTGCATACGCACGTCTCTGTTTTTCTTCCTCTTAAAGCGACAGTGCCTCTTTTACAGGGTAAGTATATTTTTAACAATTTTAATAATAAAAATATAAATCAATCAAGATACTTATTCAAATGAAATATTTTTAACTTAACACACTGATATAATATCAGCAAGAAAATAATAATGAAATAATATTTCCGGGCGCTACAGTATCAAAAGCAACGAAATCTGGGACTCCAGCAAAGGAGGTGGCTACGAATTCAGAAGTTGGGGTCTCATGATCAGTGCATACCATTTTATATTTATGTGACTACTCAACTGAGCTGCATACTCTCGCCTCTTAAAATGAAGCAATTAAAACTCATTCTCATTCATTGTAAGCGTCCACAGGCCAAAGGTTTTGGAACCACTGCAATAAAGCACAGATGGTGTGTTGTCATGGTTCATTTGTAACAGTGAAGCGAAACCTACGAAACCATCTCTCTGTCTCTTAAATTCCCTTCCACCTTTATATTTCATTTCATTTTTCCACTTGCCTAAGTAAGGACAAATACTCTCTGGAATGCACTGCTCACTCCTCTGCTGTGTTGGACACCGTGTTGGCTGAGGTTGCCTGTGCTGTGCTGTTTGACCATGTTAGCGCTGCTCACAATGCCCTACAAGAGGAAGCTGGCATGGCTGCTGGGTTTAGCTGGGCATGTGCCGTCAGAGGAGGCTTAACCCACATTGGTTCGGGGGGCAGTGCCCGGTGAAATGAGCCAACTTGGCACTGTGTGAGATTGGGTCTTTAAATGCTGCCCAAAATGAAATATCCAGCTCTTTCTGACCATCATCTCTCATTAGACTGACCTCGTGCATCAAGCTGTTCTACAGGCTTCAGATTTGCTCTACCAGTCTTGAAAAGTGTGAGTCAGTCCATGTTAGTGGAATACCAAATAAAAAACTTTCCAAGGTTAGGGGCTAAACTACAACAGCAGGATGACAAGAAACAACATCACAACATCAATCGTCAAACAGATAGAAGACCTCTTATGGCTGCTGCTGCCGCTCTTGTGAAAGCACCCCCTCCTTGACCTGTCTGTCTTGTCGGACATTATGTCGGGCCCAAACATTAACAGTCTGAATCACGGATCGCGCTTTTTCCATTCCGCCAGTGTGGTTTGTGTGTGAGGAGTGTGTTGTTGAGCTGAGGGCTGTGTGACAGGAATAAGAACGACTCCTGGTTGTCCTCTCAGGGGCTCAGCGAATCTCTGCAGCTCTGCAGCTAATTGTCTCCTCTCTGCTGTGCGTCTGCATTCTGAATGCTGCAGCAGTGTCGCTCCTGTCACAGGCTGTTGTTTGCTCTGGATTTTAATTGAGAAGGTGCCACCTCACCTCTGTAAGTTTGAGGTCATATAATTAAAATAATTACTTTTTAAGAGAACTGAAACATTAACCTCCAAATAACCAATCGGGAATCAGAGAGCTTATTTGTTGTTTTCCTTTACATCCAAGACTTTCTCATAAGTGTCACTTGATGATGATCATGTACATCATATGTCATTGTGTCAGTGGATGCATGCAGTCAGTCTCTATGTATCTTTCTCTTTCTCTCTCCCTCTCTCTCTTTCTCTCTCTGTCTGAGTGTGTGTGGGTCCCAGAGGACTCTCCAGCTCCACTGTCATTAAATGAGAGCAGTTTTATCCTTATTATCCTTGTACCCTGGAACTGACCAGCCCCAGAGAGTAGCATGGTGATTGGGGTAAAATGAATGTGTTTCAGCCTGTCTCTGACCTCTTACCAGCCAAGTTTGGTTCATTTTTGCCCATAGCAGTAAACCTTTACCCTAAATGATGTTGAAAGATGGGGAAAAAGCCAGGACACTCTGTGATATTTCATACCATACTCTGTGGTTATTGCAAACTGGATCAAAGTCATGTTAAATTTATGACTGGGCAGACATTTTGTCTTCACCGCAGCAGACAAGCAATCAGCACTACTTGTCAGCTGAAATGATTGTTTGCATCCACCTTCCTAATGCATATAATTCAGCCGAAATGTGGTGGGAAAATATCAATGCATCTTTTTAGCCATCACTCTCTGGCTCTCTTGTTACATTTTGAATTCAAGTCCAATGGAAATTACATTTGTTAGTCACCATGGTTGCAGAATTTACCCACTACTGAACCAAAATTTTGCAAATTGTAGTTAATGTTAGGAGATATGTGTGCCATATCATACTGCTCCTGGTGTATTTATATAATTCTAAAATAATACTGGTATATTTTCTTATTTGATATCATGATTCATATCGTGATGATAGTAATAATCCAACTTGTTTACATAATCACATCATACCATTATGCACAGGAAGATCTACTGGAAGCTCTGCATACAAAACTGTGCACAAACAAATACTGAGGGTTCACAGACTCACAGCCAATAATGCATGTAGGGCAGAACCATTACTCTCCTCCCCTCTAATAATTGAAATTCAAAAGCAAGTCATCAATTTTAGAAACACCTACTATTGACCCCCACACCTACCAGTACAAGGCCCTCTGGGCCTTGTACTGGTAGGTGTGGAACTATGTGCTCCTGCACATAGTACTTGGTAGGTCCTCTCTGCCACCTGGTCCTGAAGCTCACACACTTCAGGACAGACACCAAACAATCAACCAACTCTTCTCAAAATGAAGAGAAGAATACATGTCAAATATTGGAACGAAACGACCAAGTTACAAAGTAAATTCGAAATCTGTTTGACCCAGTACACAGAGGACATGTTGGCAGAGTGTCTGACCACCATGACTGACAGAAAACTAAGTACAATGTTGACAATGCACAGCCTGAGTGGACAGAGACTGTGTTCGCTTTGTCATGAAAGAGAAGCTGAGACAGAATCACCACACTTGGACCATAGCTGGTCCAAAATTGTGCTCATTCTCCACATCTCCAAAACCTTGCCAAATCTGGCAGCCAGGACTGGGACAGAGTTAGCTGAAGTTTGGTGAGACACTCCCAGAACACAGCCAGCACTTCAACCAGGAGAGACGATTATGAGAAGAATGGTTTATTACAACAGTGACAATGATTATGATTAAAACAACTTGACAGAGAGTCTTTGGCGTTTATGCTCTTGGGGGGGAGACTTCTTGATCGAAGATTCTCTATCCAAGCCGTTGCAGGATAAACCCCCCCCAGAGACTTGCACTGGTGGTGGTGGAAGAGGAGGAGCCAGAAGGATGATTCATTGGTTCGGATAATTGGATAGCACCATAGCGCAATGAAGTAATCTCGAGGCACTTTACCTACAGAGTAGGTCAAGACTATACCATTAAATTGCTTATAGAGACCCAACAATTCCCATCATGAGCAAGCACATGGCGATGGTGGCGAGGAAAAACTTCCTTTTAACAGGCAGAAACCTCGGGCAGAACCAGGCTCAGTGATGGACAGCCATCTGCCGTGACTGGATGGGTTGGAGAAGACAGAGAGAGAGAGAGACAGAGAGACAGGGGGATATGCGAACTACAGTGTGACGAGAGTGATGATGATGACATGGGCGGAGACGAGTGCGGACGGGGCCTAGGCACACGGGTCCGGACTCAGCAGCTCTGGAGGAAGGGTGACTGTCTCCCGGCGGGGAACTGAATCCGAGGGAGAGGATGCAGATGACGGCAATGTTTCCCAGGCGAGGCGGTGATGGGGAGGTGGAGGGATGCGCAGATCACCGGCATGAAAGGGCTAGGGCAGAGAAAGATCATATTTTAAAAGGAGAGCATGAAGATGATAGGCTAGCAATGAAAGTGTGGCGCCCTGCTATTGGTTGGAAGAGAACAGCTGGATGAACAGCTGATTACCTGAGACCGCCCCGAGCACTGACGGCAGGAATGAGCATGAGCGTGCGCAGTGGGAAAGAGAGTGACTGATTGTGAATGATTCATTTATGTCTTCCTGGCTGAACTTGCGCTACAGCTTCATTTAGCTGCAGTCGGCCCAATTTAGCTGTCTACCTGGTAGATGTACCTCTTTGGTTTAAAAGTTACATTCTAAACTTATGCTAATTTACTGTTTTTGCACGGCAGATATGGTGAGTGCTCCTCAGAAGCTCTTCCACTAATGGAATCCAGCAGGCCGGATATATTGACATGATGTGACTAGACTTTCATCTAGTTATATGATTTTGTTTGCAGTAACTCTTGTCATCAGAGATATTTAATTCTGATGCCGGAGATGTAATGTGACAGAGCTGGAGGACGACTGCAGTGGCAAAGAAAGACAATCAAGGAGGACTGAACTCATCTCAGGGCACTGATGCAAGTCTGGTAAATGGATGTGTTTTCTAGTCAGTGAATGTTGATGTTGTACTCCTAAACATTAGGAGTGTCTGTGTCTGCACCTGCTAACACTTAGACGCTATGGGCTTATAGGTTCCATATAACTCTACACTGGAGGATGTAATTGTACTGTGAGGTGTTGGATAAAAGACAGCTGGCGGCGTCCCTGTTGGAGTCATTTTGATTTACTGGAGAAAGCATAAAAATTGTGCATCAGTTTCCTCTTAAGTAAATAAAATGCCTGTTTTTCTACAATCTTCAGTTAGAACTTGTTAGACTGTGTAGTGTCTTGTCCTTCCCTGCTCTTTGGAAAGTGATGTTTAATTGTTTTATGGATTGTAAACATATGTTTATCCTTAGGATAGAGATTGAGGTCATCAGCCAATTTGGGTTTTATGGTTTATGTTGTTTTCTGTAGCTTTAGCAGATGTCTGGCTGACCATCTGTATGTATAAGGTGGGATTTTGAAGGACAAGAAACCACATATAGGGATAGTAGTTCTCAGATTCGTCAGGTTTTTGACACTGTTCTTTTTTTTGTAATAAAGACCTTTTTATATACAAATGAAGACGTATCAGCGGTGGTCACTTCTTTTCATGGACACATCCAGAAACAACCACTGAAACAGCATATGTCTGCATTCAGGTGTCTTTATGCACTTGCTCTTACTTTGATCCTGCCACACAACTTCTTCTTGCTGTGTCATCGGTGTGCTCTTTTGCCCTTCGTGCATTACCATTCCCCGGTATTAAATGTTTTAGAGACTACAGGAAAGACCTGTGTATGACAGTGTCCTTTTATGTGTTGTTCAAATAAACAATTATGGGAATAAATCCAGTACTTTACGTTCACATTTTCATCGTCGAGCAGATCATTTGACAAACTCTAATAGCCTAGTTGAAAAGGTTATTCTTTCAGAGTGCAGCCCTGCAGCTGGCGGAGCAGACTTTACCAGGTTTCAACTTTCAATGTGAAAGTTTCCTGGCTTAATGTGAATTGTGAAGGGCTTATGTAGCAATGTCCAAAATTCAGAAACACTACTTTTCTAATACACACATATACTCTCTTGTTGTCAGCTGTCAATTTATCATTTCTGTTGTTTATGTTGAAACTGCCAGATCTCTCTACAGTATCTGTCTTTTTTCTAAATGTAAATGCTCTCTTTGCTCATCCACCTTCAGCTGTTCAGTGCTGCTGGATGTGTGCCTCATAAAGATAATTTCTTCAAAGGGTCTAATTGCCAACGCCCGCTGTCTGTTTATTCAGTCATGCAATTAAAATGGCATTCATTTTTCACTCAGAAGGATCACGTCACAAGCATCAGTGCAACACGTTGGCATTTTTGTGAGCATGAAATGCATTTTTTTGTTAAGCCTGATGGGAAGGTAAGAGGGAAAGTGCAACGAGGTGAGACTCTCATGCAAACAAGTTGGCACAAGGTGAGATGTTGGTATTTTGCTGAAAATTGAATCCTTGACATCATCTTGAGAAAAAATGCCAAGGGACCAAGCCTGATTTTAAATGATCATTTGATGATTTCTCTCAGTATTATGTTGGTGTTCTGCCAGATTACATGTACAAACCATCTGGCCATGTAGTTATATTTGACAGAGGTCGTGTGGTTGACCTCATATAAATACATTTATATTCAAAATGGGCATTACAGATGGGGTGTTATGGATTTTCACATATTGCCTTTCTTACAGCCATTTTTGTCATGAGACACTGTGATCGGACTGAGAGGATTTATCATCACACACACTAATTTATATTCCTCTTAAACAAACCCCTCTGTACCTATGGTGCTGTGTATATATGAATTACAATACCAAGAGTGCTTGGATACCCCACCCATGACCTTTGCACTGGTCTGTTGAATTACACCAATAATAACCACTACCACCATCTTTTTTTAACCAGCGGCTGCAAAATCTTGCATGTAATTTTAAAGGGTACATAAATAAATTGTTTATTGTGAAGATGTAGGAACAGAGGTTTCTTGGGTGATTTACTATGAGCTTGTTCTTTTCTACTGTGAATCACTGACTTTCTTATTTATGCACCTCTGAGAGGTTCAGAATTTCGCATTGAATGGTATACTTCCAAGTTGTGTTTCCACATTGTGCGCATGCAGTGTGAAAGGTCCTGTGTGGGTGGTTAATCACTGCTCATGTGCCGAGGTTATATGGATGAGATGAATGTAGCAGAGAGCTGTGCATGCCTGCAGGTTAAAACACAAGAAAATACAGTAGTGTAGTATTGTTTGTAGAGCAGGGTTGTTTCCATACAAAGCATCGGATTTTCAAAAAGAAAGAGTTGATATGAATGAATTTAAGAGCAAATGCAAATAGTGTAAAGTTATGAGCAAAGACAACCTTCTAATCTTTAATTAAGAACATTGAGATACACACTGTATAGAGCTACTGCTCACAAATGCACCACCGGTTTCTGGGACTTCTAATGTAAACAGAGGTGTTCAAATAGAGATGGTTTGCCTGCAAGGTGGCTGTTTTCTCTGTGGGAGAATACCGAAATGGTAACTAAAGCGTGTGGGCAATTATGCTGGTAAGAAAATTACTCTCAGCAGGTATTTAGATCGTTTAAAAATTAAAAAAAAAAAGGTCATAAGCAATAGAATGAGTATCAAAGGAGGTTCAACACAGTACATATCAGTTCATTTCGCTCTGCTGTGGACATTTTATGTACATTTGTAAATGGAAATTGTTGCCACGCAAAGTTATTCTGTAAAGTTCAGGTTAACAAGAGAGCGTCTCTGTAAATGAACTCAAACAAAGAGAATAAAATTGAAAGTAAACTGTTCAGAACGGAGAAAGCTTGTTAGAAACCTTTTTCCTTATGGCATTTGGCTGTGTTCCTGCGAATCACATGATCCCTGAGCCTGTGTATGTGGAGGTCAGAGGCTCTGTGAGATGCACACACACTTTTGAACACTTTCATCTTAGCAGCTAAGACAATTCACAGCGTTTGCCTTTCTGGAATAAGAAGGATGGGTTCAAGACTTCGCCTGGCAAAATGCTCCACCCTCTTAGCTGGTGTTGAGGGTTCTGTCCTCTGGCCTTTTTCTCATCACATCCACCCTCAGTAATTACAGGAAGTGCAGGAAGAAATCGCTCACACTGCTCAGAGTGAGTTCAGCTGGTGTCATAACTGCATGATACAAGTGGCATCCTCTTGTTGTGTAAGCTTATTGTGCTCTATTTTAGATATGGGATTCTGGGTGTTAAGATGAGCTGTGAAGAAGAACAACTCCCTGCTATGTCCAGTTCCCTTTATCAATGCATCGGTACAAGAGGGAAGCTGTGCTGCTGCTGCTGCTGCTGCTGCTCTGGCTCAGTTTTCCATTCACAAAACCATTCTGGCAGCATCCTGACTGTTATGACAGCGCACTGACGGTCACATTGTTCCCAAAGGAAATAAACCAATTCATCCAATGCACAAGTGTGCTCATGGTGCATTCTGGGGAGCATGAGGAAAGATAATGAAAAACCTTTTGTGTGGAGGATACATTGGCTCTCTATTGTCTGAGAGCATGTCTGTCTGTGTGTGCACACCATCTGGTACTTTGATGAAAGGAGATAATGATAAACCTTGTGCACATGTGCTTGTTTGTATGTGCGTGTGTGCCGGCATGTACACATGTGCGTGTGCGGCTGTAAGGTAGCTGAGTGCCCGGTGTGTGTGAGCTCTGAAACAACACAGTGTCCTTCTGAATCCTTGTCTGGATGCAAGCACAGCAGATGCAGGGCGCCTCGTTCTATCATGGACCGTGATCAGTAACACGTTTGACCTGCTGTCTGCTCGGTCAGGGCAACAGTATCGGCTGTTGGCTTTTTTTTTTTTTTTTTTTTTTTTTTTT
>JBBMOC010000001.1:17164879-17178427 GCA_037975185.1 Centropyge bicolor | reverse complement strand
AGGGCAGAGAGAACAGGTGCTCAGTTCTTTTTATGTCATGCACATCAGGCCCTGTTCCTGGAGAAAGACCTGAGAGACTGCTCAACTGGAACAACAGGACACTTTCTGACTGTTGTCTTTCTCCTCTGCTTCATTATTTGTGCACCTTTCCTTTAGCACTTTCCTTCAATAAACCACAATCACCTTCCTTTTATTGCCTTATTGCCCCTTTCTTCTCTTCTTTCCTCACCTTAACAGTGCATTTAAACAGCGGTGAGTACAGTTGCCCCTGTGCAGGTAGCTCTTATGGGTTTCTTGCTCTCAGGGCCACTTCTCCACAGTAATGGAGCCCCTGGGAGCCTGAGACTATCTCAACGAGAGAGAGATTTACACAACTGAGCACTGATTGGGAACACAGTCCGAGTCCATGGCTGAGTCCAGGGGCAATAAGATGGCAGCCTGCTGACAGTGAACATCTTTATAAGAGGATGGCTGTCTTTCTGTCTTGCAGCCAAGGGGGGTTTAGGGGCATGTAAGAGAACAAAAAAGGCTATGACAGAAGTGTACACTGAATACATAGTGGAGATATGTCATACCTGATAAAAGCATGTTGTGTCACAAGTTAGTTATGCCTTCTACATTGAGAAGCTCTTTTGTTTAAATAATTGTTTTTCTGAAGATCATCTCTGAGAAGGTCACATTGTATACAAATTTAGCAAAAATGAAATGACGCTGTAACAGATTCAACAGCAGCACAAATGATTTGCTTGAGTTATTCGTCAGTGTCATTATTGTCTCACAAACTGGAAAGAGTGGAGTTTTGGTTTATATACATGGATGTATGTTTTGCAACCATTCACGAGTTGAACACATTTGTCAGTGTAAGCTTGACAACAAAGAAACAAAAACTCTCAAGCAGAAAGCGACGGAAACTATGCTATGGTAATTTTAGAAAACACTAAGGTTTAAAGTAATGGTTCAATCTGTCGGTATATACAAATATTGGAGATTTAGATGAAAGGATGAACTTCACTCTTCTAATATAAGTTTGGAGCTTGAGCCAGAAGGAGAGTTTATCATGAAGACTGAAACCAGGGAAAACTAGTCTGACTCTGTCCAAAGTTCAAAATCATCCATCTGTATCAACACTTATAAAGGTCACTGGTTTGTTTAATCCATACACTAAAGAAAAATGAGATAAGTCCTATTCTGTGTCAAGGTAGAGTTGCAAAACTACAACTTGTCAATGAATTAAACAAAGAAATTAAATTAAAGAACGGAAGAATTAGAGAACTGATTCGTGAGGTTTAGAAGTGCTGGAAGGAATATTTTTGAACGTACTCCTGCTTCCAGTCTTTGTGCTAATCTAATTTAAACCAGTATGTCTGGGTCCTGACTCCATATTAATAGTGGTTTTGATCTTCTCATCTAACTCTCAGCAAGGAAGGGAATGAAAGTATATTTTATCAATGTGTCAAACTGTTGCTGTAAGAAAGTATTACCTGCAATCAGTCACGAAATGTGTCTGCAAGTTATTTCCATCTGAAGTATAAAAAAGTTTTTTTTATCAAAATATGTATAAGCAAGTTCGACTCAAGAAGATCACTTGAAAGTAAAATAAAATGTTAAAGCAATTACGCTGTGCCAGTGTAAACCCAGGCATATAAAACAGACATCATCACACGCACGGTGTTGTTTCTTTAGTTATGATGAGGTTAAATCCGAGGACGAATGGTACAGCCTGAGCAATTTAATTTAAGTGCCACTTTGCTGTGTGGCAAGGATGAATCACCAGCATGCAGCCAAATGTGAAGTAATGGCTCTGCAGGCAAATGAAGTTCCAATATTGGAACATATACAGTTTTGGGGAATTTCTTGGAGAGGATGGAGTGAGTCTGAACTATAAGCAGTGGTATGAGTCATCCACATAGGATTACTATAGAGTGGGGCTTTATTCCGTTTTTTTGCCGCAGTCAGCATCTTGTACTGGTGTGTGGCCTTATGTTTTTAGATGAGCTGTGCTGAACTGGTGTCATTTGTGGAATAACAGCTTCTTCCAAGCTTTTCTTGAAAACAGAATTCTCCCATGGTTCATACATTTGGGTTCATGATGTGATAACAAAGCATTCTCGGCCATCCTTTCAGTTTGCACGGACAAACCAAACAAGATATGAGGTGGAAATTAGTGAGCTTTAGAGGTGCTCGTAAATGTTTGTTGCTGTTAACTTTTTTTTAAGTTTTGTTTCCCAAAAGATGTTAAACTATACCTTTAAATTCCAAGCACTGAGGCAGAGGCACTTTAACTTTTAAAAAAAACACTGCAGGTCACTGATCATTTTCATTGGCAGAAATACAAACTGTCCTGCTAAGTTATCACTGAAAATTGCTTAATAAAGAGAATCAACCTCCATACTATGCTAATTTATTCATTTATTTCAGCTCTACTTTGTAAGTACTGAGAGAGACCAAGTTAAATCTGCTTTAACACCACAGTGCACATCACCAGGTTATGTAAATTTATGATGCCACTGTTACATCACCAAGTTGCGGGTACCTGCTCTTCATTACTTTGAAGTAAGCCAAAAATGTGTGCACAACATAACCGAATAACTCCTATCTGCAGATGGCATTGCAATATAACTGATTTATTGCTTCCATTAGATTGTCTGGGAAGGCATGTTGAGTGTAATACCATTCAGCTGCTGACTGACAGGGGCATCCACTACGGTCTTTCACTTCTGTGCCTGCGCTACAGAGTATGGAAAGTACACATTACCATATCATAAGATTATAGTAAGCCATTTACAGGCTTTGCTGCTCACGGCCTTGGAGGCAGCAACTTTTAAGAACAGTGGAAATCAGCATAAAGATCATGCAGTGGAGCGCTGAAATATGCTAACTATCAACACTGCAGTTGAGCTCCAAAGAAGCGGGCGTTGTTTAAGTCGAACCATTAAAACCATTTTTCGACTTAATCGCCTGCAACCCAGGGGCTCAGAGCAATATGTAAATACAAAACTAAAGCAAAGCATTGACAAGCACCAGTTTACCAGATGCTACCCTGGAAACAGTAACCTTTGAGGACCATTCGCTCAGCTGTTGTAATTTCCATCCCTTAGCTTAAAGTGGCACCATCTTTTATTGATGTGGTGTTTCCCAAGCTGATATGGAATCCCTCTTAATAATTAATCTGACGCAAGGCTTGGCCAGGCCGAGGGAGCGGCGTGCTGCTGCTCATGCTCCGCTAAGGACCACAGTGATCATTTGGCCCCAGTCTGGGTTATTTCCATCTCTCCGTTTATCACTTTTATTACAGCTGTGATGAAACACTGCGCGTGCTTCCATAAAGCACTTACGGGCCTCTGCTTGTTTAATACATTTCTCTCCCACTGACAGGCCTGCACTAATCTCATTTACTCATGAGTCACTGTGGCTAATATCACGGCTGCCCGCTGCACACACCTCATACTATTACTACTTTTATCACTAGCATATCACATTTCTCATAAGGAACATGTTACATACGTGAACGTGGGCACATGCAGGTACAACCAAATCCCCAATGTTACTGATACTGCTGCTACTGTTACTGCTGGCACAAGCTTAACAACTGCTGTCACAACTAGCCGTTACCTTTAATTCATTAAGTCCGACTGCTACTGCCACAATATTTACTGCTGTTCTTTCTGTTTCTCCAATTTGACAAGACTAGCTATTAAAATCCATTGATGTAACCATCCATTTTCTACTGTTTCATAGTGTCTCAGTTGCGATCACAGATGTCGTTCTTGTCAGGCTCATACTTCAACTCTGCGGGATACAAGCCAATCGAGATATATAATCTCTCCAGCATCTTCTGTGTTTGCCTTGGGTCTCTATTTGGTGGACTTACCCAGGACATCCTTACAGGGGTGCATCAGGAAACATCCTAATCAGATGTCCAAACCGCCTCAACTCATTTTTCAGTGTCCAGGAGTAGGAATGCTACTAAGCATATTTCTGATTTACAAACTCTTCACCTTGCCCTTAAGGATGAGCTTGAGACACCCCATCACAGAAGGTACTTTCAACTACTTGTATTCACTATTTTACTACCTAATGCTCATGAGAGAGTTGGCCTGTGAATTCGCTGGTGCATCGAGAGCTTGGACGCATGGTTGCAGCATTTTTCTCCTTTTTCTTGCACTTCATCCCACCTTCACTCACCCTGAGATGCTCAGATACTATGATTTGCCATTTTCTGGGAGACTGTCTTGGCCTCTTGACTCTTCACTTTCCTTCTGTTTGGTTCCCACTATGCTGAAAACCACCCAAGTGCAGCAATCCTGAGGTCACTAACCCAGACACTCAGCTGCACTTTGAGATTCTGTCACCTAAACCACAAACAATTTTCATGACAAGACATAACCTTGGCTGAGTACAACACCAACTGAGAATGCATTTGACTTACTGCTGAAAATGTGGACACAACTTGGGGTCTGGTTACAAGCAGCAAATGGCTCAAATCAGGGGCAGTGACACCCCATATTCCCACAGCTACTCCTTAACTATGCACACACCAATGGATACTGTCATAAGCTTTTACCTAGTACACAAAGCATGTGTAGGCTGGATGAGCAAAATCTTATGGGTTGCATCCTTGCAAGAATAAAGAACTGATTCACTATCCCACAAAGGATGAAATCGGAATTATTCCTCCTGAACTGGATGTTTCAGTATACTTTCCACCACCACAAGCCCCATCTGTCATATCACAATTTGCTAAAGTATCTTTCAGACCAACTGAAAGCCTCTCTTTGTGATCTCTTCAAATATCTCCTACACCCAAGGTTTTGCCTCTGTGGCCTCAAGAGCTGCAGGATATCTGACCTCTTTTATCTATCTGCTAATCATTGAATCCTCCTAACATTCTTCAGCTTGACTCACCTCTGTATCAGTGTCTGTGACGGAAAGGAAGTTATCAAAAATCTATTTCTATTAGGTGTTTAGATTATTTGGTCTAGCTCCTCTAGTTCAGTTGTATTCAAAGGTGCAAGACTGTCTTCTCAGGTACAGATCTGTCATCTGCTGTAAATAAGCCAGATTTCATACACACCTGAACGAGAACACATACACAACATACAGAGAACAGGGCCTCCAGGTCAGTCATTTCACCTGGCCAGAAAGCCAGTGAAATCAAATACCAGACTTCAATGACTTCCTCATGAACTGGATTGAAGCTGACAACATAATCATGTCTGTAGGTCTTCGCTATCCCTACCGAAGGAGGGCAGTCTCACTCCCAGCGCGTCAAAAACCAAGGCTTGGCCAGGGCCCTTTAGCATCGCTTTCTGATGCACAAGGTTTACCCCAGTGTCCTAATCAGACATAGCGGGTTAGCAACACAGTCTCACTCCCAGCGTGCCAGAAACCAACGTTAAAGGGCCCAGACCAAGCCTCGGTTTTTGACGAGCTGGGAGTGAGAATATGTTGATCTAAGAGGTGGCAAGCAGGTGCAGGTTGTTCTGCACCTGCTTGCCCCTCAGTTCGGCTGCCTTCCTGATGATGCCTGGCAAGTCCTCGAAGCCCTTTGACAGCCAGCATATGGCTGGCAGACTTTCAATTCCATTATTTTTTGTATTTAGCACCAAATCACAACAACAGAAGTTATCTCAGAGTACTTTTCATATTGAGCACTCTTTGTATTATTTACAGAGAGCCAACAATTCCCATTATGAGTAAGCACTTGGCAACAGTGGCAAGGAAAATCTCCCTTTTAACAGGCAGAAACAGTAACAAATGGTTGTGTTGAGAGGCTGATGCGGAGGAGAGAGATGCTGCAGTAGAGCTACTGGTCATGATAGAGATGATGAGAGCCCCAGATGCAGAGCCCCACACTCATAATCAGACCCAAGGTCTCCCAATAGGGAGACAGGAGAACCAGCGGTAGAGCATCATCATCGTGGTCCCTGACATTAGACTCAATAATAGGTCCAATTTTCTGCAACATGATGTGATGAGATGACAGTAGGCAGTGTTTAAACCATGCTTTGTGATGTAGCATTACTAAAACCCCATTAACTCCATTAATAAAAAAACCCCCTGTTAATATGGCCTCATTGCAGTTCTTAGCTGTCAAAAATTGATTGTTAAAGCTACTCTTTCATATAACATTTGCAAACATGAAATGTCAGTTAATGCACGTGACACCTACACTACTATATGGATGGATTGGATATTTACATTCCTGGTTACAGTTGGTTTGCAAACCATGAGTACTTTATACATTGTGGTGGATCCTAAAGAATTTACTGAAAATGCATTATATGGTCAGTGTGAAGTCCTTTTGCTGAGTATAAAACAAAAATCAATTCCACTGCAAAGCATATTGTATAAGCTCTAAAGTGTATAGCCATTTATCTCAACAGCAGGTTATTTTATTTCCCAATTTCCTGCTGTTTTGGCTGTAAAAGAGTTTTAATCCTAAAATAGCATGAATTTAATTATTCCCCCCACAGCAATAAAAGCTAAGGGAATGAAAACTGTGTGAGAAGCAATTCCCACTTCAAATCACATGACAACAAACCACATAAAATGTGTGCAGTTTATCTACTCAGAAACAATAAAGGAGTGCCTTAACTGGCAACATATAGTATTTCCTCTATGTAGCCACCAGTGTATTGCAGCTTGGCTCTGGGTTTAAATCTCATAAGAATGTTGAAGAACATTTAACTTCAGATCGATAGTGTTTCTGCCTCGGAGCCCGCCTTTGTATCCCAGTGGAGCCCCGGTCAGCTCACTGAAGTTCAGCGTGTCTCATCAGTATGCAACACAACACCAGATATACATTACAAATGTTTGGTCAGCTGCCTATGGACAAGAGAGACTCTGCTGCTTTATTCTATGGCTCTTTAGTCGAACCAGATGATGAGGGTGGAACAAAGTTAGAGTGTGCTTCGATCTCGTCGTTACAGACTGCATCAGAGTGCAGAGTCAGGTAAATTACCAGGAACAATGCGATTACCTGCTCATTGTAATGCATAGTAGAAGACTATGAGAGCTCTTTATTAAGGTGTACCATTTAAAATCTCTTGTAACATCTGAAAAATCCATTGCAGAAAGTGTGTGTGCTTACATTGTGCTCATGTTATGGAAAGCAGCTTCTTTTTATGAGGATTTTTTTTCACGAAGGAGTAAATAATTCTTCATGAATGACTTCTACTAATACATTTAATTCCCTCTCATTTATTTGCTTAAGTGTTGGACTGAGATAAATTACTGTGCCTCTTGGTTGTTTCACTAACTACTAACTTGGACATATAGTAGATCATCAGTAACTTTACACACACACACACACACTTAGGCATGACATATAGAAACACAGGCAGCAAAAACTTGATTAATTGGGATGGCTTTTTTGGGCATCGCTGTAGTTTACACTACAGTGCACAGCAGATGGAGAGAGTGGGAGATAGAGGCACTGAAAATGTTGAGGATCCCAAGGTTTTACAGGTGTACCAAAGACATTTATTAAAGAGCAAGAAGGATTGAGGCTTCCTGTGTGCATGTGTGAGTCTGCACATGGGTATGTGTGTGTGTGTGTGTGTGTGTGTATTTCTATTTTTGCTGCCGGGCCAGTCAGCAGGCCTGTCTTGGTGAGTCAGGGTGTATGTGGTGACAGTGACATACAGACACACTGACGGAGGAGATGGAGGGTCAGCCCAGTGCATCCTGGGAAAGGTCTGGCAAGTGCATAACTTGACTCGAGTGGGCTTGATAGGTTAAGGTTCGGTTGTGCTTTGATATGGGTTAAGCACTGACTCAAAGATTTTACTGAAAAATACAAGAAACTGACATCTATCATTAATAAACTTCATCATCTGATTTAACTCTCCTCCTTCATGAGTCCTTTGGCAGGTTCATCATTAAAGACTTATGTTGTGCAGACAAGTAATATTTTTACGACAAAGCTTTATTTTTAACTAAATATAGCCACATCTTGGATTTAAATATGTTGTGTGTGATATACTGTAGCTTCAATCTAGTGCTGGCAGAAGCACACACACACACACAAAAGACTTTAGATTTTAGAGGCTGCACAATTGCATACAAAGCAAATGGGAAGACACAAATTTGCTTGGGTGTGTGTGTGCATGTGTGTGCGTGTGTATTCTGTGGATTTTTGAATTTGAAAAACATACAGATATAATAGGAAATAAGGACAGACTGGAGGTAAGCACCAGAATGAAGTGGAGACTGGCAAGTTCAGAGTTCAGTCAGAGTCTGAACTGGACACACTCACACTAACATGATTGGTTCATCTATTACTAACTAGCTTACAGCTAATGTATTATTGATTTTTGGACAAATAAACAGGAAGCAACAGTCATTTTTTTCCAATTTCATCTATCTCTGAAGTATCTTTAAGTGGACTATAACTAATATTAGTTACAAACTGTTACAAGCTGAATTTTGTCCTTGGAGAGACTGTACATGTCTATATTTATGATGACAGTCATTCTGGATTATTCTTCAAGCCACTTAGAAGCTCCACTTGATCTATTGTTGTTTACGCACATTGATGACAACCAATCTAGTTTTGAGAGAGAGAGTAAAAATTCAACAACACTTCTTAATTAGTTAATTTTGAATTAGCCCTTCACAACATGGCTCTTTTGTCATGCATGACAATAAGTGCAGTTTCACTTTGACAATGGCACAAAGTAAAGAGGGGCAACATCTCTAATCTCAGTGTGCCCTGACAACGTTAAGCCACACGCTACCTCCAGGGGTTTTTGTTCTGCCATTTGATCTGATACTGAGTGAAACAGAAGTGTGAACAGGCTTCATCACACAGATTCTCACATTGTCTTAAATAATGTGCCTCAACAGGGATCATATCTGAAAATGGTTCATACATGGGCCAGTCCTTCAATGCAGCTATTCTCCTGTCCCCTCTTTTCAATTGCTGTGCTGTGGCATGCTGTGATGGGACAGATTAATCAGCGTCAACTGGCCTTGCCTTTTCTCTCTCTCTCTCTTTCTCTCTCTCTCCTTCCTCTGTTTTCTCCCCCTCTTTATTTGGTTTTGTCTTTCTCTTCTCTTTTCCTCCTTCCGTTCTCATATATCTACATTTGACTTCCTCTGACTATGCAGTTTTTTTGTCACTTATGTGAATGCAGTGTCTCTTCTAAAGGGCACTGTAGGATATTTTATAGCCTCCTTTGCCACTGAGGGAAGAAAAGCTATAGCCTATATGCACATTGTGCATGGTGCATTTGAAGAAATCTATTAGACACACACCAGATGCACACATATTCACTTTGCAGGCGTGCACAGGACTGGTGTTGAGATTTTTGCTAACTTGAAGGTGTCATCTTAACCATCTTTACATTTGCTTCCAATGATATTAATGATTGGTCTGTGTTGTGTTTGTTGGAAGCTTAGTTCAGAGTTGAATTTTGTTGGCTATGCAGCTGTAAGCAAAGTCCCAATTACTGCCTCGTGTTTTGTTACGCAATCACTGGCAGCCTTGTTGCCACGTACCTTATTGTTGCAGTTAAATCTAAATAAAGACTTCATTAAAACAGGTTTTTAATGAGTCTTTTGGGGCAGATGCAGCTTTAAGTACGGGCCCCGCTCAGTATGAGTTTAACTTCAACTGCCAGGATGCTGGGCCTGTTTCCTCTCTGACTCACTATCACACCTGATCAAGGCTATACAGGATATTTAAATTTTATTAGCTGAGCAATTTACTTTATTTTCTTAGTATTTTAACAGCCTAACTGAAGATGTAAAGAGTGCATTTTCAGGTTATTTAATGATACAAAAAGTATTCATATATTCAGAGGGGTCAGATGCTTGTACTGCGTCACATGGCAAGGTCTTCCTCTCCTTGCCTTTTCCTTTCCCTACACCTTGTCTCAGGGCGTTTCCACGTCTTTTTCTGCAGCAGAAATTTCTCAAAGCTTTCACAGGTGGCTGCTGCCTCGATATGAATATTTGATAGCCCTCATATATCTCCCTTGAGGGTAGTGAAATATTAAAACACTTTCTGGTGGCCGGTTTGACTTCACACAGGCTCTAAAAATGGGCTTCCTGATGAGAGGAGAAAAAAAAAATCATTTTGATGCAACACCGTCAATATGTCATGTGTCTTCGTTTTATAATGTGTGAGGTTGTTTGGTGCTCTACCTGGGCAGAGTGTAGACTTTGGATCTGAGTGTTCACATGTACAGCACGCACCACTGATCTGCTGGGGGTTCATTTAACTGTGTCTGTGAATATGCAAATATTGAAATGGGGAGGACCGGGGCTGTGGAGTCCTGTGAAATGAAGTTTTCTCTTTCCTTCTCTCTTTAATTAATGTCCCTCATTAGCATAGACAGCATGTGAACTTTCTCATGTAATTTCTTTTTCAGCGGGATGCCAAGGGACAGTACCTGTTCGACCTCATCTGCCACCATCTCAACCTGCTGGAGAAAGACTACTTTGGCATTAGATATGTTGACCCAGACAAGCAGAGAGTAAGTTTTAATTTTTAATAATAATCCCAACTAGATTTCAGTTGCGCTGAGTTCAGTTGATTCCAGTGGTTTGCTGTGCTGCATCATGAGTCATTTGGTTTCTTCTACTTCTCTGTCATCTCTCCATCTTTCAGCTTGTAAAGGTTTTCCATTGACAGTAGCCTCGGTTCACCTTTTTGATCAGTCGTGAGAGCAAATTTGTCCAATTTGTCCACTTAAATTAAAAACTACTTGACACTATTTAAGGATGGTAACACTCCTTGAGTGTAAATCTTAAAAGGTCATAGGAAACCATGTGAAGCTGATGTGATGATAAGAAGCCATCTGTGACCTCTTTTATAAAGAAGGAAGCTGTGTATTGTCCCATTTGGTCTTTAACATCTCTACAATGTCTCTCTGTAGATCACCAGCAGTTTATCAGTTACATCTCACAGGCAATGACACATGTTGTTCAGTATAAACACCATGTCTTACTTGTCTAATCAGTCTCTACATAAATATTCAGCACAGGTAGGTAGGCCTCCGGGTCAATTATACAAGCTGGCAAAAGGCCAACCCCGTTGATTGATATGAATATCAATCATAAAAATTAACACAGTCCATGGTGGGTTTGCAGGTCTTGGACTGAGAATTTGTTGATCATCCACCTTTGACCTGTCAATGGGAACTCAAATGCTTTCAATGCTTGAAAATATTATTGACTGAAAGACATTTTAAGAAAACGTGAATGCAGGTGTTGCTAAATAAAAGTTAATAATTAAACACTAACAGAATCATTGTGTTTAACAGATTTCGTATAGCGAGCGCAGCGCCCCATTATTGTCAGCATGTCATCATCTCACTGATTAGAGCCAGTTTCGCCTGGCGATGCTTAACAGTCTGACAGAAAACAGCACTCTGCTGATTATCTTCCAAACAGCCTTCATCTCCTCTCTGCATGGCGACTGTGTTGGAGGGGGTCTAGATACACAGAAGGCAAGGAGATGGGAGTAATTCTGCCTTCCAGCTATAGATTACAAGTCATCATGCTCCGCTGCTGAGCAATCAGACCCCAGACTGACAGTTTACCCGCTAAAGACTGAGAGTCCAAAGTGCAGGTCTTTACTTGTCTTTCTCTCCCTTTCAGCATTGGTTGGAGTTTACAAAGTCAATTGCCAAACAAATGAAATGTAAGTATTTCATTTCACATGCCTGACTAGTTGGTTAAATCCAGTGTCCAAATATGAGTAAAAATGTTGTGTCTGTGAGTATCCTGGCGATTTATCAATCATGCAAAAAAGACAAATCATGCAACCACATAAGAAACAATACATGACAATAGATTTTAAATGTCTGTTGTTCTTCCCCAGCCCAGCCTCCATTCACCATGTGTTTGCGCGTCAAGTTTTACCCGCCTGACCCTGCGGCCCTAAAAGAGGAAATCACCAGGTAAGAGTAAGATCATAGTCTGACAGTCTTTAGCTGTCAAGAGCATTGTGGCACAATTATGCCTCTTCAGTGACTTGTTTTGCATTTCCATTTGAGTCAAACCAGTAATTTAATGCAAGCAAATTGTACAAATGGCAGTAGCATTTAGCAATGTCTTATAAGAGTACGACATCAATTTAGCATGGCTCTCGTTTAACATTGTCAGACATATGATGGCAGTTTTTTAAAAGGATTTTCATTTCAGATAAATATTGAAGTCCTGCAGGGTTCTCATATACTCATTCATGGATCATTATGAACTATAGCCTTTGTGTTTTGATTAGTAAAATATGAGAAAATTATCAGAAGAGGAAATGATGTTACAAATCATGGCTTGCATGATACAAAATTGATGAAGCAGGCGCTGATATTTTAGTGGCTGAATAAGCACAGGGTTGTCTGAATCAGAGGGGTAATAACATCCAAATATTTTTGCCGACCTTTCCACAGAAAACCTGAACATCCTTAGAAATCCTTCCAGTATAATTTTCCCTCTGTTATTACAGCTCTGGTTATTCATTGCAGCTTCCTGTTGGTTTATTTGACCACTCACTGGTGATATCAAAAATAATGTGGAAAAAGTGATAGTCTGTTTCAACACAGGTGACCTATTAATACTCTTCTTATACTCAACTTGGGACAATTACATCACTCATCTCTATTTCTGTAGAAGTCATAAACACAATGTGAAAATGCTGACGTAGAGCAAACCTGAAGGCATAAAAATCAGTCGTGGAAAGTTTCTCAGCACTTGAAGGCTGCTTTCATTGAACCAAAAGGGGACGTTTCTATCTTCTGCCTTTCTATTAATTTCCTT
This sequence comes from Centropyge bicolor, assembly GCA_037975185.1. Lineage (NCBI taxonomy): Eukaryota > Metazoa > Chordata > Actinopteri > Pomacanthidae > Centropyge > Centropyge bicolor. The sequence continues at coordinate 17,165,659 of JBBMOC010000001.1, read as the reverse complement.
GTCTTATAAAATCACATCAAAAATAGTCTGGTATTTCACTTTTATTATTTTATGCCCCTCCAGCCAACTTTTAGATAATTGAAAAATGAATAAGAGCACTGCAGCTTAGAGGAGATTTTCTAGAATATTTGCTTTTGTTTGAACCAGGAATCCTTTAACCAGTACAAAATTCTGAGGTCTGTGGAGTGGGTCTGCCTGAAGCTCTGTCAGAAATTGACATTTAATCCAGTTTTGTTGTTTTACCTACATGTTTAACCAGGTAAAAGATGTGGACATCTGGGTCTGGGGTGAGACAGGGATCTCTGACCATTACCCTCTCATACACTCAGTAAATTTCAGTAAACAAAACTGAGATCAGCAAACTAAATCCAAAGTGGCAGGAATGAGACATAGAAATGAATTCTCCTTGTCTTGTTTATAGGTACAAAAGCAAAGCAGACAGAGGCAGAAATGAGAAAATAAGAGAAAACAGTTGACTGCAAAATGAAAAACAAACATAGCAGACTATTCCATGTTGGGCAGGCTTGGTCCTGATTGGTTACTGAGCTCTGTCAATGCTTTTTCTGCTGTGCCACCTTCAAAATAAGAGTTGAGTCTTATCTTATTATTAAAAATGCATCAATCTCCAAATAAAATGATAAAGTTGAGTAAATCATTTTAAAGCTATGGACAGTGCAATTACACAGTTAAGAACAGTGAAATGACATTCCATCAAAATCTATGCTGGTGGTGTCGCACTGTGTCTGAACACTTCATCAGTGGGTCTATATAGGCTGGGAG
>JBBMOC010000001.1:17061408-17160662 GCA_037975185.1 Centropyge bicolor | reverse complement strand
AGGTTTTCATATTGGTATGAAAATATGAGCTTTGTGATTGCAGCTACTTTTTATTTAACCTATGAGTCATCTGCCCATCCATCACTTGTTAAGTATTCGTAACATTATTAAATTCCCACATATTGTTGTATTTTGTACGACTTCTGCTACTTGCATCCAGTAATACCTATGGTGTTTGGACAGGCAATTACATTTGAAATGACATGAGTAGCTTTAAAAGAGATCATGAAACATGAAAGTGAACCTTTCTTTTGTTTTGTTCTTCTCCCATTTTCCAGCTGAAATTGGTGACTACGACCCCGGGAAACACCCAGAGGGCTACAGCTCCAAGTTCCAGTTCTTCCCCAAGCACTCAGAGAAGTTGGAACGGCGGATTGCTGAGATCCACAAGACTGAGCTGATGTAAGGTGACACCTGTCTATGTCCCCGCGCACCTGTGTACTCCTTCACTTCAATAGCAGCCACAGTGCAGGCAACACAGAGGCACATCACTGTTGGTCCTACACACTGAACTCTTACGGTGCATCTTTAATTCATAGGTCAGTCATGGGGAAACGGAAATGAACGACTGCTGTGACTGCTGATCTGATCAGATATGCAGAGATATAGGTTTGAAATTTCATAGCTACTTAATGTTCTGAGTGTCCACTTCTGTGTATTTGTTTGTGTGAGTGGATTCTTTTTGATACTGTGTGATTTAACAGGCCTTGCCTTTATATACTTGTCTACCCAACTCTGCAAAACAGTCATGGTCTCTCTGCAATTCTTCAGTTTTGGGGGGTAGCCCTGCCTCAGGCAAATAATGGCCCGAAGCCAGAGCTCAGGCAGCCAATGATGGTCTGCTGAATCTTTGTTTGTTCCTCTTGGTGCTGACAGTTCAAAGAGTACTGTCTTTTCACACTTTTCGTTGCAAGATGTTTCTGGGTTCTTTTCCAAGTTGGTGCTCTGTTTGAGCACTTTTGACCTCCAGGAGAACCGAGGCTCCTGGGATGCTGTTCCATCTTTTGTGCAGTAAAAGCAAAAGCAGTTCTGGACCCTCAGCCCTCAGAGTGGTGGTGTTAGCAATGACTGTCCACCTTTACATCACGTGTTTCCAGAGGGGTCAGTCATGTTCAGTTAATGCTGATTTGCCTTTAAGAGGAAGGATGTTTGATAGTGTGGGCCAAGGTCACAGCCATATGTCACAATGGGTAGTATACACATCAGGGAATAAGTGAGCACATACAGAAACCTCTCACCTTGTCATCCTGCTACTCCCCCAGTTGATGACTTCATGGTTGATGGGTTATAAGCACAGCAGCCAATGTACTGAAAAAAGCTGGCAGGACTGTTTAATTGGCCAAACCATTATATGCATATTCCAGTGTGCCCATCAATCTTGTTATATAGCTTTGCCGGCGCTCAAAGAGCTAAGGTTATAATGTGTAACCTTTGTATGATTCATTAGCAGCTAATTAAGTTGAATCAACTCTTTTTGTCACTAGAACCTTTGCATTTTTCTCTGCTCTTTTCTTTATCCCTATCTTTTACACTTACACACACACATAGACAAACACACACACACAGTATATACAACCAGGTTGGACACAGACACTGGTTGATCCTACACTGCCCTCTATCGCTCATTTCCACCTTCAATATTTGATAACAGTTTTGAGCAAACCGGTGCATTTCCACACGTGTGTCTGCAGAGGAAAAAGATGGACCTGAAACAATTTAAAGGAAAACTGATCACATTACTGGCAGATCCAAAATTATACAGTGATGGGAAAACATTTGCTCCTATGCTCGACGGACTGAAATTTGCCTGATTGAAGGACTCTGGATGTGACAAAGTTTAATGAAGGGTGATCAGGGTCGTCTACCTAAGAGCTACAGTATATTCTGTTCAGATTAATTCTACTCATACATCAGTCTTAGTAAGGATTCATAAAACAGCAAAGTGACTTGTGCTCATTTATTTCTTTTGGTCAGTACCCAAGCTTTGAATTCAAAGGCTGTATGATGATTAGTCACTGCTTTAGTCTTTGACCAGGGACAAATACGATCAGCCAGGACTCTGAAAAAGTATTCAGCTTTAGCTTTAATCTTTTGACACAATGACTATATTTGATTAGGAGAAGACAACCAGCTCAGTCAAAATATTCTGTAATATCAATAGTCCATCATGAGGTTTTTTAGGTTCTCTAAAGGCATGACTGATAACTCATAATTTATTTCACCCAGTTATTCCTAAACCATCTCTCTGGGTCACTTTATTATCTTATATCTTATTGACCAAAACATGACAGATGGGCTATATTTGCAAAGGACATACTGTACTGCAGTAAATCCTTTGGACACCATAATCAACAAGCCATATGCTTTATGTTTCGTGATGTCAAGGGATCAGCTCCAATATTCCACATTTCTAAATAAAACTCTCTGGTTTCGGTTTATTTATCAAAAATGAGCACAAACTGTCAATCAAAGGATGTCCTCTGTGTTGGCAGATGGTGGTGACAGAAGCCAGTTAACTGACTTTTTGTTGTTGTTTTTTTCACTCAGAGGTCAGAGTCCTGAAACGTCAGAGCTCAACTTCCTCCAGAAGGCTCAGATGCTGGAGACGTACGGCGTGGACCCTCATCCATGCAAGGTGGTCTTTCCAAAATGGATTTATTTTGTAACTATGAGCTTGTGCTTGTTTATGCTTAATTTAATGCAGTGAGTCATTTGGTATGTTTTCAGAGGAAATGTAAAATGAGCTATAACATAAATCATGAAATTAATTTGTTAAGCTACTGTCTTGAAGCATCCTTTGTCAATGTGGGAGATTTACAAGAATATGTAATCCCACTGCGACTTAAAAATGTGGATGTACAATAAGAATAATCATGGGTTTGTGTGCTTGTCAGGATGTGTCTGGCAACCCAGCTTTTCTGGCTTTCACTCCTTTTGGATTCACTGTGTTGCAAGGAAACAGAAGGGTCCATTTCCTCAAATGGTGAGTACATATGAACAGCTCAAACTGGACATGATGCCATATAATAACCATATTTAAATTCAAGGCCACAGCATGTGTGTTTGTGCATGTCCACTTTAGTAAGCAGGTTTTGCATCTATTTGTGTACAGAAAAAGTCCATTCCAAAAGCTCCATATGGAAGGTACTAAGCAAGCGGAAATGAATATTTCTACCAGCAATGAGATAGAGAAAACTTCATGAATATATATCCTACATTAATTAACAGTTTGTACAAAATAAAGTGCCAAAACTCAGCAAGCTGCTTAACATTCAAGTCCAAATATCCAAGTTTTTATGTCGACATAACACGTAACGAGTGAACTAGTACAGCTTAGCACGCTCTTCTTCTAAATAACAAGTCATTTAGACAAAAAACAAGAAATGCTTCAGAAAATGTTGTTCAAGGTGCCAGCAAAGGAAAAAGACAAAACAAAAATTACTCCTAACTAAGAGTTTGCATGGCAAAACTATCACATTTTTGTTCCAAACCTTTGTTTAATTTTCTTCCAGATTTAGATTCTTAATCCTGCATCAAATGCAATAATACAACACAATCAGGTATATCAATCAGGCATTGAAATAGTTCCAAATATGTTATGTGCATCTTTGTGGAAAAATAACAAAAGATATAGTGTTTGCACACAATTTAAGTTGTATATAAAACTCATCATGAGACAGTTGAAACCACAGAGGTGGAATGAATTTGCCTTGAGAGAATACATTTGATCAGATGATGATTTCAAGTCATATGGTTCAAGAGCCTAAAATCCAAACAGCAATAAGATGCTTTTGTGCATTTGGCTCCTAATGAAACTCATTCCAACCCATCAGGAGCAGCGCTGTGATTTGACATGTGCAGTATCGTGACAGCAGCTCCTATGATGCCCTGAGACCTTTCTCCATAGACATTACCAAAAAACGTGCTTTAAAACTATGAAGAAAATGGTCTAATAACCACATGTATTCACTTCTCTCTGAATAATGATTATTTGAACTGTTATGTCCAATATACTATATATTTACTGTAAAAGTTACTAGCTGTGATATTCTCTTGGTTTGGGATGCCACCATTGTTTAAAATATCCAAAGTATGTACATGGAGTAGAAACATGTTTATCTATCTGCAAATCTAAGTTGTGACCCATTCAAGAGGATCTTAGTAACCTTTTACAACACTGGAGTCAACCAGCTGTGAAGCTTCACGCTCAGAAGTTTTCACAGAGTCGAGTTGTGTTTTTGTAGAAATCTGTTGTTTAATCTCTCGCAGCTTATTCTTGTCATTTTCTGTGATATGAATCAATGTGTCTAGACTTTTCAGCACAGAAATGAAACACTGTTGGCCTTAATTTGCCTCCAGCCACAATTAATATTTTACCACCTTTATTCATTTCTGTGTCTCCCGTCTGTCTCTGTTTTTCTGCCTTCATCTCTCTCTTTGTTCTGTTATTTGTTCTGCTGTCTCTCTCCTTATTTTGCTTTATCGCTCTGTCGTCTTGTGTTTTCTTTTGTCACCATTTTCCTTTGATCTGTCTGTCTCTATGTCTTAAATTCAGGGAAGAGGTGACCAAACTCAAGTTTGAAGCAAAGACATTCCATATATATGCAAATCAGAAGGAGGTATGTGTATGCATTATTAAAACGCTTCCATTTCTAGACGGTGGAGCTCGGGAAGTTAAATGAATGTGGCCTTGTTTTATGCATGGAGACACAACCACCGGGGAACCAGTTTTGTCTATCCTTACTAGTGAAGTAAATGGGAAATGATTGGACAAAAATATGTGTTGGCCATGGGCTTTAGCAGACAGATGACAAAGTAAAGCCTCTGTCTGAGAGTTGGTTAATATACTGTATGTTCTCCAGATGCAGAGGAAGTAATCTTGAAGTTGAGCCTTGGCTGATCAGTCATCATGTCTTGTAGCCAAGAGCTCAGTTAATCCCAGAGTAAATTTTCTCCTCACATGATGAAAATGTCTTGAAAATCATATAAGTATGAATTACTGTACTGGACCTGTTACAGGATAAGAAGATCATACTGACGTACTTTGCACCTACACCTGAGGCCTGTAAGCATCTGTGGAAGTGTGGCGTTGAGAACCAGGCCTTCTACAAGTGAGTCACGAGGCCCAAGATGCAATACTGGACAAAGAGCATCATTCGGTTTATGTTTGTGATATTTAACATTGGCTTTTCTTCACAGGTTGGAGAAGTCGAGTCAAGTCCGCACTGTGTCCAGTAGTAATCTCTTCTTCAAGGGTAGTCGCTTTAGATACAGGTATTTGCTATACTTTATAGTTGAACAACTTAGAAATATTAAGTACATATTTACATATTAAGAACAGCCTTAGCTAAAAATGTTCTATGTCCTAAGATGTTGCAGTGCTTGTTATAGTACTCACATTTTAGGTGACCTATAAACAGACTTTCTTTTTTATGTTTTCTCAGTGGAAAGGTTGCAAAAGAGGTAATGGAACAAAGTGCCAAAATTAAGAGAGATCCCCCCGAGATACACAGGTCAGAATTCTTAGAAAATATTGAAATTATTTATGTAGTTCATGTTTTTATATGTGTCATGTATATGTCATATGGACATTATGGGTTTATGTGTGTGTGTTTGTCCAGAGCTGGCATGGTGCCAAGCAGGAGCTGCCCGTCCATCACACACGGCCCTCGTTTGACCAGTGTGCCCAGGACCCGACGGAGAGCTGTGCACATCTCCATCATGGAGGGTAAACACACACTCAAAGGAATAAATACTTTAAAAGAAAGAGGTGTGAGTGCTCAGAGTCTCTGACAAACATCTGGGCATGGAGAATGAGCAAGAAGCCACCTTCCTCAGTGTGAAGCAGATGTTGCACGTCTGGCCATGTGTTTGAAGAGAGCCCTGTCAGAGGAACTTTGTTACCCATTTATCCAATCCATCATATTACAAATGTGCACTTTATACATCACTATCAAATATATCAAAGTTAATATGTAAAACTTTTTTTTTTGACATATTGAATTGTCAGTGTTTGATTTGGTCAGGTTTGCAAAAGCAGTAATGGCAGAAATTACATTCCAAACATTTATCTAATAGATAAGATACGATAAGATAAGATAAGATAACTTTTATTTATCCCCCTTAGGGGATTACTTTAAGCTATTTCAACTATTTATTGCATTTTGCTATTTCAGTCCATTCATTTTTTGAAACTATGTAATATTATATATTTAACTATTCATCAATTACTTTTAGCAAAGCCTTTCTCACTTTTAGCTGTTTTATTATTTGTCTAAAATCTTTTCTCTAAAGATATAAATCAATTTGTTTTAGCCACCTTAAGATCGCTCTGCTTCCTTGTTAACTAGTTTTCATGCAGTCTCAAACACAACACCTAGTTTTCAGGTGACTCAATATGTGAATTCTCTTTAATCAAATCTTAATTTCTGATTTTTTGAAGACTCCACAATCTTTCCCACGTACAACTTGGTAACTGCAGTTGTGTGCTGGCTGGAAACCACTTTCACAATCACAGTCACAGTGTTACTTGATCTGGTGTGGATTACACACACAACTTTTTCACACCCTCACACAATCTTAAAACACTCACACGTACAAACATAGCCTGTCTAGACCAAGCAACCTTCAGAACAATCCTCCACTTGTCAGTCATTCTCTCTTCACTTTGTGTGTGATATCTCGCTCTTTCTGTCTTGGATGTGCGCTTTTTGAAGCACACACACACACACACACACACTCAAGGAGCGCCCGTCAGCCTGTGGCTGCAGGCATTATGTTGACATGAGAATGTCATAGTGTCAGTTTATAAAGGGCACTTACTGTCCCCTTCCTGCTTCAACAGGCTATTAACCTTTTTGCCAACACTGCCACTGTGAGTAAGTTTGCTCTCAGTTCACCAGCCTGGCTAAAACGAAATAAACTCAGAGCCTAGTCGTTTTCATCAAACTAGCCCCCCTCTTGTCACGACACAGAGAGCAGGCTCTGACATTGCACCCCACTGTTGCAACAGTGAAACAAACCCCCTGTGTTTTGTCCTGTTGCTCTGTGTGCGCTGGTATTTCCACTGGTAATAATATCTCAGTCTGAAAATAGCCCCTGCTGTAAGGGGCCATGCCGTGTGTGTCGCAGCTGACAGCAGGGAGGGATGAGGTGAACTGTGGCACAAGTGGACCACATTCCTGAGCCTTGTCTTTCACTCTCTGTCTGTCTTTTCCATTATCTGCCACTGTCACTTTGTCTGGCAGCATGTGGGGAGCTGGCTCTGCAGAGGGGAGGGCTGTTTAGCTGGCCGGGACACAGTCAGAGACAAAGACAGACAGCAGGAAGATCCAGAGAGGAGAGACAGGTTTCAAGATACACAGAGATAAAGAGACAGAGAACAGCAGTCGGAACACAGTTAGGGTTAGACCGGTGTTTTCTTCGCTCCACTTGAACCATGGTGAAGTGTCTGATCCGGATCAAGACCAAGGTGAACGTTCACTTGCGCATGATCAACCACTGCTATCGAGATGTGAAGGTGCGGGTGCTGTCTCTGGGACCCAGGCTCTTGGGCAAGGCTCTGGGGGTTTTACCGCTCTTCCCCGCCCTCCCTGGTGGTTCCTCCACCTCAGGCTCTGGTCCTGGGTCGGGACAGAGCTCAAGGAATCCTTCCAGGCTAGCTGTCCCATCCCAACTCTATGGCTGCAGCGCACCAGCCGACCATGCAGGTAAAACCAAGGCTGGTTTTGTGCAGTGGAGTGAACAGAGCAGCTTTGAAAATTTTCAGGTTTCAGCGACATTCTCTTGAAGAATAGTGTTTGAACGAAGAGTGAAATAATTCAGGGTGGTGCTGTATGTTTCTCTGATGCCAACACCAAATCAATATTGCATGGAATTATATAATAATGTGTTGCTGAAGGTTTGATGCAGTGGATATCAACATTTAAAAGTTTACATTGTCGTTATCTAGAGCTGAGTAAAAGTTCTTAGAGGACGTTCTCATGTTTCATAAGGTCCTAGTTGCAACTTGTAAGTATTTCATTACGACACAGAGTACATGACAGGAGGACGGGATCAGTTTCTTATGACCAACTGACCATTTAAACCAACTGGTGCTTCCCTTCTGGTCACGTCAGAATAATTAACATTGGCCCAGGTTCAACAGAGGAACATGTACTTTATGAACATGTTACTTCAAACATTTCATATTTCTTATATGTTGTGTTTTGGGGGGGGGGGAGGGGGGGTTAGATTAACACTAGGGCTTTGGGGGTTTCTTCATCAAATCTTACTTTACATATCTGTCACTGTGATAATACACAAATAGTGCAGTGTTACAGATACAGTGTTGTCTGATAATGCATGTTTCCAACTACATGTGCGAGGGTGGCGAGAATAAGTTTGAACTGATTTACTCTACACAAAAAGAATAAGTTGGTGTTGAGTTCAGAGACTGGCATGTGGTCATTGTAGTGTTTTCTTTAAATGATGTTTTTCTCATACATTACCACATCTTTTGTAGTTCTACTGCCTTTTGAGAGGAAATGTAACCTGTACTGTCTTGGAGTTGTACATTGCTCATGAGTCTCATGAGGTCTAAAGTATGAGAAGGTCACGGCCGAATCTATCTTTAAATGCCAATGTATCTCGCTCCTAGTTAATAAATATACCTCCTTTATGAAGAGTCTTCCTCTGCTGTGTGTCGTCAGGTCTGGAGTCCCTTCGAGACAGCGCCCACTCCACGCCTGTGCGCTCCGTCTCCCATGGTGACTCCTTCATGTCCTCTCGGGGCCAGATGGTGGACGGCAGCGAGGCCAGCACGTCGGCGGTCATCTCAGACGAGGCCTACAGCCCCTCGGACAGCGTGCTGCCTACGCCCGTGGCCGAACACGGGATGGAGTTGCCCACGGCTCGTCACCTCAACGGCGCTCCCTGCAGCATCGACGAGGAGAAGGAGTCAGAGGCGGGCGCATCGAAGGAGGGGCAGGCGGTGGATTTCACTTCGGGCAGGAGAGCGCTGCGTATGGTCAGGAGCAGGTCATCGCCGCCCAGCGATGTGGAGGAGCTGAACAAGTTCATCCTGAGCGTGTTACGTTTGTTCCTGGTCACCATCGGACTGCTGTTCGCCCTGCTGCTGCTCCTCATCATGCTGACAGAGTCGGACCTGGACATTGCCTTCCTGAGAGACATCCGCAAGACGCCTGAATTCCAGCAGTTCCACTTTGAGTACTTCTGCCCTCTGAGGCGCTGGTTCGCCTGTAAGTTGCGATGGATGGGAAGTTTCCTCATCAGCAAGTGAAGCAAAGCAAATGAGGACTGAATGACACAACACAGGCCTCCACTGACGGAGATGGGACAACAGGCAGGTCAGGAGAGAGGGAGTGGGAGGAGAGAACAGGATGGCAGCCCTAATCTGAATATCAACCCAGCTTCTCCCAGGAAGGAGTTCCTGTCACGAGCCACGGACTGTCTGTCCCCTGAAGAGCCTTGTTTGTTATGTTTGACCACGGCTGCGAGGAAAGGAAATCACATTTTACTTTGAAAATTCAGGTCATTTCAAGGCATTTTATTTTTACACAGTCACAATAACAGGGGTTAATTTAAACACTGATAAGCAAGTCTGACAGACGCCTCTTTCAGTCCGTTCACCACAGATAACAGTTGCCTTTATTTTTGTATTAACGTATATGTTGCCACATCATTGTAAGACAGAATGACCTGATGTGTCGGGGTGTGTGTTGTGTGACCTGAGAGTTTGAGTTTGGAGAGAAGATGAAATGGGGTGGGCCTTCTAACTTTCATATTTCAAAGCCAATAGCAACATTCATGGTAATAAAATTGTATTATGGTCTCTGCTATGAGATTGAAAAACTGCTGTTTTGAGTTGGACCAGCATGTGGGTGTTAGAGGAAGTGTGAAATGGAAAACCAAGCAGCACTTACTGAATGTAGATCAGTCCTGGGTCAAATAGTACAAGATTTAAACAAATGGTAAGAATTGGTTGCAAAAGCTGTTTGACCCCGGAGTGATGTCGTTGCTGCCCTGTTAGAATGATTATTATAATAATAAGTGGTCAGATGTCCATTAACAGTGTGCTCATGTTACCGTTTGTGTCCAGCCACTAGAGCACCAGTAAAGTTTTATCGTCCAGTGACTATAAATTAAGGATAAATTGTAAGGATGTAAGTAAGTAATGGAGGTGGTAGGTTTACGGATTTTATAACATAGCAGTCAAATGATAGCTACAGTCAACTTCTGTGTGTAAGGAACAGCTGTCACTTTGCCGTAGTTACTTTTTACAGTAGTTTTAAAGGCGATGGGACTGTGTGAGCTAGTCCTGTAGTGATAGTGAGGTGTTTGGTTAGACTCCCACACTCTGTAGAAGTTTATCTTGATGTGCAATACTGTTAATATTAAAAAAAAACAACCAAAATAATTTCCATTAAGGCAAATTTGACCTTGTTTTACCTTTGTAAAGTGCAAAAACTAGTGCTTTTCCCCCCACAGTATTTGGCTAAGAGAGCTTGTTTTTAGTTCAAGACCCATGTTGAGTGAAGGTCATCTAACTTTGTTTAACCCTGCTGTGTTTCAATGTATGCGTTTATCTGTAGAGGCTGAATATGTCTAAGTCACATTTCGATTTTTTTGTACAAAACTGATGTCTCGTTAACACACAGAGATTTCCTCATGGCGACTTTTGATGGACTCGAAGCGTTATTTTTTACAATGGATCTATAGTTTTCAGCCTCCTGCTTCCAAGAGCTCCTAAGATATAAGTCATGTTTACGTCCTACTGCAAATCTTCATCCTCACACCTACCAAAGAAACCTCTGTTGTCTGATGCTTCTGTCAGTGTGCGTCAACAGATGGAGCCTCTGATAGTCTGCTGTCCTCCTCCAGCCTTATTACGTGCACATTACTTCACAGTATAGCCTGCAGTGTTTCTTTACAGCCCAGAGCAATCAACAGCGTCATTTCAAACCTTGAAGCCAGTCTTTGACAGTTCGCTATTGGCCCTCTTAACAAGCCTACAAGTAGTTGATTAGGAAGTGCTGTGTGTCAGTTGTAATTTTAGGCTGATCAGTGGCTATGAAACATTTTACCTAAAAAAATAAATATTAAAATTAAAAATTAATATAAATAGTTGGATGTATTATTCATAAGAGGGATGGTTTAGGTAAGTGACTGGCTGAGAGGTTTAGGATATGTGGGTGCCTGTAGGCAGTTTGGAAAGTTGCTGTATTAATATTTATCTTTCCAAAAAACCACCCACAGGTCGAAAGTTAACACTTTGAGAATCCCTTTAGTATTAAATACTTCAAACCTTGATTTTATTTTTGTACAGTATTGCTATTTTCAAATTCAGAAGCCCTCATATTATATTTTGTGATCGGGTTTTAGACTTGATAAATTCTTGATGTATTTGCTTTAACTCAGATGGTGCTTGGTGGTTTTTGAAAGGTGAAAGGTGATTGTGTATGACAAACAATGGCCAGTGGAGACAGAAAATTAACTTTTTACTTCTAATAATTTGTATTTTAAAGTCTCATTTTATGTTCACGTGTATGAAAAGCTTAACATAATTTGAGCAATAAATATTACAAATAGCATAATGAATATTAATAACCACAAACTGCAAACTAATGTTTGTCTCTGTCTGCTACATGACATGCAAAATGTCCTTTGAATCCCCTCGGAAGGTAAATCAGCCTGTAGATGCATGTGTGGAGGGAATGGTGCCCACTGTTACTGATGACCCACAGTGTCAAAGATACTTTTCCAAAATATCTATCGTCAAAATAACATTTTCATGTAAATCCTGTTTGAGTGTCGCCTAATCCTAGACTGCTCTTGCTTGACTCAATTTATAGAAACAGAGTTGTTTTCTTGTGAAAGTACATGTAAATGAACTGAACACGTCTGACAGTTGATCCATTTTCACTTGACTCCGAACAGGTTTGACCACAATGAAAGTAGAGCAGTTTGTATTTTAAGCCAATTTTAACAGCAGAAGTAGCATATTCAACTACCTGAACCTTTCATTTTGCAATGCAGTTCAGCATATTAATTTTTTTAATTGCTAAAATCTGTTCCAGATCACTTGAACTGGCACAGTGATAAAGAGGTGACAGCACCATTGACACCCTTGTATTCATTTTATTCAATTATGTAAACAGGAATAAGGCCTCAGATGGGGTCTTACTGTAAGCTTACTTCCTGTACCATGGAAATGTCTCTGTAAGCATGTGTTCTGCATTCAAACAAGACTGCTTATTTCCAACCACTGACTGAAGACTGGTGTAATCTATTTATGAATAAATATAATCTATTCTTGACATCTGGCAGCTAGTCTGGCTACAAGTTCAATCTTTAACTGAGATTTTTCAGCTGGTCCTGCTTGAAAACAAGACTGCGTTCAACACAAGCCTACACAATTCTTTTATGTCACAATGCTGCCATCTTAAGGTGACATTAATACTGCTGAAATTAAAGGCATTTGCACTCAAAATGTTTGGTATAAAAATGTCTCTATATTTATTCTATGTGGTTCAGGTGCCACAAACAAGAAAAACATTAAATGAACACAATTTCATAACAGGCACTTCTCACAGCTCAAACTGTTTTGTTGTTCAACTGTGCCACAAACAATCCAGAGAGAACTTTCTTTACAAAGTGGACATTTGGAACAAAAGAAATGACAAACATAAGAACTGAGAAATATACAGCAGAGTAAACAACACAAATGGACACATTTAATCATTTGATACCTACAGTGTCTGAACAATGTTTCAACTCCCTTATGTTAAACCATACTGGATGTATTCAGCATTTTTCTTGCTGATTAACAGAAAAAAGACCTAAGTATAGAACAAAGCAACTGATCAATTGCATTTTTAGAGATCACAGAAGTCAAACGACAGATAACAAAATTTCTACACATTTGTGACTTTAAATGTATCTTTGCGGTCCAACAGATGGCAAAAACACAAACGTAACATTTATGAGACAAGGTTATTGAAAAGTTCCAATTAGGGGAAATAACGAAAATTTGCAAGGCCATGAAGATATGCTAGAGTACAGTGAGGCTAATCATTAGTAAGAGGCACAAAGACACAGCTGTCAATCTGCAACAAGCAAAAAAAGTGCTTGGAGCAAAACTGAGCTTTCTGGCCAAGTACTGCGTTTGGTGAATGCCAAGCAACACACATGCAGAGAAACACACCATGTCCACCATGAAGGCTGGCAGTGGCCAGTGGGAAATGCTTCTCTATCGCAAAGACTGAAAGCTTGGAGTTGGTAAAACCAATGCAGCAAAAGGGAAATAAGTCCCTGAGCAAAAACAGCAGCCTGCTGCTGTTTTAAAGGGAACTGGGCTAAAAATGTATATTCCAGCAAGAACACAAACCCAAATATGAAGCCAAATCTACACGAGTGGCTCCAAAACAACACACTATCATCCTGGAGTCCAGACCTCTATTCAGTCCTGAATTTGTGGCAGAACACTGCTGCTCACTTCCAGTCCATATGCAAGTCTGAGCAGTTTGCACATGAGAAAACTGCATTCGTCTCCAAATTTTGCCAAAGCTGATGCAGGTCAATCCAGAAACTTAATGCAGAAAAGGGTAACCACAGTTGTGTTTTTCATTTGTTCTTAATTTACACTCAGCTGTCACTTTTTTTTTTGGCATACCTGATAATTAATGGGCTTCAGTGGCAGAACACCACATCCAGGATTCACCAGAATAAGACAAAATTGGGAAAAACAAATGTCTGAGACTTGCAGGTGGTAGAGCCAGAATTTGGCATAAACAACATGAATCCACAGATCCATCCTGCCTTGTGTCAACAGTTCAGGCTGCTGGTGGTGTAATGGTGTGGAGAATAGTTTTTGGGAAACATTAGGTCCCTTATTACCAACTGAGCATGGTTTCAATGCCAGAGTAGTCTACCCATCTTCTAATGCTTATGTCAATCTCAACCTGGTTCTACGGACATGACAATGAATGAAGTCAGCTGGTCGGTCTACATTCAGATACCACCTAAGAGATGTCGCAATAAATGTGTCTTTTTTTGAGAATATTGAGGAAGAAAATTCTGTCTGTATTACCACACAGTAGGAATGTTCATAGTATACATGGAAGGGTTGGAAACATCTCTAAGAACATGTCTAGTGCCTTAATGAGAGAAAGTTTGATATTTCATTACTGGGGTGTTACTTAGCTTTAATATTGTATTAAAGCTCTATAGAGATCCAGATGGAAGAACAAGCAAGAGACAACTGTCATGACTACGTGACAGCAGTGAGATATCCATCTACACCGTATGAGTTGTACCTTACTTGTTCTTCCCATCATCCTGGAAGCAACCAGAGGAGTCTTTATCATACATATTTTGGTCTTCATCTCAGTCGGAAAAGACATGCAGGCGCCCTGAGGCGTTGCCGCCCAGTAAGGCGTTCCTCGTGGGGTGGAAAGCTGTGACAGACAGCACTGTGTTGAGGTTCTCCTCATCTGTGAACGAGTGCTGTGGCTGGCCGTTTTCGTGGAACACCTGCACCCTTCGAGGCCTCCACATGCTCCCCACCACAAAACAATCTTCCTGTTTGGGGTCCCACACCGCTGATAGTTTGGTCAGCCAGCGACCCGTGTGCATGTTATGTCTGAAAATGATGGTAAGACAGGCTCTGAGTAAGTTGAGGCAAGTGACAAGTTTCAGCGCACAAAAAATATCCAAAGCACAAATTGGTGAAACAAGTGGACGTACTGGATTGATGTCAGCAAGGGACACTTAGTGGTCAATGAAGAGGTGTCATATACCCTGTTAAAAAGAGTTCAGAATATACAGTAATCTGAGATTGAAAAATAAAAGCAGTGTAACACCTTCATTATGAAGTGCTGTGTACCTTATGTGATTATCCATACAGGAGGTGAGAACTCTGTTCCCTGTACAAGGGGAGAAATAAGCACTGGATATGCTTAAAGAGTGGCCAAGCAGCTGGGAGACTACCTGGCTTTTGGTCTTCTTCAGGCATCTGCTGTCATAAATACTCACTGACCTGCGTCCAAGGGTAAAACATTCATTTAGTGCAACCAAAAATATAAACTGAATCATGATAGAGGAATGTCTATTGTTCTGGAAAATAAAATCAATAATCAGACATACTTGCTTTCTGCCACAGCAAAGTACTGCTTCTGTAAAGGGTGGACACTAACACAACGCAGAGTCTTGGGATCCAATGAGTGGAGGGACTCGTGTGAGTTTCTGCAGAAAAGTGAAATACCAGCATAAGATATTATAAAATGTTAATGATTAATTGACATGACAGTTCAAACTGTTCACAAATAGTGTTAAGCGTCAACAGATGAACACAGACTAAAAATTACTACTCATTATCATCATCATCATCATCATCATCAACAATAATAATACGTTACCCTGGGGTGCGCCTATCGACAATGGCAACCTCTCCAAACCAGTTCCCGACCACTAGTGTCGAACAGTCGTGTGACATGAAGTCAAACGTTTTCAGGCCATCGTCAATGTTGTACACCTACAATAATGAACAAACACACTGGTGTCAATTGGTGAAGCCGGTCACTGAATTACTAAAATGTGCTTACTTTTACAACATGAAGTAATCTGATGAAGGAAAAATTGACTCACATCATCAAAGACAGACTTCTCTATATCCATGCAGCGTAAAGATCCATCATAGCTGAGGCTCAGCAGCTGGGTGGGATGAGCCCTGGAGAATGCCATGCAGCCCACTGGACGAGTGTGAGGCTCAAAGAGCAGTACGCCATCATCCTCCCAGTCACCACCCTGAAGGAATAGACATGCAAGAAAAACAACAATAAAAAGAGCACAGTTTCTTCAGGTTTATTTAACATAATATGAAACAGTTGTGACCTTTAAAACAAAAGACATGTTGCTATGAGCTCATTTTGGAGCCCACTTCCTGTCCTCTAGTGGTCACATACAAATTTACAACATAATCACAAGAACAGCGCATAGAAAACACACCAACTTCCATAGTCCAACTTTGCCCAGCTTGTCTCCTGCTGCCATCAATAGGCTGCTAGCGCAGGGGTGGAAGGCAGCAGAGAAGATGCGGTCCTTCACCACTTTGGCCACTCGTTCTTCAGTTATCCTCATGTTCTTGAGGGCTGTGCGGTACCTGCGTAAAGACACCAGCGTGCTTTTTTAAAATCACGTTTTAACATTTTATAAAAAAGTGCCCATGAATGCAACATCCAAAGGCAGCTAATATGCCCTCAGAGATGGAGCAGTCATTTTTGTATAGTCTAAAATTTCAGAAGCAAAACTTGACATCTTACCCTTTCAGATCAATCGGCATCTTTTTTTCGTCTTTTGAATCCTATGAAAGTAAAAGCAATTTTAAGATTTCCTAACTGATTTAGAAGCAGTTTAATAAACAAGAATTATCACCCCACAAAGACAAAAGGCTGCAAAATAGTTTTAGCTTTAAATATTTTTCTGCCTTCTTGTGCTGGTGGAACACTGTCAACAACCTAACAGCACGGCATTTAATTATAGTTTCGAGGGAAAATCAATTACACTTAAAAAGAAAAACTAACTGTGATGTAATAAGGGCATAAAACATGGAAGGTGAGTCTTACCTCTAAGCAGAGCTCAAGAAGCTGTGAAGGCAGCTTGCTTCCCTCTTCCATGTTGAGTGGATCCATTGGCAGCGGGCCAGGAGGTTTCTTGACCCATGAAGACTTAAACACAAGTAAAATGACTAAAGTGAGCAAAGGCAAGCAGTAAAGAAAAAAAGAACAGCAAGAAGAAGAAATGCTGAAGTGACAGACAGCAGTGGATGATGCAAACATCAAGTGAGTCCTGATGTGTATTATGGGGTTATTTGTATGTAGCTACCTCTTCAAAGATCAGGCTCCCTCTCGGTTCAGGGGGAAGTGTCAAGATCTCTGCCTCTTTATTTTGGAGACGAAGGGATTTGCGAGCTGGTAGCACTTCTTTAACAGCAGCCTGTGATCTGTCGCCACAGAAACTGATCATTACACTCACGTCAAGCAGACACTGTCTGATTTTTGACGGTCTATTCTTAGAGCTGAAACTAAAGAAAAGTAAAATAAACATTCTAAAGTGATGGTGATGGACAACTTGTTTGTCTAACTGTTAAAAATTGATTAACTTTCAGTGGTAAGCAATTGAGAAAAAAACAAATTTTCAAGTTTGAAAAGATGTATTTTGATATGTTTTCTTAATGACACTTACTACAAATGTCAGACTTCTGCGCAGTTTTAAACAAATGTAAGTAATAAAGTGCAGCATGACGTACAGTGAAGTCTAGTTCTACAGGTCACAAATCACACCAGATGCCATGCTGCCCCAGTTATGTTATTCAGAGTTACTGATTTACTGAATTAAGGGAAACAATTTGTCGGCTGCCTGTACCTCATGAGACCCCTCTGCGATGGCTTTGGCCGTGTCAACTGCTTCAGGTCCTCAGTGGCCTAAAGACAAGGAAAACAACAATTGATACCCATCTCATCTGCTCAGAAGCCGGCACAAGATGGCTGTGCCGAATAGAGTGAATCCATATTCGTGCAAAATAGACACAATTCTGACCTACCTTTTATTTTATGTACATAAAACAAAAATCTAGGTAAATGGACAGGGTTGTTGAGGAAGTGCAAGGTAGTGCAGACACTTTAATGAGAAATTGAAAGCTTTCTGCACTCTAAATCTCATAAGATAACATTTGAACAATAATAGATGTATGATTTGGGGGGTGGGTTATGTTTTGGGATTTTTTTTTATATAACAGTACATTTCCTTTCTTGTGCTAAGTTTGTAGGGAATAGTTATAGTGTATCCAGTTAAATAAATTGATTTCTGACTTTTTACTGAAAACTGTTACAAGAATAAATTCAGTTATGTGAGACATTTGCATCATCAGTACATATCATCCAGCTCTAAAACCAACTGTCTTACTTATTTTATTTATTATTTATGGAAGAGAAGCACATTGCTGTGATGAGCAAACCGGTCTACCTACCTGCAATAAGTTGATAGAGGACAGGAAGGCTTGGTTCTGCCTGATGTTCTCCAGACGCTCCAGTTCATATGCTGAAAGTCCTCCATGTCCCTCCTGTGGAAAGACAGAACACAGACACTCTGAAAACCACTGAATGACATTACAGTAGAAGCCATGTAGGAGTTGAAAATGCTACTGTCATTTGACACATTCATTTGGGTACATGCTCCAACAAAATTCACAGACTCAGTGTGAATAAAATGTGGGTGATAAGTTAGTTTTCATACGTACAGATGTGAGCTCCTCATCACTATTTTCAACATCCTCCTCCTCTTTGATGTCGTTTCCGCTCTTCTGGCTGTTTTTCTTATCTTGTGCTTTTGTTCTCTGTCAACAAAATACGAGGATATGAAGAGAAACAAAACTACCTACGATGTAATTCTGTTGTTTCAATGTGTATCAATGTCCCTTACCCTTTTCTTCTTTGGTGTTTCAGGCGTGCTGCCTGCAGGAGAGTATTTGAGGCGTTTAGGTGCCAGGGTGTTTCTGGATGATCTTCGGACTCCCTGAAGATCCACAGGGGTCATTTCCTGCCAGGTGAGCAGTATTAAAAAGTTAGCTTAAGGAAATAACACGACAATCAAATTGTCCACAGAAGTTTTAGCGAAACTAACAACACACTACATTAGAAAGCTTGTTGTTATCTGAAGTTTGTTTAGCTCCCATTCTGAGCTAACGTTTATGTTATTCAGCAGCTAGCGAACACAGATATGATAATAAAACCAGCTTGAAAACTTTGAACAACTCACCAGCACCTGTAGCTTCAGGACAGATTCGCGTTTTGTTCGTCTTGTCGACATATTAACGTACTTATAACGAGACGTATGAATTATTTCTTCAACAGAGCGCCAGGCAGGTGATACTCTAACACTTCACGGCTGGTCACTGAGACGTTAATTGAGAGAGTTGAAAGGCAAGGAAGAGAAAAATTCGCGCCACATGCTGGAAATGT
Source organism: Centropyge bicolor (assembly GCA_037975185.1). NCBI lineage: Eukaryota > Metazoa > Chordata > Actinopteri > Pomacanthidae > Centropyge > Centropyge bicolor. Next base: position 17,141,646 of record JBBMOC010000001.1, on the reverse strand, counting down.
TTTGTAAGTAGCCCCGCCCCCTCTGTGTTGTGAAACAGACTCCAAGCAGCTCATTGGTTTGTCTCTTTGCGTCGTCAATATAAGAGGCTGTTCTCTGGTGCCAACAGCCAATAATCGCCTTACAATTTTGTGACGGTATTTCTCTTGCTGCCGGTTGCACCTCTCCAGTTCTGGTGATAACGTCGCCATCTTCTGGCAGATGTGGGCAATAAGATAAACCGTTATTCGTCCCTCAGCGGGGAAATTTACAGGAAACAGGAAACTGAAATAACTTTATTATTGATCATTTTGTGTTATTTGTGCATGAAAAACAGACCCAGAAGTTAAGTTTAAACATTAAATAACTGACAGAGTTTATTTATGCTGAGTTAAAATAGAAATTAGTCTCACACAGAGAAATGAGATTTCACCAATTAAGGTAATGATATAATAAAAGACCAAAAACACAAGAGAGGAATTGTTTATTTAAAAAAAAAATCATCAATGGAAACAAACAAATACTCGATATCCAGGCTCTTTTGCACTTAGCATCTTCAATATTTGTTCAGTCTAACTCAGGTCAAAGAAGACAGCTGTGGAGACCAGAGAAGCAAGCTGTCCTTGTCTTCAGGGTTTAAACACACTGGATTGTGTCTCCCTGAAGCCATAAAGAAGCTGCTATGTCAACAACCCATGGATAAACTGATATAACATGGTCTCATTGGGCTACATGGATGCCATTGCTCAGTGTAACACCAGGCATGTCAGATGATTATATGAACAGTGTGGGTAAGATGGCTGCTTGTTCTAGTTTTTCCCAATGCTGTTACTTTAAAAAAGTACTGCACAGTCCAAGTTTCTGTACCGACATAAATGATTAAATACATTTCCTTTGTGTAGCACCCCAGTTTTCTGAAGTACCACACAGATGTACTTAAGTAATCTGGTGATGAGTCTGATTTGTTTCAGTGAACCTGCTAATTAAAAAACAGATATGATCCGATTTATCATTATGAGACTGATTGAATGGCAAATATGTATTTCTGGAATAATCCTGACTGAAAATTCATCATACTGTAACAGCTGCCCACATGTTCTGGCATGCACACCTCAACATGTTTAACAGGAATGTTGTCAGGATCAAAGCATAATGTGTGATATGTATCTCTTGTGTGCACATGATCCATAGGAGATGCACCATAGCTAAATGTAGAAGAATGTGGTTACTGAGTAGCTCTGAATTTGTATCATGTGTGACTGTGATCATATCGAACATATTTTCCCAGAAAGTGGGTATAAAATATGCTAATAAACTTGCACTGATGTTAAATTATTACATGTGTTCGTGGCATGTGTTCACAATACAGGATGACAGGATACTTCACAATATACTGTAGGTATATATGTATCAAACTTCCATACAAAACACTTCAGGCAGCATGAAAGCACAAACTTCCCATCATATTCACTCCACTGATGTTGTCTCTGGTTGACACTTTCCTAAGTTTTATCAGTCCTCCACTTTGTTGCCATGCTTCTCCTCAAACTAAGGGTAGAGGGTAGGAAGAGCAGGCAGCCAGTCCGCACATGTTTCTTCCTCGCTTAATCAAAAAATATCTGATGGAATGAAAAAAAAAAAAAGAAAAGTGTCGATGAGACCTGAAAACTGAAACAATGCATCACAGTGAAACACACAGACACAGGTTATATTTACCCATCATTCCCCCAGGCTATGCCCCAAGAGTTCTTCACAATCCAATATGGCGTGTCGCTCTCGTCTGTGCCGTAACCCACAGCCAGAACTGCATGATTCACCATGTCTGCCGTGTTCTTACACTGGGTGCTAAAGAGACAACAGTGATGCTTTTAGATCAATACAGCACATGTCTTTTATAAGGTGAGTGGGCTCCTATCCTACTTCAGCATAAAGCTACATCCTGTCTGTGCAAAGCTGTTGTTGTGTAGATATTTTTAGGGCAGAAGGCCGAGACAAACACAGGCTAAACAAAATGAAAACTAACATCTGAACATTTTAAAAGTAGTTCATTTATCTCCAGTTCCAAAACATTACACATGGCTAACATGTTGCGCTCTTAGTCTCAGTTATGATAGAGAGGAGAGAAAGCTAAATGAAGTAAACCACAAGCACTCATAACTGTAAGCACCATAACAAATGAGCCATCACAGCGTCACGGTGGTCAACCTATGAATAGCTCCTTATTAGGTATGGACATGTTCCAGCCAGCAGTTGGTACACTGTGTGAAGAACGCCTAGGGTAGCGGAGTACTTTTATTCTGGTCAAGCAAACAGGTACAGAAAGTGATACCACAGCACTAAATCCAACAAATGTTTGTGAGTAAACAAGCTACAAAATTTATAAAGAGTTAAAAATTCTGCTCATCATACTTTAAGATCAGGTTGTTTTTAGGCAAAAGTCTGAAATATGGTTTCAGCTCTATTATAGGTGCAAAAATATTCCAAATAACTTTTGTGCTGGTGGATTACAAAACAAAAATACCATTGTTAAAAATCTTTCCATAGTGTGAGAGGGACAAAAACAAGGTGTCCACAAGTCCTCTGAATATTTTTATTTGTGGACAATAGTAAAGTATAAGTGTTTGAGCTCACCTGGTGTAAACGCCGTCTTTGTAGTGCATAAAATCATCTGTGACCTCAAAGGCGAAGGTCACAGGATTGAGCCTGGCCACAGCATCAATCATGGCCTTTTCATCATACTGTGGTTGGACCAGCATACAGAAATCAAACAGCAAGATGTGGTTAAGTAAAATGAACAATCCATTTAACAGACTGTAACTGTACAAATTGCAAACAGCAGCACAAAGTCACGCTATTATAAGAAATTATTTTGCCTATACCAAAATAGCTGCTTCTTGTCTCTTTCTGTTTCAGTCTCTTCCTCTTCCCTGATTTCTGACCCAAGCAATAATTTTTTTAAGGACACTGATGATGTAACTTCACAACAACTTGTTCACTCACACACGTTATGTTGACAACATCCAGGACAAAAGCAGCTGCAAGTGCAGGTTCAAACTGACAAGTGTCGTCCTATGGCAGAAAGGAGAAGATTCATACGCTGGAAATTTCTTTTATATCAATATAATTACAGTGAGAAATTATTTCAGACAAGTCATACATAGCCTTTGTAGGGATAGTCCTCCTCTGTCATAAGACCGTTGCTGTATTTGATGTACTCAAACGCCTGGCTGGGCAGCCCACTGAAACAAAGCAAGAGGTGTTTAACTGCCTGAAGCCTTAGACACAAGTTTCTTGTCATTTCTTTGATGTTTTATAATAGCAGTTTACAGTAAGAAATTCATGTTACTTACCCCAAGCATCCATGATTGTTGAAGTGTCTGGAACAGTCGATCAGCTGCTGCTCAGACTGACATGGAAAACAAGTTGCATCAGTTAATAGAATCCAATAATGCAAACACGCAGACTGTAAAACAGAGACTTCTCCTCCAAGTACATCTTCTAAATTATCCCTGTAAGAAAGTGGATAACTTCAGATAGCTCAGGCCAGGTATAACCTTATGCCACATTTGAGATCTATCAGCTGGAAGAGCTGAGTACTACTAACTAATACTCAGACAGACTTGGAAATACCCATTGTGGGAATATTAAAGGAATATTTTATCTTACCAGAGGTATAAGCTTCCCGGTAGCAATGGCATTCACTGACTCCAAACAGCCAGTGGTAGAAAAGGTCCAGCAGCTGCCACAGTGACCCTAAAGACACAAACACAGTATAACTCAAACTGATGTTACAGAATGTACTGAGCATTAAAAAGAAGTGACAGTAGAAGCAGTTGTTACTTACTCTCAAATTAGTCAGGCCCCATAATAAAAACTGAAACTACATGTTTGATTAATATCACTACTTGTAAATTTTGCTGCTTTTACTTGTTCAGTGCTCACATTTAAAATAGTTGAAACAGCACAGTGTTCCATTCCTGCATAATACAGCAAAAAAACGTTTTCATACAAACTTTAATAAATAGACAATTTTTAGCGCAGCTGAGAAACAGCACAGTTACTAATAGGAGAGCACAAATCCAATGTTCAGGTCAGTTCGCTCACCCACATGTCACACAAAGACTACTGTAGTTAACTGATTAATTTATCAGATGTTTGGCAGAAGTTTTTGTCCAAAGCAGCTTACAAATGAAGGACAAGCCGTTAAGAAGAAATGCAGCAAAACTCAGTTCAAGTTCAGCTATAAATTAGCAATGAAGTTCATTCATATTCTTGGATTCATGCACTTGTCTGAATTCTTGTCATCCTGATTCTCCCTCTAGATTGTGGTGGCACTTTTTTAGTTGTTCAGCAAGATATTAATATACCTGGTTCTTCACAGGAGTCACAAAGTTGCCTTTCACTCTCCAGTCTACAGACTCAGGGTAAGGACCAGTCCTGCTGACATGATCCCCTTTGGTAGCTGAGCAATTCTATAAGAGACCAGAATCATACATTTATTATTAAAAAAGGACATGTACGAAAGTATCACCTGCATAATGTGTATCTATAAGATGCATCATACCTGAGGATTTGTCAAAAGAAAAAATTTCCTGAACTCCTCAAACGTCATGTCTGAGAACTGATTCAGGCCCACTAGATTTGAAAATGAAAAACTGTGTGAGATCATGCTTTTCATAACCTAAGAGCTGTAACAGTGCACCTTCAGTACTAATCATCCACACATCAGACACAGTGAGCTTAGTGCAGAACTGTACTTGTGAAGGAGTGATTCCCAGCATTATGATGGTCAATCTTCCTCTTATTCTCGGTGAATATGTGGAGCCGCTGGTAAAATTCCTCAGGGTCGTAAACCTTGTTGTGCTGCACATTTAAAATGGAAGAGTAACAGCAGATGGAGGAGCTTTAAAAAGCTTGTCATCACAGTGTTGCAAATAAAACTATTCATAATTCTGCATACATTTTCAGTAGCTTTGATATTGTGTACATACCTGAGACATCCACTGTTTGAACCCATATTCCTCTAGGCACAGAATGAAACCATCAGTTAATAAAGCAGCCTGATAACGCACATTTTATCTATCTATCTATCAATAATAATTATAATAATAATCCCATTTTTTGACAAATAGCAATACTAAGAAGGGCTATTTGCTGAGTACTTCAAGTACATTTTGAAAATACGTACTTTTTGGCACGTGACACTTGTAATGGCTTACATGTAGTTACGTTATTGCTACTTTTACTCAATTAAAGGAGCTTAATACTTCCGCCACCATCTTCTTTGATAGAAAACAAAATATAGACATTAATATTTCCATTAATATTGTGGTTGAATGTTTTAGCTGCACACGGTGTAAACACCTGTTGTTCATCTGTCTGCCTTCATGCTTCTGCACAGCGACTGACATTTCAGCATGTCCGGCACTAACAAAATATAAATAACAATAAAAATAAAACCGAGTGTTTACTTACCTTCAAGGGAAATTAACGGTGTTAGATGAGCTAAACTAATAACAGTGGTGATGAACCAAGCAGCAGCCAGCGCCATACTTTTCCCCGGAGCCTCCAGCAGGCTGTGAACGCATCACATGACTACGCTCCTTTCATAAGGACACACTTCGCACACCCCCTCCTTCCCTCACCCACTGATCCTCCCCCTGCAAGGCTACAGCCACAAATTCTATGGACTCAGATCAAAATCAAACATGCCAGCCATAGAGACACTTCTCCCCCTGAGAAAGAATAGATTTATTAACAAGAGGTAATCAGGAAAGAATACACCTTTATACAAAACTGGAAATACTACTCAAGCTGTTGAAATAGACTGAAAGATAAATCTCATACCACTGGGTATTGCTCACTGCAAACATCTGATGTGCCTGTTAGAGGGTAAAGATTCATGTGCAAGGGTTGGGGTTTAAATACAGAACACATACCGTTCTAGATATAGATTTCGATTTGAACACGTTGAAAGTGGTCCATGCCTGCCACTTAAGCTTTAGGTGTTTTTCTATACAAAGCCTGTAAAAAATACCTATAAATATTCCAAGAATAAGCACAATATTACTACTGTATAGTTCCTGCTAACACGTCGGAATAGACAGGATACAGAATGTGTTACACTTATAAGTTGCTTTCAACGTTTGTTTTAAAGTATCATACACAGAAAAGTTATTACAGAGTTGAACGATCATAAGGATAACACATTTCGAGGGATATGTTTTTAACACATTGCACGTTAGGAAATGCATCAGACTGCCTGTACACGGTATTGTACACAGCAAATGTTTCTGCTTCATTGGCAAATCGTAGAACAAAATAGTTTACATACTTTTGTGGTATATAATCCATTTCATGATTAAGGCAAAACCATAATGCACTGGCCAAAGAGGATTAACTGTAAAAACTATGCTCTTAGTGTCTGAGTGTAGAAGCTGGGAATTTAACTTCCTGAAGTGGCTCAATATTGGTTACATCTGCTACATACACTGCCCGGTGCTTATATTGTATATATACATCATGTTGCCCACCAGGGGAGTAAGGTGATCAAAGCATAAAAACCCATCTTCTCCAAACTGAAAACACATGTCAATCAAAAATCAACAGGTCATCTTGTGTCAGTCTGACTCCAGCTGTTCCAAATCTTAGTCATTCAGTGGCTACATAAAACATCAGAGCACATGATTCAACTTTAGCCACAACAGCAGTCCCACTTTTCACCTACTATATTCCTTGTTTTAATATGTATTAATTTCAAAATCTTTTGATGATTGAATCCTTAAGATTTTCATGAAATCAAACCCCTTTTCATATAGTTTCGTTGGAGGTTTTTTTTTTTTTTTTTAGCTGTTCAGCGTATTTACATTCAGTAGTTAAGTAGGTTTCAGTGTTAGTGGTGGAGTCTGCCATTCACACGCTGTAGTCAAATCAAGCAGGACTGAAATCTTAAGGATTATAACTTTAAATGAATGATCATGCAGCTAGTGGATTAGCATTGTATCACTTTGAACTTTTAAGGTCTACACTTGAGAACAAACAGGCTGAAGAAATGGCTGCTGTAATAATCAGACAGTGTGTTTGTATGGAGACAACTGCAGTGATGTGCAGTTCTGTCTTTGACTTGGACATCTGAGCAGAAAAGTGGGAGTTGATCATCATGTGTCAAATGTGACCACCATCTCTCATGAATGAGAGTTTTTTTTATGCTGCACATTCCCATTAGGATATGACTGAATATCATGTCTGTATATTCTCTCATCTGTTTATTCTGTGGTTGAAAATAACTTTATCATAAAATGGTTTTTAAGACGATAAATAACATATAAATACTCTGTAACTATATAAATAAAACCTCTCTGGGCTTCTACTCAGTCTCTAATGACGATTATACACAACGAGTCCATTGGGGAGCACATACTAGAAGGGCACAGCCTACTGTGTCTAATACAAATAATAGTATATGTACATTATGATATATTGTTCCTGTACACTCAAGATGAGGGTTGAGAGAGAGACAGAGATCCTCTTCATGATGAAGTTTTGGGCTCGATTCTCAGAGACGCTTCATACAGGCTCTCCTCATCCAGCGCTGTACTGCTGTCCAGCAGGTACTTTGCAACCTAAAGCAACAATCAACATTTATATTACATTGATATTGACTGACTGTTATACCTGCTATAAGGTGAAAATATATAACTTTTCTCTCATGGTGTCAAAAAATGGTGGAAATAAGAAATAATATTGATCGGATTGCAGAGATGTAAACTGTAGACTGTTAATAAATCATATATAATATAATATACTACTGACAAGGGAAATACCCCTTTCTAAACAATACAGACTTCGTAAATATATATCATTAATATGATCCAGTAAAGCAATCCTGCACCTCCAAAAATAAAAGTCAAAGTCTGTAGCCTCTGAAAAGTTACAAAACAAAGCCAAAAAATGATCTCACCTTTGGTTGATAATCAATCTTGTAAGCTGTTTGCTGAAACTGTCGTATCTCTCTGATTATGTGAGATATCTGTCGACAAAATAAATGAAAACTATAAGATTAAACCTTGCTGGTTTGTATCATCCATAGCACTTGATGCGCAGATTGTTAACATGTAACAAGAACAACAAACTGGATTCATATCAGAAACAATATTACATGCATGTTATTGTGTGCTTTAGCCCCCTGGTGTTCTTTACCATTCTCATCTTGGAGAAGTTGACCAGGTTGTCCTCGGTGTAGTTGGGGGTCCCCTCCTCGATGAAGGCCAGGTCAGTCAGGTACATTCCCAGGTAGGGAACACAGGGAGGGTCGCAGCTGAGTACATAGGGCAGGTTAGATATAGAGATAGAGTCAGTTGGTGATTTCATTATTACAGTCATTTCAGTCATTTTGCTAACATGGGGTGTGACATCCTGCCTCATGTAACCTACTGGACATAGCGCAAAAACACAAAGGGGAAAAACTCAACCACCACAATGTGTGAGGACAGGAAAGTGCCAAGCTTTAGACACTTACTTCTTCAGAGCTTCTCTAAGGTTTTTAAATCGTCCCTCTGATGACACCAGCTTCTGTAACTTGTCGATCACTGTCTTCGTCTGGAAAACGGATCAAAGACATGTAATTGAAATGTTTTGTTCATGAACTGAGAAGAATGTTATTACAAGTGTATTCATTATCAGCCTCTCTATGAGTATAATAATAAGTAATCAGTTGTCTCATTTGCAAAGTGTCCTGTTTCATTTTTAATAAAAGTTCTACACAAAATCCCTGTGGCTGGAGGAAAAACTTGAAACTAAAGTTCAGCATTTTGGGAAATACTATATACTTGTTCACTTTCTTATCAAGAGTTAGATGAGAAGACCAATACCACTTTCATATCTGTATGTTAAATACACTTAGACTTATATGCTGGAGCTATTTCCTGGCCTGGCCTGCTCTCTGGGCCAGCTGAACTTTAGTGATTACTTGAAAAACAAAGCAAAAAATAAACAAAAAAATCTTCCACCCTACAGTCAGAAATGACTGATACCTGCTTGGACACTTTGAGCCAAGTCTTCTTTAGGCGGAAGATGGAGCTGCGGTTGAGAGAGGACGTGATCTCCAGCATGGCGTTGTAGTTGTGGAGGCAGCGGCAGATGTCGGCTACCGCAACCCATTTCTCGATCACCGCCACTCGCATGTTGACATCGTCCCAGTGCAGGATCTCTGTGGCAATCCTGTTGCTGATCTGAAAACAGAAGAGAAGAATTCATGGTGATAATGATGGCTATCCATCTTTCAGTCTGTCTGTCTGTCTGTCTACAATAATATACCTCTCTATAATACACATTTAACTTTCACTTTCACAATGCCAGAGTGAACACATACATCGTTGAAATGCTTGGTTGTTTTCATAATGTACGGAGTTCTCTCGTTCTTGTCATTCTTCATCCAGCCTTGACCAAAGAACTCCCTGTTGGAAAAAAAAAATGTTTTTCAAATAATGAACAATGAAAAATACACCAACATTCAGTGGATGAGTTTGTGTGCTTCTCCACGTGTATGCGTACTCACTCGTATGGGATGACCTTGAAGACCAGGTGGTCCAGCAGTGTGAGCTGCTCGGCTATCTCCAGGGCAGAGTGGCTCTCGAACGGCTCGGTCTTACAGTCCTCCATGGTCTGATGCACAAACACAGACGCAGTGAAAAGCATTTTTACAACTAAAGCGCACATCATTTCTACGGGACAGCCAGTAATTTCAAAAAGTACGATTTTTTTTTGTCGGAAAAAGGCTTGGGGTAGTCATTCTCTCACCATCTGTGTGATCTCCTCCAGGCTGACCTGGTTGTCTCCAGGGTCCTCCTGAGTGAGAGTCCTGCATACAAAAAGGAAAAAGTGTCATTATGTGACAGTCCACAATTGTACGGCCTTAATAGACATAAATGGATTTTGCTTGTCCAAAAGTGTTCAATTTGACCCAGTACACCAAGTGCTCATTTCTTTATTTGTTGTTTATTTGTTGTTTATATGGGCACGTTTGGCTTCAGCTCCACAGGCTGGTGATGTTTAGCAGTAAAACAACATGTTGTAAGGTCGGTCAGATCACACACTACAGGTTTGCCATATTGTACCAATGTAAAAGCCTGCACTTTCCTCTCCTGAGGAACAGAACATATTTCAGGGATATTCAGAAAGTTCTGTTCAGAAAAATCAATGTCAAGGTACATTTTGTATCCTATAGGGCTCAGACTGAGGTCAGGAACTGGGTTGATGTACTGTATCTCCAGTTCCCCAGTTTATTATGACTATGACTGGTTGCTGGCATCAGAAACACTCATGCAGAAATTTTAAGGTTGGGGTTAGACACTTTCTACAGGGTGGTGAAAAACAGATGTATCATATATGACTATACGTGCGATCAAGCGATGAAAACGGAAAACCAACCTGATAATGTTGGCAGCTGCCTTTCTTTCCTGTGTCAGGAGCTCTGGGTCATGCATCACCTCCTCCAGGAAGCCAATTACCCGCATCTTCAGCTCTGTGTTCAGCTCAAAGTCCTGAGGAACAACAGCAGTCAGAGTCATTACAGAAGTGTTGTTTTTCTTCTGCAAAGGCACAGGAAGAGAGAAAGAAACAAAGACAAAAAGATGGTGAACTGTACCTGCGAGTGTTTGGAGACCCAGTGACGCAGCACATTCAGGACTCTGTTCGTGGCAGCTCTTCTGATAACAAACTCTTTGTCCCCATTCCTCTGGTCCGTAGGAAAACCTGGAACCAGTTTAGTAAAGTTAGAGTCAAACTCAATTAGAATTGGCTATGTGACATTACAATATTTCCTTAACCTGCATACTCATTGTTTCCTTTATGTTTTGTTATTGTACTTCTACATACAGAAGAAGCTGTTTGTTTATTTATATAAAAAAAGAAAGCTAATGTCACTGAAACAAACACATGACATAACATGAACAGAGGACTTCATATTTGTAATTTGATTGGAGGCCCCCTAGTGGTCATGCAGTAAGACACTGCTTTTGCTTTGCCCAATGATGATCTACTTGATCTATCTTTTCCCAGAACTGCTTAAGAATACAAACAAAAATTAACCGTTTTTACAAAATCATCTGTTTAATCATCTAATCAATTACTGTCCTGTGGTGATCATACAAGATTTTAGCAACTCTTTCTGTAATGAGATTACTTTTAATTTTATTTCAACAAGCCTCTGTTGGTCAACAGAAGTAGCATCCCCTCCCTACACCCACGGCTGTGACTGACCTGTGCTGGCGAGTGACATGCGGCGGTACTTCTCCTTGGTTGGTGTGCCTTCGTTGGCACCGGCGGTGGCGATGGCGAAGGCCGAGGCGGCAGAAAGGGCACTGCGGTTATTGTCCAGTTCCCGGCAAGATGACACCACCATGCCATTGTTGAAGGAAAAGAGGGAAAACTCTGCAGGGAGGGCAACAAAACAAGATATATTCAGATTCAGATAAGATAAGATATTCCTTTATTTGTCCCACAATGGGGAAATTTACAGATACAAATCCTCAATTATTCATTATTGTCATCAAAATGCTGAACGATACTTAGACTAAATTGAGAACAATTCATGCTGATATACACCAATATTACGACCCTTTAAATGTACATTTCTAGCAGAATTAGGTTGACAGGGAAATTGCCAGTGACTGAGGGTGATTCCTTCTGTGAACTGCTGTGGATAGACTACATATGTATAATCAAACAAAGTTGTTGACCAGTGGAGGGCAACAGAGAGCTGAAGCAGGCCCAGCACAGTGTGCCCTGCTGCTCGTGCAGTGACGGTGTACACTCCACTGTGTCTGCCTCCCCGCCTCCCTCCCTGCTCCCTCCCTTCCTCCCTGCCTTCCTCCGTTCAGCCGGGGGCGGTATAGAAGAACATGCACATCGTTGCTAAGGTACAAGGTTTCCTTCCACCTACTCACACAAGGCACTGGCTTCCCTTGTATCCAGCACCGTGGGAAGAGAACACACTGGGGATGAATTGTGCCTGACTACCTACGGGGTGGATGCTCCCTCTCTGTGCGGTACGGGGAGGGCCGGGAGGCTGTGGGTGGTTTTTATCAAGACCTTATTTGGCTATAGTTACACTTGTCATTTTCTGAAAAGAGTTTGCTATACAGTCTACTGTAGCAGGGTTTATTTAGCTCTGGGAATTACTCTTCTCATTTCAACCTCTTTGCACTTCTCACAAGCACAATCTGATGCTGCTGGGTGGTGAAAATGGATCTGATGGTTAAAATCACATTGACATCTTGATATTGACCTCAACTGAAAACATGATTTGCTCAAAACATTTTTCTACTATTCTGTCTGCCAGTTTCCCCTGCTTTATTGACACCTTTTTGGCCTTTTAAACATGTCTTGCAAACATCAAGTGATAATGGGAGTTGAAATGTTGACTGAAAATTTCAAATGTATTAAGGCAATAATTTAATATTTTGTGACACTGCTTTATTCCCTGGCTTGCCAAGAAATAGATAAGACTGATACAACTCTCATGTCTGATTGAATGTAACCAAATCTGCCTACCAGCACCTCTGGAGCCTTACTGGAGTCATTGCTGGTGGTCTGATATAGTCCATCACGTAACACTCTTCTTTTCATACTTTTCATAAATACAAATTAAAAGAAGCAGGTATATGTGTTAATTAGTGGTCTTTGTAAGATTTGAACAAAGCCGTTATGTTTCCAGTGTCCAGTCATATTAACGTATATTTACTGACATGAGAGTAGTATTACTCTTCACATATGAGGCTCAGTAAGAAAGCAAATAAGAGTTTTTCCTAAATGACAGAATAATTGCTTTAAGTTTGATACTATTGACTCTTCAACAGTCAGGAAACATCCCATCTGAGCTGTAATCTGAAGACCAGCTGCTGTCACCTCTGCTACTGGTCTTTTCAGTGTAGCACTAGACAATTGCTCTTTTGCTAATTTGATTTAGTTTCAGTTTAACTGCTCATTTCATATTATCTGGTCTTCTGATAAGTCATGCAATCTGCCAGTTGGAATGATTCATTGAAGCGATCATAGAGGGTGTAACACAAGAAAAGCAGACCCGTTAAAATGTGCTCCATGTTACCAATGGTGTTTGTTATTGCCATGATCTATTATTATTGATTTTATTTTGTCATATTCGCATTTGCCAAGCTGCTCCACTGGCAAGTACTGTATGTCACTAGCACTAAGCGCTAAGCTACTGTAATTTGCCAGCGCTAACGTTCTTGCCAAGTGACTTAACATTCTTGCCAACTCATTTGTTTTTTAACTGGTAGGTTGGGATTCAAAAGTAGATCACAAGACGCTCTAAAAAGGGTCTCATATAGAACCGACACAATGACGAAGAGACAGAGTCATACGGTACCAGAGTTTTTTGACTTGACATTCTTGGGCGTTGATGGTGATTTGGGGGGAGACATTTCCGCTTCTGCTTCGTCACTCTGACTGGGGTCCTCATCGCATTCCTCTCTCAGATCTGGACAGGGAAAAAAAGTGTTTCAGATGAAAAAAAGACAGTGAAGAAAAAGGAGAAATGTTGGGTTGGGCTTGGAGGATGCTGGGAAAATGACAAGAGTCCTTATGGTTGATAATCATAGTCAGGTGAAATTTATAATATTATCAGAAAAATTGGATTTTAATTAAAAAAAAAACACAGTGCCAATTGGATGTGTTGCTTCTCCTTTCCCGTTCAATCTCAAAGGACAGTGTTTTAGAAGGGCTCATTGTTCTTCCTTTGATTCTACATATATATGCAAAATATACATCAGTACCACTTCACAACCTTAATAGGATAAAAGTTGCTTTAAGGTAAGATGAGATATTCCTTTATTAGCTGTACAACAGAAACATTTCCAATTTCCTCTAATATATGAGACATATGAGGTATGAACATAACAGTGGAAAACACCACTAGAGTACATGTGAACCTTATCAAAACAGAGCAAAATCCCTCAGAAAGTGATTCTGACCTTGCTTGTTGAGGACCGACTCCTCAGCCTTGCCGTCAGCTTTGGCCTCTCCATCATCGGAGATTTTGTTGGCCATGGTGCTGGACACGTACAGCTTGTTGATGTCGAGGGTGGTCTTACTGAAGGGTGACATGGTGGAGTGCATGCTTGCATAGCCATTGGGAGAACAGCTGAGTGCGGCCAGGTCCAGGGCTTTCCCCCCTGTGATGATGGGGATGTTGAGCGAAAGCTTGCGACGGCGGTTGGGTGAGGACGTCTTGGTGATGGATAGAGGAGGAGGGGAGGAGAACTTGCGGCTGGCACGTGGCGACGTGGGTGGCTCGCCGTAGAGGAGTTTGCTGTTCTGGCTGCTGGCAAAGAAAAGCTCCAAAGAACTGCAGAGGAGAGAATGAAAAGGAGGCAAGCAAGGAGGGACAGGTGAGATGGACAGAGGGATGAACATTAAGAAGAGCATCTTTAATGACTAAAAAACACTTTTTGGACTTTGGGTAATTATTCCCAGTGACCTGAATAGGACAGAGTGGAAAGGGGAGAAATGGTGATAATGGGTGTTCATGGTGCACTTGGTGTCTGTACACAGAAGCAGAGAGGGAACACATTAACCACAGGGCTCTCCGGGAGCTCCTGCCTCTTTTATTTAAGCTACATTGTTTAAGACAGCATCCTCCTTGCACTGAGAGCCACCCCCTCTGAAGGCCTATAAATAGCATGTCAAGTGACAGTGTGGGAGGCACGGGTGCTGCCAACAGCAACCAGCCCAGGGGAGGCCCACAGAGACATGGGGAGAGAGAAACAGAGAGAAAAGGGGAGCCAGAGAGAGATGGAGAGGGAAAGTGGGAGAAAGAGACAGAGGTGCAGTGCAAAAAAAGAAAAAAAAAAAGCAGGGGCAAAAACGATGAGACTGGGAGGTGGGGGGAGCTGGGGGCGAGAGAGAGGAGCAACACGGTGGATATGGATTCCACCACAGTGAAGGCTGCTGGCTGGGAGTGGGCGAACGGGAAGCCTCCAGCCCTGTACGGCGTGAGCTGCAGCCATGTTGTGTCTCCTCGCCTAAATTTGCAACACAGTAAAAGAAAGGAGATGAGAGGAGGGAAGATGAGAATGGGGGAGGGAAGGAGGGGGGAGGCTGGGAGGACAGAGGACGAGAGAGGGCGAGATGTAGAGAAGGGGGAGTTGAAAAGGAAATCAGAGAGAAGGAATAAGCAAAGTGGAGAGTCAAGAGAGGACAAGTAAAGTAGGGAGAAGAGAGACGAGTAAGACAAAAAGAGGGGAGGGAGGATGAGAGGAGAGGAGAGGAGAGGCGAGGAGAGGAGAGGAGAGCAGGGTCTGGGTGCAAAACACCACCATCAATATTTAATACCGTAGAGTTGCTGCAGATGATGGGAGAAAGGGAGAGAGAAGGAGGGAGAAGACGAGGAGAGAGGAGGAGGAGGGTGGGGTCCTGCAGCAGAGTGAAGGGTTGCCATGGTGACAGCGGAGAGAGGGATGGTCAGACTTGTGGAAAAGAAAAATAAAAGTGAGAGATTGAAAAGGAGAGGAACGAGGAGAGAAAGAGGAGGGGAGGGCAGGGGGAGGTGGGCGGATGCAGGACCCAATTAACTGTGACGGCGGACAGGAGACAGAGGAGTGAACGTGCTGCTGTGACCTCTCTCTGCCTCTCCTCTGGTCCCTTCTCACCTGGACGGGCTGTGATAGCATGATGGGCTGCTTACAGGCGGTCCACGTGAGAGAGCAGAGACAAATCCAGACACTGGGCAAGTCCCACCTTTTCACTGCACCATGACAGTACTGTTGCTGCATCCTTGGGAGAAGATATGTGGAAATTTCAAACTTTTCCAGGTGTCACAAGCTGCATGGATTGACCTCGCAGCGAGAAGCTTAATGTAACTGACCACTTAAGCTCTGCTCTTTAAAAGTGTCCATGTAAGGGGAATATAGAGGGATAGATAACATTATAAAAACACCTCATGAAGAGAGACTTGCCTTGTTGTTTGAAGCTGGTCTTTCATGGCTTCACATTTCAGATAATCATACTGTTTTTTTTTCACTTATGTACCTGGAGTTTGATCCCATTTAATTTGTCTTTGGAGCTCAGCTAGTTGTCCCATGTTGATTTACTGTAATTACAGTCAACAGCCATGCTGGCAGCTTTGTGAGGCTTTGAGTACTTGTGCACTCCGTTGGCAAGTTTGTGGTTATAAACAAAGGGTCATTTAAGTTTTGACCTGAAGATGGTGCAAAATGAAAAGGATCATCAAAATCAGTAGGATTTATCCTCTGGGGGCCATGCATGTCTGTACAAAATTTCAGAGCTGCATACTTTCCCAGGATAGACTGGTGTGGAATCAAAACAATGCATACCGTAAAAGCAAACAACTCTTCTTCAAACTCTGTCAGCCTGCAACTAAAACATGGGTAGTGTCGACAATATCATACCAGCAAGCTCATAAAATCCCCAATTAAACACCTCTTGGAATCAGCTAACTCAGGTGTGACTCACCGTGCAGGGATGGCACTGATGGGCTTCTTGTAGATGGTGATGAGCTTGTCCAGCACGACGTCAGCGCTGGTGAAGACGCGATAGGAGTGGAGGAAGGTGTTCAGGAAGTCAATGGAGAGGAAGCGCAGGTCGGTCAGCCTCTCCAACAAGCGCTCCACGCTGGCATAGCGGATCTGCAGCACCTTGCAGGAGTTCATCATCTTGCTGAAGCGGATGTCGACATCGTCACAGTACAAGCTGGTGTCCGACCTGCGTTGGAGTTTAAAGTGAGGTTAGGAATGTTACTCACAGGGATTTAGCTCCTGGTGTTTATGCAGCCCACCTCCAGTTAGTCCACTTTTCTGGTCATGTGTAGGTCAGTTGGTAGAGCATTAACATTGCTATAGGTAGGGTAGTGTGCAGCTTCAGAATAAGTTGCATAGCCTATATAATCTTGCTAAAAACAGATGCAGACTCTCTGATAAATAATCAGGGAAATCCTTTAACGGCTGGAAAGGGCCAAATGAATCATCCAGGGCCCCTGGACCAAGCATAAAAATCTAGATATATGTGTCGACTTTGAGATACATTCATCGCGGGGGGGGGGGGCAAATTTTAGAGCTTGAAAGTGACAAAATGTTGAGAACATGTTGTCTAGTTCTCTCATTTTTTCAAAGGGCTGTTCAAACTTGGTCAGAGCTAACGGTTAGAAGTACAAATGTGTGACCATGGACACACATTTTTCATGCATTTGTCATGTATTTGCGTAACGCCAATGCATCTGTTTGTGCATGTTTAATGTACGTGCATTTCTGCCAGGTGTGCAACTCTCACTTAATCATCTGCGGCACGGTGACTTTGCTGTTTTCCTCGAAGGCGTTCATCATCAAGCCGTTGCAGCGGATGTTGTCAATGCACTGTAAGGCGAGCAGACGGACAGAGAGAAGGTTGTCTGTGAGTGTAACAAAGCAAGAGGGTGACTGAGTTCACAAGTGTGTGGGCTGATTAAGTTTCTATCCCTAATGGCCATAAGTCACAGAATTTTTCTATTCTAATCTTTGTAATGATTATATTCTCTCCCGAGTTTCCATCTAAGTCCCATCCTCTATACCGACTGACCTACAACAGGTGTAGACAGGGTTTCAACACTGGCCTTCTAACATTTTGCTCATTATACAGAGGAAGTGTCAGATGTTTGCAGCCTGCGGTCTTGGCTGTAATTTTATGTGTAAACTCTCCAACATCTAATGACACATGCCTGGCTGATGTCGCTTGTCCACGCCGACTTCTCCTGTCGGGATGAAGCCACCAGGATGACAGTGTAGGGCTGGCCATCTTTAGGCTCCACCATCACTTTAAAGTCCAGGTGTTCTGTGTCCTGGCCACTCCGCTCCCCTTTGGCTGCAAGGCACAAATCAACAACCGTCATTTCACTGTAACAAGGAACAACAAAATACACTGAGGGCACTTTAGTAAAGTTCATTTTTCTATTCATGTAGTTCAAAGCTGTGAGAGGACCAAATTTTAAATCATATTTCTACAATAATTGATTTATACAGAAACATTTACCATCAGATCAAAATGTCTCAAAGTGCCTGAAAATGACGAAAATCTCTTCTCATGTGACTGTTTCCTGGCGAGTTACTGTACAACGCAGAACATTCATCAAGGAGTTGTGTAATACAGAGTCCTGCTGTGATTTTTCAGATGCTCTTGCCAATATTGAGACGCATTCTAGACATCCCCCAAGCAGTATTGAGCTCAGCTTTAAAAATACAAGTGTCGTGATCAGTAGAGCGTTCCGTATTGAGCTAAAGATGATGGATTCTTACCAGTATCTGCTACAAAAAAAAAAACAAAAAAAAAAAACAACCCGGCCTTTACACTATATGAAAGCCTTCTCCTTCTGAGGATTAAATCCCTACATTAATCTGAAGGCAGCAGATATGTGTTTTCCATCTGCAGCGTCTAAATTGGAAAGTGTGGCATGAAATGATGACAGCACTATTATCCACAATGATCCATTGTGGTTACTATGATTAAATCAAGTGTAACCAACATCATTCAACAATTATGAGATTGTTTTTGTTAAATTTGATGGTGGTGAGTCAATAGAAAAAAAATGTGTATGGCTCTCTGGATGGTAATGGAAACAGGATGATTGTGGAGAATTGTCGGTCTTTGCATCAAAAGTGCTCAAAGAAACGACCTCACTCATCAGAAAAATAATGCAACATGTTATTAAGTTGCAGTTTTATTGTACTGATATATTGGAATGGCTCTGTTTGCGCTACTCCCAATAAGTTTTACTGTTACTATGGGAGTGAAGGGGAAAAGATATGAATGATGCAACAAGCAGGAGCCAGGATAACATTCAGGAAATACTCTGCAAATAGTGCATATTTGTTTATATACTACATAGTCAATACATATGGGTGTGAAGACAAATGCTGAAGTGATGTATTGCTATTATTGACATAGTAACTCACACTCATCATCTGTCCCCTCTAGCTCCTCCATCAGGGTGCAGTCTATGAGAGAGACCACTCCATTCTGTGACAGGGTTGAAAGGTTGCATACAGCTGGTTACCAACTAATAAACAGCGGAGGCTTCTGTATGGTTTTAATAATTCTTGCTATTGCTGCTGAAAACAGTACAGGATTTGTAAAACTGAAAAATCTTCTGGAGAAAAGAAGATGAACTAAATGATCAAGAATACCTGCGTCTTTGGAGATCAATGACACAATGCCTTGATAACCACATGACAGTCTGTGCATCAGTCTATGTATTTTTATTTAAAAAGATCTGGTTCCTGTTTTTACAGTATATTAGAGTGTACTTTGAACTCACACAATATGACTGACAAATACATTTTAAAAATATTTGGGATTAAATACTTCGATAACTCTATGCAATCTGTTAATAGTAAGCAGCGGTTTGGCCAAATGTAAGGCTGACAAACTTTTGATATTCAGTGTCACACCTCACCGTCATGGAAATTGTAACTCTTGATTTACAATCCCACTGTACCTTAGTGATGTGAAGTTTTCCCCCTGAGCCGCGGGTGCAGATGATGAGATGTTTGGAGAAGAGGAAACACTGTCTTTCGCCTTCTTTCTTCAGAGACAAGGAGCCCAGTCGGCCTCTTGTGATTTTCCCTTTCTCGCTCATCGGCACCTGGATCAGGGAACCTGTGTCGCAGAATGATTCATTTGCTAATCCTTTTTGACAAACAATGCATTTAATGTTTCACCTCAGCAACTTAATTTAATAATGTTTATTCTGATGCAAGCAACAAATGATTGTATAAAGAATATTACTACATGGGCTCGGGAACACTTTGTAAAACTGTTGTTAATTAAGACAATTTGATTGCATTCTTCTGTTTATTCTATGTTTTTTGATGTGTCCCAACTTTTTTGGAATCATAATTGTTGTAATGGTAGTTTGCACTTAGGGTGTACATACACATATATAACAGCCGTGTGTGTTTGTGCGTCAGTAATCAATTATTTTGTTCACATGTCTGCAGAGATGGAGGAAGGTGTTGAACATCTGGGATACAGTTGGGCTGCAGGAGAGATGTGTGAGGATGGTGGTTAATGCATGTCGGAGAATAATATTTGACTGGAATTCATTCCTACTCTTGTCAGTATAACAACTGTCCCTGGGAAATATTGTTTTGCATAAGATGATCAAATGCATTACACTTGGTCATGGCTATCAAGTATGTGAGTGCACATTTGTGAGTTTGTGATTTAAGTCACCCTGTAAGCTCCCTAATGCAGCAGTTTCCATGAGGACACTAATAATGTCATAAAGATTCCAAATGTCTTTAATGACTTCCAAAAGAAAATTAGAAGGACAAAGTATAAAATATCTTCCTTTTAAAAACAGCTTTTCCGTTTGCAAATTGTAAATTCTGTTGCATGCAGTGTTGGGGAGTAATGCTTTAGTAATGTGATTACTTTTTTCAGTAACAGTGGTGTAAGGGAATAGAATTTGAAATTCAGTAATTACATTATAGTTCCTAATGTCCATAGGAATTTGATATTTGGGAGAGTTATGTGGTGGCTTAACACAGACTTAATATGGTCGCACATGAACTTGAGATGGGGGGAGGTGGTTAGCCTCTACCAAAAGAGAAGTGCAAAATAAATGTTGTCTTTATGTGTGTGTATCTTTGGGATTTCATTTTTTGTGTGTATCAGTGTATTGATCTGGCTACGAAACAAACTTACCTTGTCTAACAAATGTCTGACTGGTGTCCAGCAGCACTTCACAACCTTCCACAATCATCCGCTCGATAGCTAGGTTCTTCCTGATGTTCTCCGTCTCACTCACCTCATCATGCATGATTCTGAGAGGACATACAAGTACTCAGGCATTCAGGTTCTTCACAGTTAAAGTTCAACACATTTATTTCATACATATCCCTGTATCTATCACATTCACGCATGCTACTGCCTTTAATACACACTGTACTTTCCGACTTGCTTAGAAGACTGAGAATAACAAAGTGAAATTCACCTTTAAATCCTACAAAGCTCTAGATCTAAGTTTGTTTGAGTTGTAACATTTACTGTAGTACAATATACATTTTCAAGTGCTTGACTGACTGATGGATCTACCTGGAAAGTTCCTCCAGTTTTGACTTGGCGTAGTCCAAACTGTTTCTCTCCACATGCTCATGGGGGGTGTGAGCCAGCAACTCGTGTAACGTCAGGATGTAACGAGGGATCTGAGAGAGAAACAGAGAAATGCTGTTGGTGAAATGAGTATCTTTGTTGTGTTCAAACACATATAGTACATACACCTGAAACTTTGAAAAGTCAAGTGATTTAATGCGTTTTAGAAAGCAGACTCTAATGGCCTTGGACTGGTAATTAGTAGATTATGAAGCCTGTTTGCCTGAAAAGCATAAAAATCATCTTTGAAATTAATAAAATGTGTCGCCTTGATTCTCTCACCTCAAGTTGTTCCTTCGAACACATAATTTCTAAGATGTTGTCTCATAATAGTCCAATATTTAAAAACTTATAATCATTCATTTTCACATTTAGACAATACACTGATTATCTGAAAGAGGCATTTTAACTAAAGATCACAACAGTTCTTATAAGGGCCATAACTGCTGCATTACAGATAATTATGATAAACTGCTATGATATGATGTTTCAATGTTGCTGCTGCCCTGAAGGGGGAGCCACAATTAACATTTTATACTTGAATGCCATTTTCCAGAAATCACTGGTCCAGTTTAGTCCAAACCAGAATAACAGAATTGTTCATGTGTGAAAAATTCTAAATTCAGATGCATAAATTTCACCAACAATAAACAAATACAAATGAAAAAAATTGGCCTCATGAGATGCTACGAAAGATCTAACTCAGAGTTGATATGTCAGACAACACTGTGACACTTTGACAAATCATTTTGAAATGTTACACATATTGGTTTAACTGTGAATTAAAGAATGATTGAAAATGTCAAAAGTCAGAAATGAGATGTGAAAAGCAGCAGTTGTTGCATGAGATTTCTAGGTACATACATGAAGCTACATGAGCACCAAGGGGAGTTAATTCAGGCCAGTACTTCAGTAAAGTTCATAGAGTACCGCATATGAATTCATTTTACTACAGTGTCGTTGGAACACTTAAACCTGGAGTGTTTTTTAAATCTTGTATTTGACTTAGAAAAGACTCTGAAACTTGGAATAAAAAAATGGAAGGAGGGGAGGAGGGGAGGTAATTTATGGGGAAAAACAGGCTTAATAAATGCCACAGACTACTTTATGAAACTGTGTGGAGTGTGTAATAATACTGCACTTGCCCATAGTGTAACCCTGGCATCATACCTGAAACATGGGGTAGGTGAGGAAGGTCTCCAGCGTCCTCTCCTCACAGTCGGGCTTGGCCTCATACTGCTTCAGTAGCTTGTCGAAGTCTCTGTTCTGTTTGCAGTGGGCCAGGATCTGCAGGCTGTACTGGTGGTTCCTCACAAACTCCTGGTAGATGTTCAGCATGGGCAGTAAGATGTCAAACAGGTCAGCTGCAAAGAGAAGCAGACACGGTTCAATTCACTCATACAGTCTTTCCTGTGTATTAATCATAACATATTGATCTAACAAACACAAAATAATTATGTCATTCTTGTGAAAAAGACTGTGTTGCTCTATGCTTGTAAAATTCTGAATTCAAACTGGTCTGTGCTTACATTAAATCCTGATTTGAAAAAAAAGAAATGGGTTGTACATAAGTACAAAATAGTAAAACTAGACTGGACTTTTTCTGTTTCCAGGGCGAATTACGTGAGGAAAAAGGACATTGTTTCTGGAAAAAGGACTTGATGTTAGGTTTTAAAAATACTTACTTTTAGACACCTCAAAAATGTTTGTGTGTGTGATTTTCTGAACTGACACATCAACAAAAACCAGCCTGATGTTGACCTCTATGGGCGACTGAGCGTCTCTCTTACCCAACACCAGTGTTGGCCAGCTGGCTATCCTGGCCTTCAGGCCCTGGTAGAAGATCTGATGGAGGAACATGATGGTCTCACTGACAAAACAAATAAGCAAAATGGTGGTCATGAGCTACTGTTTCTCCTTCTCTTGTTCACAAGTGTTGGCAGCTCCCACTGTGCCGAGTCACACCACTATCACAACCAGTCTCACCACCAGCCACCTGTTAAGGAAGATGCTGCTGACATCATCGTGGGTGATGGGCGGCTTCTTGGAGCTGGCGGCCATGCGGAGCGGCCGCAGGAAGTTGTTGACCAGGATGTGGAGTTGCTGGACGTATTCGGCCTCGGCCTCCAGCATGCTGAACACCACCTGGTTCCTCTTCCTCATGCTCTCAGCGTGGGGTGAACGGATGTAGTCCTGGATGATGGTTTTCCACTTCCTGCGGCAAATCCAACCTCGCAGGAAACTCTGGACCTGTGATGACAAAGAGTAGCACACACATTTATGCTTTTTGTGTATGTGTGTGTATGTGTGTGTGTGTATGTCTATACATTTCTGAGGTAATCCAGGTTTTGGCAGGATTTTACTAACCATAAGTGAGTTTATCCTACAACTTAGTATTTCTGTATTTCATTTAAGATGAGGTCTATAAAAGTCGATTTCAGCATAGTTACACAAAATTTTAAGCATTTTCATTTTTTTAACCTGTAATTCCTCACCTGTAAAATGTCACATAATGTGAACCAAAGAAAAAGTCACTGTGGAATGTAGTAAGCCTTGCAGTAAATGCAAAGATTTCCAACAAGGGGAAGAGCAAGTTGACAAGAAAAAAAATCAACCTTGAGCATTGAGAGCAAACCCAAACAGCGAAGTTGTGGGCCAGAAAGACCAAAACACTGACCTCAAAGACACTAAAACACTACAGAGCTGAGGGGAACTGCAGATGGAAACTGGGTGTTAATTATCTGTAGGTTTGTCACCTTGGCTTTTGTAGCAAAAGTAAGTACTTTTCCAAAACTTTTGAAACTCCAGCTTTATTGAGGAGGCAGGTGCGTCAGACAGAACAGGCTGGGTGGCTGCGGTGGACGAGGAGCTACCTGCTGTAAATGTGAGTGTGAGCTTCCCTGAATAAATGGAAGTTAAAAATAAAACCTGCAGGTGTCCAGAGATGATGTAGTATCTAAAAAAGTGTTTCAGAAACCATATATTTCCCTGCTGGAAGAGATCAAACTTTGCCTAAACCCTCCCTCCTTGGTCTTCCTCTTCGCATCACTATTCTAGTTTGTCTTGATAAAGAAAACTGCACCTTGAGTCAGAAACAGCACCGAAGCAGTCAGGTCTCACCTTTTTGATCTTCTTGATCTCTGTGTCATCTTCACTGGGAGGTACCTCTGGATTTGACTGGATCTTCTCATTGTCCTTGAGAAGTCCAGCAATCTGAAATTCAACCCATATCAAACACTGCATTAGCTGGAGTGGGCTCAGATGAGAACCTCCCAGTGTATCCTGCTGAAATCCTGCTCATGATCGTGGTCATGTCTCCTGGCTGTGTTGTATAATTATGAATGCTTTATTCAATGTTCTTTAATTTGAGTTTTGTTCCACTTTGTTACCGTCCATTAGCTTCTTTCAAAGATTTCATATGAGAACGAACTGTACCAACTGCATCCGAGTGTTTCCTATTTTATTTGATTCAATCCTGTTTCATTTAGTCCCATTAGAAGGACACAGTCTATGGATAAGAATAGACAGCTTTTAATAAAGGACTGAAATGGAATAAATCGACCCAAAATCCTTTATTTCAACACATTTCAGCCATGAAAAGTGAAACAGTTGATTATCATTTTCTGGTGCAGACTGCAGGATCGTGTACAATAGAAGCTGATTCATGCATATTGAAAACATTGAATTGGAGCTAGCCATTAGCACATTAAAGAGAGATGCATTTGATCTAGTTTAGACTGAATAATTAGGATACAAAACACTCAACAGTGCTGCAGAGTCTCTAACAAGGACATCCCGGGGGCGCTGCAAGCTACGATGCTTGCCATGAACTCGCAACACTGTGGTTTGTAATCTGGGTCATGACCTTTGTCCCGTGCCCCCTTTCTGTCTTTACACTCTACTTTCAATCCCATCTTTTCTTCCTCTGTGTGCCACGCAGTAACACAAAACACTCACACACACACACACACAGGTATAACCAGCATGAAATTACAAGGCAAGTTACCTCTGATTTTAGCCGCTCTATCTCGATCTCCCCATCCTCTATCTGTTGTCGAAGTTGCTTGGCAACTGTTTTCTCCGTCTCCACTATTTGGAGTAGATGGAGATACTTCTGCATGAGGGTCTCATGCTCTGTAGCCAGGTTCCTGTAACTATACAGACACACACAGACATTGTAAGGACCTCATTAATGCACGTTTCATGGGCTCTCTATAGATTTATCAAAGCAAAAGCAGACCTCTGATCAGCATGCGTTTGAACCACAGACCTAATGTCCGCACAGAGCGCAGGCACTTACGCAACCGATTCTTCAAATACTTGCGGGCTTAGCAAGCCATTTGTAAAGGCTGCTTCTGCATGAGCAATAATTCTGTGCATTACCCAGTTCAATGAAGGGTTTTAAATTAATTTGATTCAACATTGCAAACAGCTTGTTAAACTGGAAATATGCTGGATCAAATTAATAGTAGGTAATAGTATATGACACCCAGACATTAGAAGCCTCTAAAAAAAAGCAAAATGATGAGATGTAAACACAGCTTTCCCTGCCCTGCTGTGTTTTACATGCTTACAGGCCAACTTACTCCTGTACAGTAAGTTCTGCTGCCTTGACTGAGCACTAATCAATGTAATCTTCAATGAGTCCAATCAATTGACCTTTCGCCATACAAATGCACACTGCTGACATTTAGAGTGATTGTATTGCTTGGCCTTCATGACCCTCTTTTGTCTCTGAATCTTAAAGGGGCATTTTGCTCATTATACATCTCAGGATGATACAGATGATTACATTTATTTATTTATTATAGTTTTCTAAATTATAATAACAGTCATCCACGCAGTAATGCAGTAGAGGAACTCTTCAGAGTCAGTGCTCTGTCTTATAGGGCTTTCACACCAAAAGGGCAAGTTCAACATTAAACAGAGCAAAGCCATTATTTCCAATGGAGAGAGCATCTGCACTCTCTCAGGAAGCTGCAGAAGCCACAGTGGCTCACACTATGCTGACTTTCCATGGGGTTGTGCGGCAAAGGTTCGGTTAAGTTCAACCTTGACCCCACATACACTGACCTCTGCATTGTGCATTCAATGGGATCCTGGCTTTGACGGGAAGAGGAAGTCATAGCAGTGATAATGGTACAGTGGACAAGAGCAGCTGAAATGTTCACTTTGTGCATCTCTGAATTCAGAAACTTCACTAACTCTCCAATCCTACTGGGAGTTGAGTAAAAATCAGAAGCCAGGTAAAATATATATGAGAGGACAGAGACACCACTAGCTCTTCATTGTAATTCAAACTATTTATTCATACACATTTAGTCTGAAACCGCAAGTAATGAGTGAAACTGACTTAATCAGACTTTGATGTTTTTCTATTTGCAGTTTAGTTTTAGGGGTGGCATTGCAGAGGGAAATATCTTGACAAACAAATATCAGATATTTTGCACAAACATTCATGGTTCCAAGAGGATGAATTCTAATGACTTGTTTCAGTTTTTCAATTTCATTTTCCCAGTTCCTGAAAAACTGACATTACAGGGACGTTTTTCACATGACATATATCTTAACCCTCTTGCGTCTTATGTTTAGGTAAGTTGAGGTGCTTGCTAGACTTATCTTTCACAAATTGATATTCCCAAAACAGTTTTCCTCCTGAGAACATCCTCAGCTGATTGTGTATGTGTAGGTGAGGGGTCAGGTTAGAGAGGTACCTGGCCTGTGTGATGGCAGCCACCCACTCGTCACAGTCCTTGACATCCTCTGTGCGCAGCTCCAAAGCCTTCTGGTTGTCATGATTGAACGTGACAGTGAAGTAATACTGGAAAACAGCATCGGAGAAAGAGTCAAATATTTGCCTCATACAATGACACAATGAGAATATATTAAAGGTGAACAAACTGAAAGATGTAGCATGTTTCCTTGATGAGCTGAAGGAAAACCCATCAAAGGGATGATGTCACACGATTTGTTGACCGGCTTTTTCGAAAACCTATATTTTACTAAAAATTGAAGTTATGCATATACACACATGCATGTTTGCATGTGCATGAGTGTGAGAGAGCTCCTGAGGGAAAAGTCTGAAGAGATTCATTATAAAGCCTCTGTGCATTCAGTCTGTAACCTGGCAACTCACCTCTGAATTGGTGGAAGCCTCTCGACTGACGCCATGTTTTGTTTAGTTTGGTTTTGCTTTGTCCTGATGATTTGGCTGCAGTTTAGTGACACCAACACCTCTGGGTCGTCACCCATTTTTCCCCTGTCACCAATTTTCTCCAGTGACCCCACAGCCTTAAAGGCTCAGTTATGGCAATTACAGCAAATGCATGTGGGATTCTTTTCTAATAGGCTTATCAGATCAAAATCCTCAAATCAACAAAGTGGTGGTCATCGCCATAATAGTACAGGCGGCCTGTTTGTGGTAGAAAGGCATCAAATTATATAACACTGATGCATTGTAAACAGACCTCCACAAATCCAATATATTGGATTTTTTATCCCTCCCAAATGCCAAGAGCAAATCATTTGTGAAGGGGAGTAATGTTCCATATTTCCTGATGAGCAGCAGAATAGGCCTTTGTCAATAATGTGCTTCCCATCTCCTGCTTCCTGTGAGCTGGTGTGTCAAGCCTTTTAGGCAGCTATATTTAGCTCCACGTCACTACATTTTTTGCTACAGAGACATTATCTCTCGGTAAGTGAGACACCGTAGCCCGTAGTATATCCTTGTTTAAAATCTAGACTAAAAAACTATTACATTTCATCTGGAATAGAGAAAACGGGAAAAGATTAAACACACTTGTGTAATCAGTATTTTTCTACATCAAAGACTTTTAAATAATGTTATTATTAAAAATATAGTGGTGGGGTCTGTGAGACCCCTGACAATGGGGAAGTATAAAGATTATGTTAGTTCATTGAATAAATTGAACCACGTGCAGGAAACTGGCAGTGTAACTGCTTTAATTGAAATTGAACTCATTAAACAAGAAAAAACATTAACAGACACTCTACAGATGTCAAAACAATTGGAAATACATTTGGAATATTGATCATCTATGGTGCCAAAGATATAATAGACCACTATCGATGTATGGATACACTCATTCCGTCAATTCAAGTCATTGATCCGCTTGTTCTGGGCTTGTCCTTTGGTGCCTCTTTTCAGGTTGATGCAGATTGTTGATTACTATGTTTATTTACTGGCCATAGTCATGGTGTTTATATAGAAACTCTTTACTATCTAACCATTAAGATTTTACTATAAATTCATGAACTGAAAACTGACTTTCTATATTCATGATCCTTTTTCATTCTGTTTTTTCTCAACGTGCTCATATAAAAGACATAAAATGAATAAGGTAAAACATACAAGTATTTCCACTTCATCCTCCCAACACACACACACACACACACTACTGCCGCCACAACAGCCTAAGACGACCCACCTCCCATTTCTCCTATGCCCATATTTGCTGTACTTGCTAAGCGAAGCACAATGCCGAGGCATGTTGTTGCACATTTCGTTGGCCCCCTTCAAATGCACTTTTTCAGATGCAAATAGGGGTTGCCATAGTAACTGTGGGCTTAAACGTAGCTCGGCTTCTAAATGGGGAATAAGAACATTTAAAAAGTAGAACACTCCACAGAATACAATCAGAACGGAGAGACAGACGGAGAGGGAGGCAAGAGAAAGATCCTTTGCCTTTTTGAGGAGTGAGGGCTATAAAAAGCGCTGTAGCCCTGCAAGGTGGCAGTTGGCTTGGCATCTATTCGCTGCATTGTCCCTCTCCCTGTCACACACAGATAAGATCCAGCACTTGCGCCGGGCATTCCTTCTGCAGCTCTGACACACACAGGTATACAGTACATGCACAAACCGCCACTAACGCAACAGAAATATGGAATCTGTCGTAATCTGCATATGTAACAGGTTTAATGTCAGAAATCTACAGTAGCGTCGCCTCAGATGACCTCTGCAGTCTGCTCATTGACTCCAGTGTCGTTCTTTGTTCTTCCAGAGTGGGGAAAGTGAAAAGGAAATCTGTATGCCCTCCGGCACCTGGAGCATTGATTGCTCTTTCTGTCCTCATTTCACCTTTTATAGATCGACATCAGCGTATGCAGGAGGACACAGTGAGGCAAATATAGGCTTCAAGTCGTGCACAAGAGTCCCATAAGGTGTACACATGTGGACATCAGTGGCATGATTCACACTGCAAAGTATGAGATATGCACTTATTTGTGCAAAGACACAAATCTTATGTATGTGTGCACATTTGATAAACCAAAATTTCACCAAATATCAAAAACTGGGAGAATTTATTCCTGACACATATTATGTAAAGGGCCACGTGCTGAACAGAAGACTGTGTTATGCTAATTGAAGGCTTTCAAATTCATTTAATTCACTGTTGAAATAAATTCACCGTAGCAGCCTGCATGAACAGCTGTCATTGTAGATGTCACTCAGTCCATATTCCATCCCCAGAGCAGAGCATGCCTCTTGTCCTGACATGGTTTGGAACAAATGGGCTTTGCAGTAAGCAAAGTTCTCATTGTTCATGAGAGTGACCAACAAGTCCCTATACTTTCACAATGAAGTAGGTTGTTGCTGTTCAAAACAACCCATATAACTAATATGAGCTTTTCTGGTACAAAGGTCTGCTTAATTTTAGGTATAGCTACTAAAAATATTTAGTGAGAAAAACAAGGAAAACTATTCATTGCTATTTAGACTGGGCAGTAAAAGTTCACATGACTGCAAGACATGGCTTGTTAGGAAAATTTATTTTAACCATTTTTTTCTGTTGAGGACTGTAACCCCCAAAACTTAAAACAATGTCTAGGGTGAAATAAACATTTATTTGCTCTGAATTTTCTACATTCTTCTGGCATGTCTGTGTAGCGCCCTCTTGGCGACACTGATACTAATCCTGACAGCTCTGCCAACAAAGAGCAGAGGGCAAGTGTCTGAAGAACATGACATGACAGCAGAGTTCAGCACCATGGACAGCAACACCGGCTACAGCTGACGGAAACATACAGAAACTGCAGGAGTCACTGATAATTAATTTATCCTGCCGCTATAATTTAATTGTTAACAGACATTTCTTCCCTTTAGATTATAGAGTAAAATATAAATTCTTAAAATATAACTCAGGATTGTGATCTAACCTGACTTAGAACCAGACAACAAAGACATTCAGAGAAGATGTGTAAATGTGTGGATGTGAGTTATTGTTCTAGTTGTCTAAAACTGCACACTGGAATTACTTTCATCAGCTTTTTCTTTAACAACAAAAACCTGTTCTGTTCTGTTCTTAGTCAAATCTACGATATGAAAATCAGCCCTGAAGGTATCATGGCGGTCCATGGGTTAAGGCCCTGATCATGAACTTCAACGCCACTGGTTCCAGTGCAACTAGGCACCTTTGTTTTGCACACATAAAATGTCCAAAAACATATATTCAAAAAAAAGACTAAAATATTCCAGTGTCATGACACAAACGTGGTGTGTGCTAGTTTCTAAAATGAAACTTGAAACTACAACATTTATGACAAAAACTTTCAGTCATACACTCAAAAGGATAAAAGACTGTAAAAAAAAAATTGCTCTCACTCAGTGGGCAAATGCCAAATTAAACACGTTAATGGCACTAGAATACAACAAAAGCACCTGTTTGCCTCATAAACAAAGATTATGATGAGAGCACAGATGAAATGACCCATGACTGTGACTTTTGACTTCACTTCTGTCTGAGCTCTGCTGCAGGGAGAGCAGGAGAGACTGCAGCTGGCAGAGCACATTTCAGAAGGTGACTGCAGTCATAGCTCACAGCGGCTTGACCACTTCTCTGCTTCTTAAATGCTTTTATGCCACAAGGTTTATTCCCTCCTCCTCCAGCAGCAGCAGCCTCAGTAACCCCTCCACCATGCTCTCACTGACATTATTCCTGGCTGTGTCAACACTGGCATTAAAAAAAAACAGTGGCAAGTGTTCAGCCCTCACACATGTTAATCCTACTAAAATGCAAAGGCAATTAAAACGAATGAGGGATGCACTGAGAGAGAAAAAAAAGCATGGCTGGGACGTGTTTGGTCTTCATTCATGGCTGTCGTTAACAAGCCCATGCTAATGAGAGGGCTGTGAAATGAAGGAGCCGCTGTGAACCGGGGAGACGCAGTTGCCAAGGTAGGATGCTATTAATATCAAGACAAGGAATTAAATCAATACGTCAAAACGACAGGGAGGGCAGCTCTCCTCCGCAAGATGGCAACCTGCAAAGTTTGGATGCTGTTTTAACTTTACTCCTCACATAAGAAGCTGCAATCCCTGCAAACCTTGCGAGAGACGCCTAAAAATACAGCCTCTTATATAAAAATAAATGTGCTGCAGCAACACACACTAGAGAGCAGACGGAGGCAGACTATAGTTCCTGCAAAGTTTGCACACACACAAACGCATCCTGTTGACTTTATTTTAGTACGTGATGCTTTTTTCCCCTTTTGATTCGGGCTGCGATGCTATTTTAGTGCAGAATGGAGACAATCAATCAGTTGGGATGACGCCATTACGTAACACTGAACGTCAAGTGAACATCTCTGGGACAATGTTTGCGTGATAAATAGGGATAAAAACAGCAACTGTGTCGTGCTTTTTTTTGGCTGCTGCGTGCACAAAACACCTCCTCTCACTGAATGAGGCGAGCAAGTTTCTCCCCCCATCAACAAGCAGCATGAGAGGCTGCTTTTACCTGGACTCAGTCAGTCAGTCAGTCAGTCAGCCTCCCTCTGTGTGTGTGTCTCACCTGCTTCTCTAAGCATTCCTTGGCGGACAGGGACGGCTTGGGAGACGGAGCCCTGTCGCACACACACCCCTCCAACAGGTAGAGTCCGGAGGGCCGAGAGCTGGAGTCGCTCTCGAAATAAAAGAGCATGTTCTGCAGCAGGGCGAACCACTTTGAATGCCATTTTGTGTTGTCGGAGCTCTTCTTGCTCAGGCAGCCTCGCCTCGTGCCGTCCTTCTTGGCCAGCAGAGCCAGATAGGTGATGTGGCCGTCATTGAGCCTCATGCCCTTCTGCATGGTGCCGGTGAGGAGTCCGCCTGCCCGCCCGTCCTTACATGTTCCGACACGCAGGCAGACTCGGTGGGCAGCAGCCCACTCCTGAGTGCCCGTCCACGGCTGCCACGCTACTGTGTCTGCAGGAGGAGAGGGAGGAAGAGGGAGGAAGAGGGAGGATGCACACGCAGAGAGTCAAAGTTAACGCGTCGAGCTTGCAACGATCCCACGCTGCCGGCGGCGATACTACCGTCTGTGGAGAGAGTCGCTCCCTCGTGAGCTCGAGCCGCTCATGGTGAGGACTGAGGTGTCCCCGCGCAGAGAGCGAGAGAGAGAGCGAGACACAGAGAGAGAGAGAGAGAGAGAGAGAGAGAGAGAGAGAGCGGTCACGTGACCCGAGTAGCAGATTTCAGCACCTTGGACAGAAACTCCGAGGAGAAACAACAACAACAACAACAACACAGTGGAGGAGAGAGCTTCTTCATGAGACTGAGACACACAAGCCAAAACCTCTCTGAGAGTGTGTGACAACAAACTCAATGCTAATACAGTATGTAGTCTATTGTAATGATGTGGCTTTGGAACAGCCTTGATTAATCTCCTGTTTAATTTTTTTTGGCATTCGGTTACTTCAAGGATTTCTTTTTTAAATGCAGTCCACCTTTTTAAGATTGTTTCTTGTGCAGCTGGAAGACATGAATTTAAGGATCAGTAAAATTATTCCTCTTTAATTCCCCTGTGAGTATACTTTGACATGTAAGACAGACAAAACAAACATCTACATGATATTTCATTAAGTCCCTTGCACTTAATCCTGCAGTTTTGTGAGGGTATAGCATGTATAGTGTTTTAGTGTTTGTCTGAGAGGAGTTGATTCAGTCTGTTGCAGCACGTGAGATTGTATTATATTGTACATGTGTTGCTATTATTGCCCAACATATGCAATAAAAAGAGACCACACACATAGTTTACACATGACAGACAGCTAGTACCAGTGAGAGCATACATGACAGAGGAAAGTAATGCAGCCATAAACAGCGCACAATGAGACTAATATGATTGCTAAGATTTTCTGTTCGGTGCCTGAGTTTGTTTGGTGCCTGAGTTTGTTGTGAGTACCCACTTACTCCATTTTATATATATTAGCTATAGTTACCAGCTACTTTTCAGATTAAGATTTTAAGGTGAAACAAAAAATACAAATAATTATGAAACATTAAAGCAGTGGTTCCTATGAGTGGATGTCTGTGAATTTTTGGCATTTCCACCAAAGTCAAATTTCTTCTCTAAAGTATTCAGATGGTTTCATTTAGACAGGTGCTTGAGGCCCAAAGAAGTAAAAACATCTGTTAGTTCACATTACATATCATACGTATGGATACAAATTTGTGGGTCAGAACTTTGCTTTTCTTTCTTTCCTCTCCTGTTATCCCTTTCCTCTCCTCTTATTATCTTATGTCCACCCCAGGTTAATCTTGTGACCATTTTAATGGACAGTACTGGTTCAAAACTTCTAGCTGTCTATATAAAGAAGTTTGCTATACTAAAACACAGAATACACATAGATGCATCATTGCTGCAAGCATATTGCTGCTGATACTTTTACCAGTGACTTTGAGGGCAGAACATTTACTTGTAGTGCATTACGTTTACATTGTTGTATTAGCACTTTTGCAAATAACCTTACACATATGTATTAATTATGTGTCAGCTCGAGACAGTGCCAGGCTGTGCATTGTGAATACACATCCTTAATGACCCTCACCTCCTGACCATCACCACAAATCTTTCTATCTATGTCTCACCCCTCAAATTGCTAGTAAAGACAGTGAGGATGAAAGTGTCATAAGTCTGGCCCTGACTCTGTCCTGCATAATTATTAGGCTGACAAACAATATAGAAACATATAGATACTTTATTCCTCCTAAACTGGAAAAATGTTGAAAATAGCTCATCTGCCGTGACATTGTCCCACAATGCCGTGACCCGGATTCGAACCGGGGTTGCTGCGGCCACAACGCAGAGTACTAACCACTATACGATCACGGCGAGCTACGACGAGCTGGTGAATGCATGATGAATGGGTCTGGGTCACTTTGTGTTTATGGAACTTGTACAGCTTGTCTTAACATTTTTAATCAGATCCCCACACCCGGTGGCTTTCTATCTTTACTCCCACAGGTGAAATTCCCTCAGGTCACATTTACTGTACATTTAATGCGATTTCCAGCCATCACTGCAAATGTACTCCCATGACCCAGTGAGATAAGACCTTGTTTTTTTTCTAGTGATGATATAATTTGAAATAATCTATGACCACTAAACCTTTGTCCTCGTCCATTTCTGTCCTGTCCTGCCTCTTTTATAGGACACAGAGAGCACAGAGTTAACAAAAGCCTCTCAACGCCGTCCACCGCTGGTACATTTACATATCTAAGAGTGCGAGAGACATACTCATTAGGGTTGGCCCATAATTAATCCTGGATTAGCATATTGGGGCTAGGACACACACAATGGTCTATTTCATCACAGGGTGTTTCACAGTGGGATCACAGTGCTTTGTCTGTGTGGGATCATTAAAAGGATCCAGGGAGGTAACAGGCCATAATTGAGTAAGATTCGACTGCTCTTGTTTGCTAGATTCAATAGTTTTTTGGTCGTTTTATTGAAAAGGAGAAAGGACAATCCGCCTTTATAAGTATTTCATTTCCTTTTCCTATTTTTTTGGTGACAGGTACAGTGAAGAGTGGCAGGGAAGTGAAGGGAGAGAAACGCAACAGTGTGGAATGAGCTGCAATTCAGCCCCATACAGCCATTAACAGACTGAGGCTCCAGGACGCCCCAGGCTCAGCTCCGTTGCCAGGCTACTTCCATCCCATAATCAGCCCCTCAGACAGGGGTGGTAATGAGGTGGTGATTCTCTGACTGGCACTGATAGTAAAGATTATTTTTATGACTTCCTATTATAGGCGGTATAAAGCAGAAAGTGACGCAGAAGGTCGGAGAGACGAAATGATGGTGACATTTGACAAAGGTCGTGAAGGGGACTCAAACCCATGAAACTGCGGCCAATCAGAAGGCAGGTTTCAGAGGGTGGAGCCCACAGCTGTAGGTGATTTCCAGACATATTGTGCAACAGGATTTTGTGTCGTTCTTTCTGGGTCGCTGTGTATCAAACGTCACAGTTGATAAAGCGGCGTTTTTCATCAACAAAGCAGGGATGAAAGGGGGTTAATGGAAGGAGTTAATCAAACCAAATATTAAGTAACTTAATAAGAGTAACGTAATATCACTTGAAAATCTTGTTTCTTCTGACCTTCTGTGGTTTAGCGTTTCACCTTGCTGCAGTTATATACATGTACTGCACAGCTGCACTGGATTTACTGCTTCACCTAATCAACTGCATTTTTATCTGCATTAATATCTGCTTATTCTGAATTTGATGGCAGCAGCATGTTACAAACAAGTTGGGACAGGAGCAACAAAAGACTGTGGAAGTTGTGGACTGATCCAAAAACACCTGTTTGGATCATTCCACAGGTAAACAGGTTCATTGGTAACAGGTGATAGTGTCATGATTGGACATGAAAGGTTCATCCTGGAAAGACTCAGTCGTTCACAAGCAAGGATGGAAAGAGGTTCAACACTTCAAACGTCAAACACATGATTGTAGAAAAGAGATTTCTACATGGATTCAGGGACAATTTTATTATTTTTAGCTATGTTTTACACAGCATTCCAATTTGAATGAAATGAATGAATGAAAGATTCATTTGGTGGGTTATATTGTGTGTTATATTGGCAGGATGTGATGTTGCTGTTTAAACTGATCATAATAAATAAAAATAAGCTTTTTATATGCTGCTAGATTGTGAGATCAGTGTCAGTGTCCACTGCTCACTCTCGCTCTGGTGGCAGATTGGCCAGTGTGGGCAGCTCTCAGACTCAGGGATTTGGCCGTAGCTCTACGCACTCTGCTGCGTGCCAGGTACTGCATGCAGGGTCACCACCTGGCCGCAGCATCCTAGGGCCAAGCAGCACCAGAACTGACCGAAAGCCTGAGCTTTAAAGATGGGAACGAACACAACTACAGATCTCACCCAAATATTATCTCTGTTGCTCCAACAAATACAAACCAAACAGGAAGAGTAAAGTGATTAAATGATGACCCTGAAAATGCAACATTACATCACAGGAAATGTGTCATTTTTGAGAGACATTTTTATCCCATCCTCCCCAGTTTGGGGTTTGGAGCAATTTGATATCTTGCAAAAGAGACCGAAGTGACTTTTTTTTTTTCTTTTTGAGAAATGAGGGTTTTTTTTCTTTGTCATCCCTTTGTTTATACGATGAGTCATTATTTCAGATGTCCTACTATATAAAAGTACTGAGAGAAGGCTCATAACAAAGGCACAAAGATTTTTTTTTATCTTTGAGAGAATGTCAGCATCTTCTGGTGCTCGTGTCTTATTTAGTCAGCCAGGCCTAATTTCATGGAAATTTGGAGAAAGCTGCACCTGCAGGGAGACTCCTGAAAATGCTCTGAAATTCAGCAGCCGATTAAATAAACACTATCAGCACAACTGCGAGTTACAGTCGTGTGGTGACGACAAAACCTCATTGACATTCCAATTCACGTGTAAGATTATATCTGCTTTGGCTCAAAAATGTCACTTTGTATATTTTTGAACTGCATGTTTCTGGGGACAGCAATGTCGGTCTGTTGGTTCAGCACTTTTGTCCAGACTGAAATATCTTGATAACTATTAGATGGATTTACATGATTTTTTTTTTTTTGCAAACATTCATGTCCCCAGGGAATAAATTCTATTGACTTTGATGAACCCCTTGTTTTTCCTCTAGTGCCATCACCAATTGAGATCTCTTTTAGACAACACTGTGAATACACATCCTTAATGACCCTTTTTGAAACTACCTTAGAGTCTGACTGTTTGCCACCTTGTCCTGATCTGGAAACTGAAAATCGTTCCTGACCATCACCACAAATCTTTCTATCTATGTCTCACCCCTCAAACTACTAGACAGTGAGGGTGAGAGTGTCATAAGCCTGCCTCTGACTCTGTCCTGCATAATTAATAGGCTGATAAACAATATAGAAACATATAGATACTTTATTCCTCCTAAACTGGAAAAATGTTGAAAATAGCTCATCTGCCGTGACATTGTCCCACAATGCCGTGACCCGGATTCGAACCGGGGTTGCTGCGGCCACAACGCAGAGTACTAACCACTATACGATCACGGCGAGCTACGACGAGCTGGTGAAAGTGTGTCGAATGGGTCTTGGTCACTTTGTGTTTATGCAATTTGGGTCTGTTGGTTCAGCACAATTGAGATGTTTGGTTTTGGTTGAACTATCTCTTTTAATCATGCTTGTTTATAATGCTCACTAGTTTCAGAGGAACCAAGAATGTCATGTTCGGAAAAAAAAAAATCACATGGTCTGCTGCAGCAAGCTTTGCACCCAAATCTGTTGGTAAACTTCTTTTATACATATCTTCTGAAGAGGTTCTGTCCAATGCAGCTGAACAACATGCTGCCATATGTCCCAACAACTGTCTACACTCCCCCTGTCTCTCACTCTCAACCGTCCTCTTCACACAAACCTTCACTCTGTGACCTACCAGAGAGGCATCTGCCTCTCTGTTTAAAAGGTGTCATTCCCACAATCTCCTCACACTGCAGCATCAACCGGCTGGCCCAAAGATATATGCAAATGCAACATAGCAGATCTGGAGGTGAGGCATATTAATGAAAGGCAAAGGATCATAATCAGCCAAAGAAGTGCGTCGTCCTTGACAAGGGACACCGCCGCATCTTCAAATGTTACTGAAGGTCAGCCGACAGCACATCACTGGAGACTGCTGAGGCTTCAGGCAACAGCTGCTGTGACACGTGGCTGCACGGACACACGCATGAGGTCTCGTGAACATGCAAGCATTCATGCATTTTGCACTTACAGACATCGTTCACCGTCACACACACATACACTTGTGCAGACAGTCGTGGCTGTGGAATGAAAGGGTCTGACTCATGAAGGCATGTGTTCATTATTATAATATAGTCAGCGTGGAAGCATCTTTTAGCTAGATTCTTACAGGCTCTCTCTGCTTCTTCATCTGGTTTGTAGAGTTCACCAGCTGACAAAAGACTTGCCTGGAACACTGAGGACAACAAGCCCAGTGTCCTCAGTGTGTGAAACACAAAGTCAGAGCACAGGGTCAACTGCAGGGCAGCATGGCGCATTGCAGCACTACAGCATGTGAGGAACCCACAGGAAGAAGGTCTTCACCCAGTTCAGTGCATGTGTCTGTTCCAGTCGAAGTGTCACTGAGGCGCCAAACCTCCTGCTGCAGAAAGGGTCATGTAAGGTGAAACTCTTCCATAGCTGCAACTGCCTGAAAGTTGTAACACTTCCTCAAAACAGTATCTAAGTATACTGGTGTGAGACTATGGTTACGTTGATAGCTTTAGAGCAGGGGTATTCAACTAAAATTTAAAGAGGTCCAGTGGGAGAACATTTCTTCATGCAAAGGTCCGAAGATCATAATGTCTAACTATATAATGTGATCTATATTTAAGTAGCCTAGTAGTTGTATCAACATCTGCATGCATTCAATACCTGTCAAATCAATTAAGGACAATTCGAAAACTTTTTGACGATATTTATTGTCAGGTAACATAGAGATGAACTTATGTATATGACTGCCGATATGCATAGTGTTCTCTCATTTACTAAATAAAAAAGGGCTGCATTTCAAAATAAGAAAATAAATACAATGTGAAAATTGTGTATGCTCAAACAAAGTGCTGAACTTCAGAGAAATAAAGTAAAGGGAGGAAATATCTCCCTTTGTTTTCTATATGTATCGCTATCTTTCTTTTTCTGTCTAGTGTCTCCTTATGGGCAACTTGACTCTAACTCTCTCATCTGTCTACACCGTCGAGTTGCAATATTTTCGGCCTGGAAGGCACAGACTTGATTGGCTGAGTGGTATCACTTGGAATGGTTTAACTCGCATGTAATTGGTTCATGTGTTTCCTTATATCCACTTAACCACTACTGTAAAGACTACAAAAGCTGCGCCGAGTTAAAATAGAAGCGTCAGATTTTAAATCATAGCCTTCTGCTTTGGTTATAGGTCCGGGTCCGTATGGCACAACTTCTGGGTCCGGATCCGGACCACGGTCCGCCTTTTGATGACCTCTGCTTTAGAGGAACACACAGACTATACACAAGGGAGGGAAAGCTGATGAGGAACAGGTGAAACTGATCAGTAATTACAAAGGCAGGAACCAGAGGGACATGAAGTGAAATAACTCAACACACCTGAGTACATACTCTTAAACATAAAACAGGAAATAACTGAAACCAAAACCAGCACAGATCTTTACTGGACTTTATCTGTTCATGTTTAAACACACAGCTACAGACACTCAAAAACACACACATCCCAGCAGAAAGTGTCATCAACTGTTCAGACGCTTTTCTGTCTTGTTCCTTTTATAGTAACTGTTTGGTGGAGAGGCCCAAAAATTCGATCATGCATTTTCTCTTGACTGAAGCCCTCCATATTTAGAGAGTCTATTTGTGGCAGTGTCTCTCCACAGTTGCCTTTGCCATGCCCTGAGGAGAGAGAGAGAGGGGGATTAATAAACCTCCCAGAGTATGCCTCGCTTAGTTTCCAAACTGCAGCAGAGCTGGCACTCACCGCCTGCAGTGCACAACAGTGCATGAACACGCTGATAAACTGGAATAGACACAGTGCAGAGGGCCGACATGTAACTGGAGGAAGAGATCGCCTGACCTGTGCAGTTTTGTTCAAATCCATCCTTCTTGCTGTGTCGCAGTCTTGGGTTCAACATCATCTGCTCTTTGTTGGTTACTGTGAGCATTATTAATCTATAAAAGCTCTGAACAAAAACATTGGTATAAACAAATATGATCAACTCCTGCCCCCCTCTATAATTAATAACATGCTGAAGAGTAGTCATAAGAGTTTATTTAAACAGTACATGAGGTAACAGATTTACATCTATAATTAGATTATTTCTGGGGGCATGCTGAAATTAATCTTTCATATCACTCTCCTCTTTCGAGGTCTTTTTTTTTCTCATATGAGACTGAGTTTAACATGCTGTATAGAGCACTGCATGTACTGTGTAATAGTGTCTTCATTGTGTTGAAGAAGAACATAATTCGCAACATTCACTGGCAGAGCTTGTAACTTTAACTCACTTTGGCGGGACATATTGTTTCAGCTGATTTCAAACTACACACAAAACACATAAAGACAGCGAGCTGGAGACAATTCACATTTTCACTTTTTTCAGAACTGAAGAATAATCTCTACATATCTCATATGCAGGTCAACAAACATGAAGGGCTTCGTGGTTCAGCTGGATCTGTAAAATAACTTCAAACTTGTGTTGCTCAGCTCTGCAGTTTAGAGTTTAAGACGAGTTATAACCTGTGACGTCTGGAACAACTCACAAAGCCTCTTAAACTTGCTGTTGTGTCCTCAAGCTGTAGTTTTATAAGCTGCTGGGGTTTGACATGAACTCATCAGTTGTCTCATAGAATTTACTTTTTGTTGCCACTAGAGGTCACTGTTTTATCAGGTTCATGTTACACCTGCTGAACACACAGTTGGACAGTTGAGGTTTCAAACAGTGTGGTTTAAGGAGTGGGATTAATAAGGGAGGTGCTGGGTGCGAAGACAAGGAATACAGGGCTGACAGCTTTGTGTGTAAGAGGGACTTAGAAATAAATCATGATGTGAATATTTTTTTAAATACTGACAACCTTTTTAATAATTGCAAGTTGTACAGTGAGGTTTTACGAGGCAACAAGACAAGAACAATGGGCAAGGGGCAAGGGGTAACAGTATTACAATGAAATTATCTATGCTGTGGTGTTTCAAAATTATGACATAAGCAAATGAGTACTATACTGTATGAAAATGTACTTCTGTAACTGTAGCTGCCAAATATTTATGTGCATGCTCTCAGAATTATTATAAAATAATGGAGAATAGTGAGGCAGTATTATAAAATACTTTAAATCTGTTGTATTATAATGTGTTCTGTTGCAGATGTACTTACCTACAAAAATCTGCCAAATCAATTTAAAATATGGGATACAAATATGTAAAATTATCATTATTTCACTGGAAAAAAAAACCTTGGGTTTAAACTTGTTCAGCACCACAGAGAGAGAGAGAGAGAGAGAGAGAGAGAGAGAGAGAGAGGGTCCCACAATGCCGAGAGAGACGTCAAACACAGGTGTAATCAATTACATTAACCATGGCTGACATTAACCTGTTTGCTGATTCACAGTCATGACTTACCGGGACTTAAGTGGAGTAGATGCATCATTAATGTTGTTACCAACACATGTGCTTTGACAAGTGAAAATGTCTGCTGTGAATATTTGAAGAATTTCAAAGGCATGTGAAAGAGTCTGTGTGTGTTCCTTTTCAATTTGTTTGTATATTGCACTGTAAAGTTTTTTACTGTGTCAGTGTTGAAAGTGACCAAGGAAAACTGGACAAAGCATGGAAATGTAGAGAGAGACAGAAAGAGGAGCATCACATTTGAGGACGGTGCAGCAGTGCAGCCTACTGGTTGTTTATTCATCCTCCCTGATCATCATGTTTCTATATGTGTGTTGCTGATAGACGCTGAAACTTCATGAATTTTGTACAACTGGCACTTGTTTGTTATTCAGGTTATTATTATACAGACATGCAGTAGATGTCGTATATAGAGAGTAAACAAAAGTTACAATATTAAGTCATATTAAGTACATTTAAAGTGTAATTACTCAGCAGGTTTGAAGTGAAGGCTGTGGATCAGAAGATGTTGAGCAAGAGCTAGTATAGGACGTCGCCTACAAAACCTCCACTGCACCATGGAGACCTGGAGGGAGGACAGACCACATACATACACACGAGAGGCAGAACTCAAGGACGCCATTCACACAAAGAGGCACGAGGTGCTGAGACAGGATGAAGCAAAAAAAAAAAAAAAAACATCATTCAAGAACAGTTGTGGAAAAAAATGGAACTGCATGGAATTTAGTTTGTGTGTTCCACCTTAACCTCCAAGTGGCCAAAGGAATTTGCACAGCCATGAACACAGAAATATATCAAACTATGCCAATTTAGCTCTGCTGGAGTGCAAGGATTTTGAAATTTCCACCACAGAACCTACACACAGTGGCTGATTTTGGGAGGTCCAGTCTGCTGTATCTAACAGTCACATTAAGGCTGAAAGGCTCACTTTCAACATGTGGGATCTGGAGAGCGAGAAGTGCACCACAAAACTGCAGACACAACATTACAGGAACTGCAAGGATGCCATCTATCCACAAGGTGTCAGAAAATCCCATCTGTTTGAATGAAGTGCTATAGAGAACATACAACACATACAGACAGAAAAGTCAGCATTATACACTGCAGCAGGTGAGGACGACCCCAGTGAGAACATTAAAGACCTGTGCTCACAAGGTTTCCCTGAGAGGAAGCAAACAGCCAACATGACACAAACTAATGTCATTTTCCACTCACACAGACAGTACACAGCCCTCCACTATCAGGCTATCACGAGCCATAGCCATTTTCTATATTCAATCATAATTTTCAGAGGATTATCTATTTTAGGATGAAGCTCCTAAAGTAGTTTGCTTTTTGGTGACATGAATTTGGCACATTTTCATTCAAATATGACACAGTAAATGTACTGTTGAAATGGAAATACATGCAGTAGTACAATGTGTATGAGTCCTTCCTTGTTTGATTTTCTTTCATTTAGGTGTTTTAAATTTTCCACAGTAACAGGAAACCTTCTCAGTGTGAATCACTGACTCTGGTGATTGCTCTCTATGACCACATAACTCAGTATGCATTTTACAGAACGAAATGTTTTATGATGTTCCAATATTGCCAAATGACAATGCCTCTGAGCACACTGTCACATCCAAGAGTGGTTTCAAATCAGAACAGTAATTGTAAGAATAGTCTTTGCCTATATACATCATTAAGCCATTGTGAGTACATTGTGAGACCAAAACCAATTTTGCAAATATACTTCAAATACTTCTACTGCTATTTTGGGAACATAACCTATATATTTCAAAGCTCTTTTCATTACCTTTCTGATCCTGTTGAGTTTTGGTAGCGTGTCATAGTTGTCATATGCCATAATTACTTTACACTTTCTGCAGAATACCAGTGTTGTTCAAACCATTTTTTTTCCCAAATTCCAGTTCTGTTTCCCAGTATTATACTTCATGTGTTGTTGTTACCCATGCTGTCTTGCTTTCTTTCACTTCCACATTTAAGCATCAGAAGAATCCATGCTTTTTTTATAAGCATCTGATTCATACAGTGAAATTTCACTGCAAATGGCAGGCTGAATTATAACATGTTCCAGTTACAGTACAAACACTTTTGAGGTCAAAAATAAAGAGGGATGTCAGAAAAGAAAGGAGATGTGGTCAGAATCTTCTACTGAATTAACACAAATTATGGTTTTGTGTTG
Source organism: Centropyge bicolor (assembly GCA_037975185.1). Classification (NCBI taxonomy): domain Eukaryota; kingdom Metazoa; phylum Chordata; class Actinopteri; family Pomacanthidae; genus Centropyge; species Centropyge bicolor. The sequence continues at coordinate 17,097,882 of JBBMOC010000001.1, read as the reverse complement.
TTCGTGATCTGGAGCACTTCCATTGAATCAACTTAGTTTGTAGCATTTTTGTTTTTGCATGTGCATGTGTTTGGAATTTGCATCATTTCCGATTTGCATCACTTGTTTAATTTACTTGTGTCTCGGCTTTTTGCAGCACATTTCTGTTGTTGTAGTATCTGCTGAGACGTTCTCAATGTGACCTGATGACTGATTTTCAACACTTGAAGTACAAGAGGTGCAAATTGCAGGTGAACTAACAAAACAAAGTAAAAAGAGAATACTAAGGAAAAACATAATATGCATGTTCTGATCCACATCAGATGACACTCATTATGCACAATGTTGATCTACTCTTTTTCTGAGTGAGACAGACATGCAGAGAAATGATTCCTGTGTTTGGCACATGTGCAACAAATTATCAAATCTATATTAATTTATCACTAACATGCTTTCTTCAGATAGAAATAGACACCAACTTTAGATTAATCACTGATCTTTTCATTAACATTATATTAAATTAAATTTTGGTTTTAGGACATGTTGTTAGGATGAGCTACAGAACAGGGACCATGTGCCAGATTCAAACACACAACATGAGTGTTCCTCCTGCTGGGCAGCCAGTCTGTCCCTTCTGGTTCACGCTTGTAGATTGAGGAGACTTTTGTCCAAACACCCTCATCACTAAAAACTCAGGCTTTAAGATTGGATTTCTCAGCTCCAATTTTCTTATATATATCATGTGAGTGCCTTCACTGTATCACAGGGAGGACAGTGTCCATTCTGTCACCAAGACACTGACAAGTAAACACAGCTATTTCCCTCTAGTGTTCAGAGGCTAACAGTGACAGCACAGACGTGTTGGATCTCAGTTCGCTGGGCTTGCCGTTTCATCTGCCAGGTCCTGATGTGTGCTGGCAGCCCTCCATGATCACATTTCACCCTTCAGTGAACACCAGGGGTGGAGCACAGCACCAACAACAGCAGAAGCTCTGGAAGCTCCACAGTGTTGCTTCTCATCTGTTCAGGTCCCAGCGAGGTTGACAAGCTCGCTTTCAAAGTCTATCAGTTACACATTACTTTCTCCTCATGCTTAAAACTGGAGCTTTTATTGTGTTGTTGTTATAATGATGTTAGGTGGCTGGGAATTACCCATTGTTATTATTATTATTATTATTATTATTATTATTATTATTATTATTATTATTATTATTATTATTATTATTATCATCATTAATGATTCAGGTAGTTTTACACTGTTCATACAATATTTCTGCCAAATGTTTGTACTGGCTCACAGTCACCTGTGTATAAATCATGTTATATGAGTCACACAGTTAAGCACACACACAAACAGGAAGCTATAGTTTGTTGTCAAGGACACATTATTTCAAACCCCACATTGTCTATGTCTGTCGCACCTGAGTGCTGTGTAATTCGTCTTTATTAAGTATGGTCTGAAAGGATCACATATAGTGAAAACATATGTGTAAGCAGCAGCTACAGAATTGCACATTTCAGCTGGGAACATTTACCTGAAAAGTGACATCACTGTAATTTATTCTGCAGGTTTGAATGTGGATGTGTTTCTGTGCGTCTAAATAAATGCTCAGTGATAAAAAGCCACTATTGTTTGAAAGTAGTGTTTGACTGCAGAGTATCGGCTATTTCAACTCCTGCCTGATTCAGTGAGTCCCAATCAGTCCCAATGTGTTTTCTCCACATTCGTTAAATATCTTTTATTTTCACTGCACATGAATAAGATGAAGGTCAAACAGTCTCTAAAGTCCAAAACTGTCTCCTTCAGTCTGTCAGAACAGAACAACCCCTCAACCAAATTACTTGCAATATAAAATCCTGCTCTCAGTCACATACACTTGCAGGGGAACTTTTTTTAAGGCAGATTTTTTTAAGGCTTAAAGTGTTTAGTGGTCTTTAATGGCCATCTTAATTTAAAGCCATTTCATGTGTTGTGCCAATTTGCACTTTAGGCCACTAGAAGGCATTGCATCCTTGGAGATGGATCAAATCATGTGATGTCTTACTTTTTATTTTCTCACTCAAAAAACAAACAAACAAAAAAAGCCAGTTTGTCTCATATCCAAAATATATTTGTCAAAACAAATGTCATGCATGCCCAAAATAAACTCAGTGATGCAAGATTATACAAAATGAATCATTTTGTACTTGTCTCTAATTTTGCCATTCAAATTAAAACTACAACTACGGTGTTCCCCAAAACATGCGCTATGGACACAGTCAGACTTTCCTTTGAGAGAAAAGTATCTGCTTCATACTGACATGAGGCTTTATCAGGACAGAAATTTCCAAATCTCCAAAAAAATCCAAACATTAAAAACAGTGTCAATTCTCAAGTAGAAATGCTATGTTTACTACCAGCTCAGTCAGACATTGTCCTGAGCTGTTAGTTTGTTGGACAGGCCTCACAACAGAGGCGTTGAGCAATGCATATTTGACAGTTGGCACAGCGGATGTGTGTGTGTGTGTGTGTGTGTGTGTGTGCGTGTGCGTGTGTGTGTGTGTGACTGATGTGCATAATTTGAGCTGCATGAATAGTTAATTATTTGTTTTTTCTGTATTTTGTCAGGCTTTGTGGTTGCACTTCATTTTTTGGTGTGGTGTTTTAGGTGGTGTTTTAAAGTCCAGGATTTGTTGACGGAAATCTGATTTTTTCAAATTTTTTCACACATAGTATGAGCTGCACAGATCCTGTCATATTGTAACTGTGATGTAGGAACTCCACCATTTGTGACATATCTCCTTAGAGAGCACCAATATGCCAGCAAGGCTAAAATTAGCATTAGGTAATTATCACCCCTGAAGCATGTTCCTATAATGCTACATGAAGGATGAGATTAAAGGCCAGTGACAATGTGAATTCAAATCTTCACACCATTTAAATGCTCTGGTCTCTGGCCATTGTGCACATTTGTTCGCTGCCATGGACACGAAATTCAACTGAATTCATGTGATTAAATACATCTGTGTGTTTCCTGCTACGATAAGTCAGAATGTCTGCCTTGGAAAATGGTCAGCATCAAAACATAAGGCCAAGAAAATTTGAAGAGGTGAACATAAAGCACCAAAGGACAGAGGATGTCTGAATTTGGACCAAAAATAGAGATGGTGTTTGACTTGTGGAGAGCACAGACTGAACCTCACCTGGACCCTCAGCACCGGCTTCATAGCCAAGGAAACCAAGGCTGACAAAAGCCCAGCTCTCACCCCAAATCAAATTATGTTCTGCAGAGGGACTCTCGAGAGCATCCTGCTCCATCACTGCCTGGTTTGGAAATTACACCATCTTCAATTGTAAGACTGCAGGAGATAACGAGACAGATAGCTGAGAATATCATCATGCCCTCCATCACATCACCCTCCTGCTTTCTTCCTGCTAACACAGCACGTTATACTTACATTCACAGCAACTTATGTTTAAATTGAATTTGTTAAAATTATTTTAAAAATATTATATTATTATAATTTTATATTAAATTGGCAGTGTACTGTTTGCACAGTTTAGTCCTACAGCAGATCATCTTTACATTTACCACAGTTTTTAATTATTTAAACAGTTCTTTAAAAAATTTACAGTTTTTACTCGTCTTGCACTGTCTCTATTTTTTTTGTTGTTTGTTTTGTTTTTGCACTTTTTTACACATGGTTGCACATGTGCACTTTATGTTGCCTCTTGCTATGTAGGCCCTTGTGTCGTTCTGTGTAGTACTATGGTCCTGGAGGAATGTAGTTTCTTTGTCACTGTGTACTAGTTATATATCAGTGGTACAATAGTATATAATATAGTATGGTATAGATTACCAGTTAATCAGAACTCAGCCATCACTGATGTCAATATTTAAAGCTGAGTCTTTCATAAAATGTGTAACCTATGTTTATTCCTTCATAAACATAGGTCACACAAAGTGTTCATCCAGCAAGCAGTCATTCAGGACAAGTAACTCAAGCATACACACCCGAACTCAATCAACACTATGTTGTCCAGGCATAAACTGTAAACTGAAAACAGCCTGTAATAATCAGCTAATTCAGGATCAACACATGAATAGGAGTTTTTTTATGGTGTGGTGGCAGAAGGTGTATGAGAAGAGTCTTTACGAGCAGGTAAACCTTCTGCAATGCTGGAGGAAGCACGCTGGGACATTCCTCTGGAGTCCATCCAGGGGAGGATTCAACACTCCAGGGGGTACTGCCCCCGCTGCCTGGCCAGGGGGAACATCGCGTGCTATGTGTGGATGACATTTTATGGCCTCATATAGACAAAACCTTGAACCCAAAGAAGAGAATAGGATGTGAACAGATATTCACAGTATGCTTTAAAGTACTGTGGTAAAGCACTGTACAGTACTTTGCTTTTGATGCGAGTATTCTCCCCTGCACAACATGTTTTCACTCAACACACATCATGAAATGAAACCTTTGAACTGAATGTGGAATTTTTGTTTTCTGCCATACTTGTGCGATTTGTAGTGATCGCAGTAAAGTGTGTCGCAAGACAAGATATTTCTTAAAAGTCCCACAATGGGAAAATTTGCAGAAAATGAGCTCATCTGCCGTGACATTGTCCCACAAGGCCGTGACCCGGATTCGAACCGGGGTTGCTGCGGCCACAACGCAGAGTACTAACCACTATACGATCACGGCGAGCTACGATGAGCTGCTGGTACAACATATGTGAGTTCAGTTTGTAACAAGTGAAACATGTGGTCTATGTTTTCTGATGGCCTCGTCATCTGAAGAAATTCTTAATTTAGATGAAGAATGTGTGTTTGACTTGTTATGTAAGAGGTTTGCACAGATTAGTGAGTGATTTTGTCCTTATCATTTCGAGAAAGCGGTGGAAAAAAATTGGGATGTGAACAGTGTGGTGGGAGCTACGGAGCACAGGGGCCAGGAATGTGTCCGCACTAATCCCCAGTGAGGGACAGAAGATGTTTTAGCAGATCTCCTCTGGTCCACATGAGTGGCCCTGGTGTCTGATGTTCCCACAAACTCCGGAACTGGATAAAGAGGGGCCGACGCCTGTTTGCTTAGCACCAGACTTTCACACTGACAAGAGGAACTCAACTAAATAATCGACAACAATGCCAGCAGAGATGGCTACAGCCCTTCCTCTGCCGATGGTATGCTAAGACATCACAAAATATCAAGAGAAGAATGTCAAGCCATGCGGAAGAGGGCTGCACGTTAAAGCTTCATGCCAACAAATGGAGGAATAGGTAAAGAGTAAAGATTTAACAGCTTTACATGATAGTAAGGCAAACTGAAAAGAAGACCCATTGTTTCCGACTAAACTGATGTTTTCCTTTGCTTCATTTAGAAATATGAGAGATGTTTAAGCTCCAAGACAAAGCCACTATCTTTTTTTAAAAAAATTCTATCAAGATCCCTTCCACCTTCTTAATTTGTGTCATTTTGACCAGCAATTTCCCAATTATCATTTATTAGTGTAAACTATAATTCTTGTTCATATGATTTAAATTACAAAGTAATTATAAAGGAATTTTGGACTTATTTTATGGTAAAATACGTGTAACCAAACTTCACTGATATCTTCCCATACTAATATGAAAATGTTTTGGATTGCTTTTAAATGAGTCTGCTCAAGAATTGAGTCAATTCGTCAAAAAAAATTTTTTTTAAGTCGCGAGAATATTTGAATTTGTCTCTTAGACATTGGAGTCGTGATCCTGACTCGAGGATCTGATGGGAACCGTGTTGTGGAAAGTCCGGAGCAGCACAGCGTGTGCTAAGCCAGGAAGACAGCTGACTCAGCACCTCCCCTGTTGTCTGTGTGCTTGCTCGACAATGTCTTTATCCCCGGCGACAGAATACAGCCTCAGGCACCAAACATCCCTCAAAACCTTCTGAAAATCCTCATCCCAGCCTGGGCCCTGGAATTCCTACAGACACCCCTGATCCTGATCCAGATCCTGATCTCTTCCTCTTCCCACAAAAAAAAAAACAATCCTGAGAGAGGAGCTCATACAACAACATAGGCTTATTTTATTCATGCACTATAGGTATATAGGTGTTGATTACACAGGTAATATAGGTAAAGTTAGCATTAATAATCATGACCCAAACTATATGTTCATTGTCTTTCGTGCCACCCTTAACCTTTGGGTTCATGATGGCTTGTGATCCCACAGAACCCACTGCTGCATATGTGAAAATGAAATCAGTTTTCTTTCCTCCAACTATCTTTTCTTTTCTTCTGGCCATATTTTAAACACAACTTGTAGGAGAGTGTGTAAGAGGTAACCCAAATTTTCTCTTTGTTACAAACCTGGCTTTCACATCTGATAAAGGTAAATTTAATGTAATGTAATGTAGTTTAAATGAGCTCAACCTTAAAAACTTATAGCAACATACACATCAATGCAGTAGTAATGTTCATCCAAAACATCAGACATAATAGTAACAGGAGCAGTTTACTGCACAAGGAGTACTTTAACTTTTGATACTGTAAGTATATTTTGCTGATAATACTAATACTACTTTTGCTTAAGTAAGGTTTTAAATGCATGACTTTTACTTGTAGATTGCTTAAGTACAAAGTACAACACCATTCTCAGGTTCAGTGTCACATAAATGACATGCCGGTATATTTTTTTTTTAAAAAAGATATTATTCTCACAAGTATTGTATTTCAAATGTTGGATGCTTCCTTACTAAACTCTCACATCACTTGGATTACACAATAAAATTTTACTAAATATGTTGACACCATCATTATTACTTCATTTTAAACTAGTGATTCTTATTGTCTGAGTGAGGACACAAACTGGGCTACAGGCCTGTTTTTGAGTTGATACATTAAAACATATCAAGGTCTGATAGTCTGCATAGTGTATCTGCAAATACACTATGCATAAGTGACTAGTGACACAGACGAGCTTAGTCACTGTGGCTGCTCTGATTCAGCTGAACACATGCACAGACTCGTCCGAAGGTAATCACGGCATGGGCTGCTCCGCTCTGTTCTGCTTCAGGCCCGTGAGTGCTGCAAACCTGCTTTCCCACACCTGCCCGAGGTGCACGCCGTTCGCCTCTGTCCTCTGAGAGACAGAGAGAGGGGGAGAGATAGAGGGATCCAGAGCAAGACGAAGAGCCACAAAGGAGGTGAGAGAGACAGAGAGAGAGAGAGAGAGATGGAGACAGAGAAAGACATAAGGAAAATGGAAGAGAGAGAGAAGCCTGCATACCAGAGGGGCCCACGACACAATACTACACTTCACACACAGTCTCGTTAAGGCTTTATGATCTCCAGAGGGAGAAAACAGGCGCAGTGATCTGAAGTTCTTTGCTGAGAACGGGGGGGGGGGGCACATGCCACTGCCTGCACCTGTACACTCACTGACTCCACATATCAGCATGAATAATGATACACAACTGTGGTAGTCTGTGGAACACTTTGCAATAGGATACGTAATATGTGATGATCCTGAGGTTTTGTTCCTCACATCATAATTTTAAAGGCATACTTTAGGAAAGAATTGAAGATGCACATAGAAAATAGTTTGTTTGTGCAACTGAAAGAGGAGCTATTTCCTTCTACCCTCTGCTTGGGCCCCAGCAGGGGGAAAGGGGAGAGCGAGTGGTCAACAGAGGTCTTTCTAGGAGCAGCTGAATACCAGAGGAGCTGACAGGTATGTACATATTGGAATGTGCTTCTCAGCCACACCTGTGGGGAACACACCCGCCAAGCCTGGCTTCTCTCATCCCACTGGCTGATCTCCCCATGATTGACAACTGGAAGAACTATTTGGCTGCAGTCCACAATTGCCAGGGGGCAGGTATGGCAAGTTCTCAATATGAACCAATGGCAGCTGCAGAAATCCCTCCGAGCCAGGCGGGGCTGCAGTGAAATAAAACTCATCAATGGGGTGTGTCTCAAAAGTTTGTCAGCAGTCAAACAGCGAAGGGCTGCTGCTGCAGGAACCCACTTTGGCTGGTTAAAGCTTAACCAGTTCCTCGCTGCGTGTGGATCCGGACGGTTCTCAGCTGGCAGAGGTGGTCGAGAATCCACGACGGGCGTACCTCTTCTGTGGCTGAATGACGGAAGTGAATCGAGAGATCTCATCTGCTCCGACCTCCAATGCTGCTCTTTCATGGCCGGGACCTCAGACAGGAGATGGATGGCGGCTTCAGGCGGTCCATGGTTGGGGACTTTCAACCTCTCAGGACTCTATAGGTCCTTCATCACAGTGCGAGAGAGATGTAACAGCTGGTTCTGTGGTCGCTCACATCTCCTTATCACTTTTCCAGCCCAGCTATAGATTCTGTATCCGTTGGACGGAGAACTGATAAGGGCATGTGCATGACATAACCTACAGTTACTGGAGACACCTGAGTCAGCGAGGCCTCGGGTAATTAAGTCATTCAGTTGATAATTGGTGATCATGTTGAAGGGCGCTATTAGTTTTTGTGCGTATTTGGTTGCATTGAAGCTATAAATTACTTCTTAGGTGGATGAATAGAAGTGTAATTTATTGCTTTCTAATGATGACAGACTTAAGAAAATAAGAGCGTTTGCTTTATATCAACTTTTAAGTGCCTAATAGAAACGTAAGTACCAACATGCATATTTAGGTTGGACTGCATTCTATCTTATGATTCATCTATAATTAAAAGATCAGCTTTTAGATGATTTAGTGCTGGATACACTGAGTCATACTTTACATCCAAGGACTGAAAAGTGGAAAGGTTTGTTTTTGCTTTTCTGTCGGTGGATTCCCTTCAGGCGACTCTGAGCACACCTGGTTTTAAGTTATATTTCCCAGAAACATGACACAAAGCAACTATGCAGCTTTCTGTTGTGCATTTCTCTGAAAAGGTCAGTGCACAGGCAAGGCCGGTGTTTGGCACGAACACCAGTACGCAAAACAGTTATTGTACAGTTAATGTGAGGGGGAGTGACACTTTCAAAAATAGCATTCAGAAAAATTGGTTCATTCAATTTATAAACTAGATGAGGCTGTAGTAAACTCGGACACTCACTAACATGATACAGCATGACTGGCATATTCCATTAAAACACACTGAGGATGATGCAACTCCTGAAGGGGAATATAAAAAATTAGGTGAGTAATGTCAATATGAGGCATGCCAACATACTGAGACGATTCTCACACCCAGAAACATACAGCCTTGACATTTCTACACTTTAATTACAGCTCAATAAGTGGGTAGTTTCAAACAGAAGAATATGTCTCATACTTAACATACTGCACAAGAATAAGCGTGTTGGTACAAAAAAAGATGGATCAACATCAAACGGAGAGACAGGAGTGTTAAAATTCATATGAACATCTTGCTATGAAACATAAGATCTGTGCAAAGTTGTTGACTCACGGCAAAAAAAAATAATTTTAAGAATTGGTGTGAGGGATGTTTTATTCTTTCAAATGTCTGAGCTTTTTCAACGAATTCCCTTTCGTTTCATTTAAACTTTATTTAAAAGAGCTCTCGAGAAACTCTTCTAAACAGTTAAGCTTTCAATAAGGAGCTTGGACTGGCATCCTCTATTCTCCCTGTGTATTAACCCAGAAAGGTGCTGATAACCAGTTCACAGAAGCCTGGATTCTCTATTTGTTTCTGTTGGTGCTTATGGGACGATAGTTGTAATCGATGTAGATATTTTTTTCTCAATTAAATCCTTCAATCTTCTGTATATACATAAGCAAGAGTTTTAGTTAGTGCACCTGCTTTTTAATAACTTAAAAAAGAGTTGCTTTTAATCAGACGTTTATTGCCAGAAGTATTACATTGCTGATGGTTTTCATGATACATTTCTGTACTGTTCATTCAAGTTTAATTAACAAAGGCACACAGTTCAATTCTCATGCCAACCAATGAAAGCAACAAAACACCAAAATAACATTGTCGTGGTACAACAAACAGCAACCACTCTGTAAAGACCAACACACACACACACAGGAGGGCACTCAGTAAGCTGATGAGTCTTCTGGATCCACTGGCTTCTACCTAACTGCTCTCTGCCCCTGAGGCATCCACTCCCTCTCTCTACACCTGGTGGAGGATCCTCTCTCCTCTGAAGTGCAATAATCTTCTCACCACTTGTTGACACAAAAGGCCACATCCCATAAAACTTCAGCACTACTTCAACACAGTCTACTTTTTCAATAGGCACATAAATAGGCTCCTTGTAGTGTTTATGTTGTACTGTATGTTGTCAATTGTTGTAAGGTGCCATGAATAAAAGCAGTAGTCTGAGGACTTACGTGTCTCGTGGAATTTGCAGTTAAAATCATATATGAGCCTGTCTGGCTCTCGTGTTCGTATTCAAAAATCAATAAAGCAAAGTTAACTGTATGAAAGTAATTGCTCATTGAAATACAAACAATCACCTCAGATTGTAGATTAAAACATAAGTATGGCCTTATTTTGATAAGGATATAGGAGCATATCATAGATATACACTGAAGCACAAATGATAATGCAGAATATGTAGGATATAAAGACAAAGCAATACACCTCATTTTAATATTCAATCAACTCACTGGAGTCTGAGATAACTTAGTGCAGTTTCTTCCAGAATTCACACACAAACTAGTGAAATCATTCTTATTAATGTATTGCCCTTATGCATTAGGTAATAAAAGTGAATCACTCTGTTTCATTCACCTGCATAAACAAGGACACCACCTCCGGGATGAGGAATTGGTGATAAATGCAGGGCACCCTGTTGTGTTTAAGCCAGACCAACCATGGAAGCACTGAGGTCCCACAGCTTCTTGGCTGCAGCATCATTCAGGGCTTGCGGTGCAGGTTTTTTGACGGCACAGTCACTGTATGATAGAAATAAAACAAGGGGGAAAGTCAGATAAAGAGTGATCTAATCTGATGTACAATTGCTAAACAGGGTGTGGATTAAAGGAGAAAAAACATGCAAAGTGAACTGAATTCCACACAGCTGTTTAAACTATCACTCAGTAAATGAGGCTCATCTTCATGGTCAGGTGGGTTTCATCACAGATGTACTTGCCTGTAGTAAAGGCCACTGGAGCTTGCCAGGCTCTCGTCCACAGCGCAGTAGATGGTGGTCTGAGCTCCTTCCCAGGGACTTTTGATCATCCTGAAGAATGGCATGAGTAAGACCCTTTTCCACAGGGCTAAAGTAGGGAAGAAGTGGCGGCCTAACTCAGTGCGGATGACCCCGGGGTGAAGACTGTAAACTGTCACACCAGTGCCTAATGAGAGAGATTTATCACATAGAGTGTTATTTGCAATACATGAAACATTTACACAGACTATTAATACTTTGAGAGAGACAAAGACACAAGAACTCCAAGGCAATAACAGAAGAACAAAAAAACTAAAATGAGAGTTGCATGACATTGACTTTATGTTAATTAAAGGAAATGCAGGGTATCTGATAATTAATAACAGACAGTACACTTTTTGAGCAACGCTGTATTCTTGGGATGTACTATACATTGGACACTGACCTTGTAGTCTTGCAGCCAATTCTCTCCCGAAGAGCACGTTGGCCAGTTTGCTTTGGCGGTAACTCTTCTCAGGACTGTAGTCTTTATCAAGATTGATGTCATCAAAGTATATATTGCCTGCAAGAGAAACCAGCATGGTCTTTGAACAGAAGCCTCATTTTGAACTCTGGAAATTATTATGTAAGTTAATTATTATGTAAGTTTTATCCTTTACAGCTGTCATTAAACTCAACCATGGTGGAGTATCACTTTAAGGGAAGCAAAAGATAAGGGACACAATATAAACTGTGACATGATCAGACCAGAGACTAAAAAGATGACTAAAACCCCCTGTTCGACAATCACAGGTGTGTTGAAAAACTAAAATGACCAAACATTTCCTCTACCTCTCTCATGTGCCAGGCTGGAGACGATGACAATGCGACTTGGAGCTGACTTCTTCAGCATGTCCAGAAGACAGTTAGTGAGGAGAAAATGTCCCAGATGGTTGACACCAAACTGCATCTCAAAGCCATCCTCGGTCTTCCACTTGGGACACATCATGATACCTAATAATCAAAAATTTGAAGTCAGTTTTTTCTTATTAAAGTTGGAAGAGGATAAGTCTAATAAATACATATATATGCATGATGTTTGTTTGATTTTTACTGCTGCTGAGTGAGTAAGGGTGAACCACTGCAAAATACCTGCATTGTTGATGAGGATGTCCAAACGGTCCTCATTCGCCTGGATATCTTTGGCTAGGTCTCTGACAGACTGCAGCGAGTTGAGGTCCAGTTTCTTTACCACCACGTTGCCATTTCCACTACGCTGCCGGATGTCATCAGCTGCAATCCGGGCTCTGGTCATATCTCTGCAGGCTAGGATCACTCTGGCTCCTATACAAAAAAAAGACACAGCATCAGTGTAATTAAACAGTAATAATGGAAGAAGTATTGAATTAGTCATGGTAGCAGTCAATTAAGGTATATCCAAAGGCACTCTATAGATGACAAGATAAGCTTTGAGTTTTTCAGTTAACTTTAGTTAGAATTGGATTTTTTAAATTCATTTAAACGACAGACAGGGTTTGACAGAGACAGAGGTGGCAGCCCTAATCTCCTCAGACAGGTCATTCCAAAGTCTAGGAAATGAAAAGCAAAGGCCCCATCACCTTAGTGTATCTGGATCTTGGGACATCAGGGAATGACAGATAATGCGCAATTAAAGTATAATAGTTGAAGGAGCAATTTCCTTAGTTTGATTATTTTATTTTTATTAATTTATTATTTTTGTTTTTTGGGTCACCACTGGGGGCACTATAAGCATGGCAGGCAATAAGTATATCCAGGTGTTTGACTCAGGTGAGGCACCAGGAAGGTGCACGCACACACACACACACACACACACACACACACACACACACACACACACACACACCAGAAGCAGAGCAGAAAGACAGCATGTGTTAACGTCTATGTTTGCTGGTTAAAAGGCTGCTAATAAAACCATCTGTGAAACGTGAATCTTGTCTGGAAAATGCTTCATTTCTGTGCGAGTACACCTAAACAACCTGGTGCCTCTGTGGCCTCTTTGGAAGTTTGAATTTTGATTTCTTTCTTGAGTTTTGAATTTTGACAAATGGCCACTACAATAGTATATAATATCTATTAGGCAACATCAGTTAATTGGAACCCCACCATCATAGATGTTAATATTTAAACTGTAACAAAAGTAAGCATGAACACATTCCTGGATCTGAGGAAGCAGGCAGGGAGATAGGGCAACAAAAGATCTGATAAAGAACTTGGGGCGACGCCTCTCAGGGCGTTCTAAGTAATCAATAATAGCTTGAAATTAATGATGAACACATGGCAGAGAGCAAGGAATCACAGTAGTCCAGTTATGCATAGAAATGCTCTAATCCTTGAAATGTTTCTGAAATGGCGAAATTCGGCCTTAACCATTGACTTTACATGTTTATCTAAGCTGAGGTTTTAATCAAAAATGACACCAAGATTTGTGCAATGCTGAGTTATTGAATGGGACAGAGAATCAAGGCTGTTTGATATTTGCACTTTCTTTATCTTTGATTCTTATCGCTTTAACTACAGCAATATCTGGCCCAGGGAAGGAGGACCAGTGCCACACCTCAATGTTACACAGCATTCTTAGGTTGGATCTACTGTTATTAAGCAAAAGCAAACAATGAAGCTCCAGAAATTTTAATCTCTGTGTTGAAAGTCTCAGAGGCGACCAGATTTTAGAATATACTATATAGTTTAGTACAGCAATACAATACAGAATATCAAATATAATAAACCATGAGTATAGTATAGCATAATGCTGACAAAGACAACAAAGTGCAACTCAAAAACAGCAAAGGCAGAACAACACTGGGTATAAAAAACACTGTGGGTCTCACCTCGTTTGGCCATATCCAGGGCCGTCTCCTTCCCAATGCCAGTGTTGGCTCCAGTGATAAGGACAGTTTTCCCATCCAGCTTGGCCTTGCTTCGACACACTCCACCAGCCAGCCACTTACGCAAGGCCAGCACGCTTGTCCCTAACAGAAAAGAAAATGTTAACACTGTTATTAACATGTTAACAGCAATATCACATATGGCTCGCTAGATAAATCCAAAACAGACCACAATGAAAATCTTTTTACATAAACCTGTAAACAACTAGAAAGTTTGTGGATTAGACATTTCTAGATCAGCAGCCACAATGAACGTCTGTGTCAGGATGAAACAAATAAAAGACAAGATAATTCTTCATTGATCCCCCATAGAGGAAATTTGGACGTTGCAGCAGCACAAGCATACAAATAGACAAAAGTATAAAGTATATAAATTTAAAAAAAGAAAAGAAAAGGTATATACAAATGGTATATACAACTAGTACAAAGTGGAATCAAAAGTGACTTAGTGGATAAGGTCACATTTCAATACAGCAGCAAATGTAAAAACGTAATATGAAAGATAATACAGCATAATAACGACAAAACCAGCAGAATTATTAAGGAGAGTGAGCAGTGTCCTGAGTGCGACAGACAGTGTGTGTGTGTGTGTGTGTGTGTGTGTATGACACTTAAACACAGACATCTTCTGCCTGAATATATAATATATGAAGTATATATCATTAATTTCAACCTCACTAACAAAGTTTCACTTACAAAGTCAGTTAACGGCTTTTGCATTGGAATTAAAGGAAACGTGGAGAGGTACAAAAACACAGCTCACACGACATCCTTATGAGAAAAGAAGCGATTTACCTGCAACAAAAAAAACTATGAGACCTGTCGTATGACTCTCCACAAAGTTTCTCACCACATCTACGTATTCTTCCATCTTGCTGCTAGCTGTTGACCGACTGTAAAAAAAAAAATACAAAGATTATCGCTAAATTAATATCATAAATGTCCTTTTAAAAAAAACAATACGTGTTGGATAAAACGTTAAATAGTGTCAAAACCTCTAGAAGAAGCTGTTATCTCCTTGTCTTCCTTCTTATTGACCCAGTGACTGCAGGGATGCGTCAATGAGGTGAAAACTTAGATTACGCCACGGACTGGGAGGTTTCTTCTTCTACTACTACTACTACTACTGCGTCTTCTTATTCTTCTTCTTCTTGGTTGGCATCCAGCTCATTACTGCCACTCTGTGCTCCGGAGTGTAGCTCAACCGTACTCCCAGTTTCTGTTCTCATGGATAGTTCGAACTTATTATCTTGATTGTTATGAACAAAACGAATAAAGGGAGCAGATGTTCTCATATTTGTCCATACTCAGCAATTTCTGTTACCTAAACCTAGTTTTGTATTGTAGTAGCAAAATAGATACATGCCCAAATGTCAACATTCACACATGTTTCATTTCACACTATGTTCACGTGAACAGTAGTTGGCCTGTTCACGTCAGAGATAACTGGCCAATGAGACTCGATTGCGAGCAAGTCCAACCAGTCCAACCACTGTACCGGGTGGTACCAGCCCAGAATCACACCCGGAAATCGAGGCGCCACCTGACTGAGATGTTTTATACAGTCTGTGCTGAGATCCTGCGAGAGCGCTGTCACTCCGAGCCTGTTTTTGGAGCTTCCAACTAAACAATCGGGCTAAATAAACAAACAAATATGAAAATGAAATTTTAATTCCTCATCCAGGTTTGATAATCGATTACAGGCCCCATGAGAGCAGAGCTGTTTGTCGGTGTAGCTCACACACACACTCAAAACACAGCAGTGACTTTAATGTATTACGCAGATTAAACTAACCAGCAACATGTTAAGCAGATAAAATATGTTTCACATGAATCAGCTGTAACATTAAAAATGCTGCATCGATGCATCAATAACAACTTGCAACAACGTGTGTGTGTGTGTGTGTGTGTGTGTGTGTGTGTGTGTGTGTAGTCGTCCTAAACTTCTTGACTTGGTTGCATAAACACTTGACAGTAATTTATTGTTACTATTTTTAAAAATGACTTTTTACTGGGACTTATTTGGCAATAATTTACGTTTCATAAGCGTGAGCTATTTTTTTAATCCCAAAAAACTAAGTGCCCCGGAAGTTGTTGATGGTCGCGCCACGTCAGAGTTGCAGATCTGTGATCGTCTCTGTACTGGATCTGTCTCATCCAGCCTATGTTTTCACCATGATGTGCCTGAGACTGAGCTGTTTGCTGCTGCATGTGTTCGTGGTGTTTGGCACTGAGCTGACATTTGAGCTCCTCGACAACGAGAAGCAGTGTTTCTACGAGGAACTGGAGAAAGACGTGAAGTTTGACATAGACTTTCAAGTAAGTTACTTTGGAAGCTTCATCCCTTTCAAAAGGCAGTGTGTTGACAAGAATGCTGCCAGTTACTCTTCTGATAGTTCTTGTTCTTTCAAGAAAGAAAATACATTGTGCATTTTCATAATTTCAAAATACATTTATTTTGAGGTGTCTGTTTGGTAACTCAGATGACACCCCAGTCCATGTCTTTACCTGTAGTTTAATATCACAAGGGTTTTTTATTATTATTTCAAAAGTCTGTTTCAAATGTTCTCTGCTCTGCTGCATAGCCAGTTTGAGTCAGTTCAACATTGCACCATCCATATGTTACATGCTATATGTTGCGACTACCTTTGTAGGCATTTGTCCTGTCATCCACGTTTGTCATTGATGTGATGATGTTTCCTCTTCTTTTAGGTCTATGCAGGAGGAAACTATGATGTTGACTGTTTCGTCACCGATCCCCAAAACAACGTCTTGTACAATGAGAAGAAGAAGCAGTACGACAGCTTCTCTCACACCACAGCCATGAAGGGCGTCTACCAGGTCTGCTTCAGCAACGAGTTCTCCACTTTTACACACAAAACGGTGTACCTGGAGTTCAGACATGGGGACGAGGAGCCGCTCCTGCAGAGCATGACTCGAACCACAGCACTGACTCAGGTAGGTCTGAGGGTTACAGCAGGTTGTATGGCTCTGGACGGACAGGCTGTGGCTGTCACTTGACTGGTCCAGTGTGTGAGTGGGAAGGACAGAATTAAGTAAGACCACTGTTTAAAAAGAGATCAAATGTGCTTTTCTCAAAGTCTTCAGAGGAAAACAAAATGGCAACAATAATAACTATTCTACATCCCCTTTTGTCTCATTTCTCAATACTTAAACAATTACAAGTCCTGGTGGGCAGGCAAACAGGAAAAAAGACATCAAATCAAATCCACAGTCATTACTTTCGCATTCAAGATATGATCTAAATTACACTGTAGCATAAATATTGTATGTTAATAGTGTTGTGTTTGGTTGTTAGTTCAGTTTTAGACGTGAGACAGTTTACATAAAGTCCACTAGCTGGAGCTGTTCTAACTTAATTCTCATCATGTACCAGAAATTTTGTGTTACCAATGGTCATGTCTTATATACAAGTTTTTTAATGTGTCATTTTTACCTCATAATACCTGAAACACCTGAATTTGTTTACGCCCTCTTTTTTAGAGGTACAGTCTGTTTCAGTTTTTATACAAATTGGAGTCAGAAATGTCAAACATATACAATAAATCCTGCAAACACAAAATAAAACATGAGATTGCCCATATAAACTCATATTCATAGTTTGCACAGTTTATGCTCATGTCTATAATTTTGATCTTTTTACTTTCAGTTGGAGTCATCTTGTGTCTCCATTCATGAGATCCTGAAGGTGGTGGCTGACTCACAGACATGGTACAGACTGCGAGAGGCGCATGACCGCACAAAAGCAGAGCATCTCCTGGAGCGGGTGACCTACTGGTCCATCGGAGAAACCGTCCTGCTGTTTGTCATCGGCATCGGTCAAGTCATGTTGCTCAGGAGCTTCTTCACTGACAAGAAAGGCTCTGTGGCAGCCACCACTTAGGACTTGTATTTTTGATTTCAACCTCAATGTGAACACATAAATGCATCTGGAGATTAGTGTGTATGTTCAGCAAAACCCTTTGTTAGAAGTAAAGTTCAAGTTATATTTTCCTTTACCCAGTGTCAGATAAATGTGAGAATGTGTTTGTCCTTGTATGTGTTGGTTTTTTTTGTTTTTTCGTAAGAAGCTGTACTGAAAAGAAACAACCCTCTTACTTCTGTTGAAAATCAAACTTGCACGAACTTGATTATTTATTATATTTTTGGAGAAATAATGTTAATGACCCGGATTGGCACACAGTAGGATCTTTGTGGATTTTCATCTGGATACTTAGCATTTATACATAAAGCTGTGGCACACTAATAGAAACCAAAGAAATGTTGTTTCTGAATGTCATTTGTTTTTTTGTTGTTTGTTGTTTGTTTAATTATGTGTATTATGTTTGTTCTTACCTTAATTTATGGGCAAAAGTTGTTGTTAGGGGGTGTAAGAGTTCTGTCTCCCTCATGTCCTTGTGTGTCTCATGCAAAGTGCCTTAAGAAATCTTTTTCTTCCCATTTCCTATTAAGTTGAAAGTTTACTGCTTTAATTTTGTTTGTTGTATACCATCCTGTTGTTACTGACAGATTGGATTGTCACTTTCATTTAGTTGTGATTAAGAGTCCATGTTATTTTATAGAGATACTGTGTGTTTAATGGACAATATTAAGTGACCAATTATGGTGTTTTTTTTCCTGCCAAGAAAGTTTTGTTTTCAGTCCTTTTTGTTTAACTGTTTGTTCATAATCTGTTAAACCTCTTGACAGATTTCAGTAAAATGTGGTGCAAAGTCACATGGAGAGAGAAATCCAATTTCTTAACCTCGTCAGATTTTAACATTATCTGTTACTGTGTGTTTTGCGATGTTAATTCAAATTTATTACAAATTCAAAGTTTTTATTGGACAACGTGTTATTATTGAAATACGACACTTCGATAATTGTGCAGCCTTGGTTGATCAACTCTTTTAGTGTTTTCTAATTGACAGATGAACTGCACATTACAGGAGATGACTGGCCCCTTTAGTAGCATCTTTTACCATTTCATATCAAGAACAAAACTGGTACAGAATGGACAAGAACGGTGACTCCTGCAACAGATATGTACTCATCTTAGGGCAAGACATGTTTTTACAACATATTAACCCTTTGAAGACTCAAGGCTTGTGTTGAACATATGGTGAAGAGTTCCACATAGCTGGTGGTACCACAAATATTGTGTTAACAATGGCTGAATCATATTTAAAAGTCCGATCTCTTAGAGAGGGATGAGCAATATAGAATGTAATCATATCAAATTCAGTGGGTTTCTTTTTTGTTTGTTTTTCTTTACTGATTACAAGCAAAAACATTATATTCTAATACTGTTGAGTTTGGTGGGTTTGGCAAACTTATCAGATGTTGAGATGATACCAAGTGAAGCAAAACTGTTGCTGTTTCATGATTGTTAGTTTCCGAAGTGAGTTTATACAAAGTCAACACACAAGTACCAGAAATATTAATACAATGGCTAAATCTTATTTACAAGTCTGATGACAGACAGAATATCAGCCTTTCTATATCTTTAATTATTATTTGTTCTATCATTTTTTTATGACTTTAATTACCTGGTGATGTAAAGTACTTCTGACACAAAATCGCTCACTATATACTCCTGGACAGTAGGTGGCGCTGTGCACCTTATTCGCAACGGTTACAACCCGCCATTACACGGAGAGAAGAAGACGAAGAAGGCGACGTCAGCAGTTTACCGGGCTTTACCGGTCCGTCGTTCATTCATCAGGAAACAGAGTCCAGTCCCGGTGGACGTGTCCGTGACCGCGATCAGTCCCAGCAACCATGGCGGCTTACCTGAAAGCTCTGACGGCCGTGTCGAAGAGTGCGGCCGCTGCTCTGTCCCCCAGCCCCGCCGTCCTGTCCCCGGCCGCCGTCTGCCATCACCGACAGCAGCGGAGGAACTGTGAGTCCTCCGAACTTTAAAAAACACACACTTTACCGCGTAGCAGATCTCAGCGGGATGTGTGTGTGTTCACAACAGTACTGTGATGATTACCTGGCTGCGCAATATACAGCGAGTGTTTATGAATGAGTAGTGAGAGGCAAGCTTAGATGAGGTTTTCTGATTGGCTAGTTTTAATCAATGAATCACACTCGGGCCGAAAAATCCTTAACATAGCAAAGAAAACAAGACTGCTTCCATTCGGCACTACAAATGTTTAAAACTAGCAGAGTGTGTGTATGTTTCAAAGGCATAATGAAGCCCATAATAGTGATTGGTGCAAGCCTGACCTGGCATGTGTGTCCACGTGTCAGGTAGAGAAAGGGCTTGGCAGGTAGTAACTCTTAACCAGAGCCGCCATATAATCACAAGGTCACAGTGTCTGCCAGATTTTTACTGTCTCAGCAAGTCCGCTTCACCGAGCAGTGAAAGTGCATGAGTGCTGTGCGTCTATTGGCTGATGACCGGACAGGTGTCACAGGTGAGTCGAGGACATTACAGGTAGGGACTTTGGAGATATCTTTGATTTCTTTGTCCCTCAGAGATGTGAGTGTAAAGGCTCCTGATTGAGCTGCAGGGACACACATATTAACCAGAGTAAACTGAAGAACCAAGGAGTCTAATACGAGGTAGTTGGTTCAGTCTGAATGAACAAAAGCATACACATCGAAATTTACCCTCCAGGAGGATGAAAATAGAATAAAGTACGGAGTGGCTGCCTTGAGTGTGTGAAAATTTGTTTAATTTTCACGCTCATGTCCTCCCTGCAGCTGTAAACATGATATTTAATGTAACTGTGACTGTTGCAGATGCCACTAAGCGTATCAAGGTGGACCAACCGGTGGTGGAGATGGACGGAGATGAGATGACTCGCATTATATGGGAGTTCATCAAAGAGAAGGTAAATGGAACAGACTAAAGAAGCCCCACTGATTGTTCAGTTATTCCACTGATAAAGGAACTGTAGAAGTCTGGTTGTGTTACCCTTGTTTGAAACACCGCATGTGTGTTTGTGTGGCTGCTGTGCAGCGTGTGTCGTCTTTCAAATCAACAACACATCTTGTATACACACAGCTCATCCTGTCCAATGTTGATGTTGAGCTGAAGTACTTTGACCTGGGTCTGCCCTACCGTGACCAGACAGATGACCAGGTCACCATCGACTCTGCTCTGGCCACTAAGAAATACAACGTGGCTGTCAAGTGTGCCACCATCACCCCTGATGAGGCTCGAGTTGAAGGTAGGTTTGACCCATTGTGCCAAATAGTGTGCTAACTGTGATATCTCTACTCTTCTAACTTTGTGTTTAATCTACTCAACAATTAAGATTTTTTTTTTATTGTTTTGCATAACAACATGTTTCAACCAGTAGCAGCACTGGTAATAAAATCAGTTGCGTGTATGTTAGCTTATTAATAACATGTAATCAGACTTTTTCGTTCTTAATGAGTAAGTTTCTTAACTGTGCTGCACTTTGCTTTGGAGCGTCTAATTGCAAATTCTACTTAATATATTCTTTATTGTCCAGAGTTTAAGTTAAAGAAGATGTGGAAGAGCCCTAATGGAACCATCAGGAACATCTTGGGTGGCACAGTTTTCCGTGAGCCAATCCTTTGTAAAAACATCCCTCGTCTTGTTCCCGGTTGGACGCAGCCCATAACAATTGGCAGACATGCTTTTGGCGACCAGGTAAGAAATGCAAACGCCTCTTTGCAAAGATGCATCCAAAGTGACAGAAGTACAGTCTCACATAACCAGGTGTGATGTTTTCATCTCACAGTACAGGGCCACAGACTTTGTTATTGACCAACCTGGCAAGTTCAAGATTGTGTTTTCCCCAGCTGATGGAAGCCAGCAGAAGGAGTGGGAGGTGTATGACTTTCCTGCAGGGGGGTGTGGGATGGGAATGTACAACACTGATGAGGTAAGTGTGTTTCAATGCTTTTGTCTATTATAGACAGTTAAAGGTCAATTCTTGAAAATATTTATTTTGGGGACTGCCTTTAGTTTTTTATTATAATGTTAGGTGGTGTGATTTGCTACGCACATTTAAAATATGGATCTTGTTATTACTATCTTTTCTTTGCACAGTCCATCAGTGGATTTGCTCACAGCTGCTTCCAGTATGCCATCCAGAAGAGGTGGCCTCTGTACATGAGCACCAAGAACACCATCCTCAAGTCCTATGACGGGCGCTTCAAAGACATCTTCCAGGACATCTTTGAGAAGTAAAACAACAAACAGATGAGAATTCAGACTAGATTGTTTTATTACTTTGCTCAAGGAATAAACTTTTCATGTGGCAAACTAGATAAACACTGTACTAAACACAGTTTTATTGCTCAGCATTCAGGTCACTGACTTTAACAGTTGCCGTTAAGAAGACAAATCATTTTCATTGTCTTTTTCAGGAAATACAAAGCAGAGTTTGACAAGCTGAAGATCTGGTATGAGCACCGTCTCATTGATGACATGGTGGCCCAGGTCCTGAAGTCTTCTGGAGGATTTGTTTGGGCCTGCAAGAATTACGATGGAGATGTGCAGTCAGATATTCTGGCTCAGGGTAAGTTCACCATTTTGATGATGGCTAGGCAGTTGTGGCTTTGCCCTGCCTGCTTCACAATGTCGGATTATTTACATGTGAGTTATACCTCATGTTCTGGGTTTGCGTTTATTTTTGTGTTGGTACGTTTGTCTGTGTATGCAGGTTTTGGTTCTCTGGGTCTGATGACGTCAGTACTCGTGTGCCCTGACGGCAAGACCATCGAGGCAGAGGCTGCGCATGGCACAGTCACGAGGCACTACCGTGAACACCAGAGGGTAAGGGGTGTGAGTGCGTGTGTGTGTGTGTATTTGGTTACCTCTACCCTTGTTGGAACTAATCTGGTTTTTAGACCTTGACAGTGACAAAATGTTTGCAAGCTGATTGACATGTTGGCCCGACCCACATTTGCAGCGATTTGAAACGATAGAGCTTGTGTGTGTGTTTGTGTGTATATACACACACACATTATTTATGTATTTAATCCAGTGTTTGATGGTCTGTTCAGCTTTTCTAGGTCAGTTTTGTTATAAGTTGAGTATATTTCTTACTGTCATACATGACTGGCTAAGTGTATTCAAAATGATGCCATTTTGTGATATTCCAGTAGAACTGCAATAGCAGAACTTTTTTCTTGCAGCCATCCATGTCTGTTAATAGTAAGTAGGTTATGGTGCAAGTTGTTCAGAATCAGGCTAGACTTACTATTCATTTAATTCACTGAGGAAATCCATCATAGAAGAAGTAGTGATACAAATGTCTCTGTAAACAGTGGCAGCAGTAGATGTGAATGCAATGCAAACACAGGACGTGTCAAAGTTTCAGTAACTAACCTTGATTGTGTCCTTGCTCTGTAGGGAAGACCAACCAGCACCAACCCCATTGCTAGCATCTTTGCTTGGACCAGAGGGCTGGAGCACAGAGGCAAACTGGACGGAAATCCCGACCTGATAAAGTAACCGTGAACTGATTATTTAGTGTAATTTACTCACGAGACTTATGTACTGTATATATCATTTATATTGTAATAATGTGTCACTCTGCAGGTTCTCCCAGACATTAGAAAGAGTGTGTGTGGAAACAGTGGAAAATGGTGTGATGACCAAGGATCTTGCAGGCTGCATCCACGGCTTGGCCAAGTAAGTTAACATTTTGTTCAATGTGTGTTGCATGTACGTAGTGTGTTTTTAGGAAACTTTTCCTGATGTTTTTACACAAGAACAAATTTCATGACTAATAATATTGTAATGCCTGCACTGTGATCTTGCAGCTGTAAGCTGAATGAACATTACGTCAACACATCAGACTTCCTGGATACCATCAAAACCAACCTGGACAAAGCTCTGGGCAAATGAAGACCAATCGGAAGACACGCTTGCCAATGCAAAGACTAACCCTGTCTGTAAATTTTTAACTGTTTTTTACAGTGTGTTTGTATGAACCCTCGTTTCCAATTTTGAAGGACCCAAGTTTGATATTTTTTCGTGCCATTTTTATATTTGTACAGCTCACAGACACGTTACTGTGCCTGTGGTCCTCTGCCTTATCTGTTGCCAATGGTCAAGTTTTGTATTGCACAATTGAGTGATTGTACTGTAATAATTAATGCTAAAGTTAACTTATAATGGCCATTTCAAAGCAGGTTCAGTCTTTCACATCTAATCAGAATGTATCTTCAGGGAACAATATGTACACACAAAGACAGTAATACAATGTTTTGCACTATCACCATAAATATTAAAAAGAATTGGTGTTGCTAATCAGTCACTCAAGCAGTGTATGGAGTTGTATTTTTCTGTGTCATTGTCCTTGTCAGCAGCAACACTCTTCACTGCTGTTATGCTGAACATTTGGGCTGTGGTCACCATTAAGCCTTCTGGAGGAACCTCACATATGATTCAATGAGACGGCAGGTAAGGAATAAAAAGAAGTGCTCAACTGAACCCTCAGTGACATAACATCTCTCATGCTGAGTCAGAGTTAAATCCACAACCCCTCCAGAGGGCGCTAGAGAGGTTAACTCACAGGGTCCCCAGCCCAGTGTTAAATCCAGATGTGGAAGTCACAATCACCAGTAAGCTCCCTTCACATGTAGTTTCATTTCACCTTTTAATTTCATGCACTTGCACATGTGATCTGTCCAGCGGTGCATTGCAACGTGCAGTGCTCTACGCTCATGTAGCAGGTGTCACACACACCCTCCAGTGCATAACAGGAGTGCCATTTGCACCAGCAGGGGGCCAGATCTGATGGGACTTTTGGAAAAGCTCCTTGCTGTGGTGACAACTGCAGCATACCACCAGTAGGTGTCCACATTTTCACAGTCAGACCACTATGTACTGTAATGTAAATGAAAGCTTATCTTTTATTATAGAACAGGTTTAACTTTACTCCTCTCAGAGGATGATGCTGGGCAAAACTGAACCTGCAGATCATTACTGCTGGTTGAAAAAAAGAAGACAAACACCTGCACACTCATGAGTGCAAGTCTTATTATTGGATGTGGATGTTACTGGAATTCTTTCAACGGCTGGAAGTATAATCCACGCACAATGTAGGACCAGTACCTGAGTGCATGTTGTACAGTGAGAGAAGGACCACAAGCATGAGCCAAAAGTTACAACAGGTTAGTCTCTTAAGGCAACACACTAAGCCGTACCACCTGACTGCATGGAAAAAAGTTCAAAACATTCTGAGATATGACTAACAATTTTAAAGGATATTGCCCCGTATTACAGTGAGTAGACAAATCAGAAGTGCGCTCGAGATTCTTGACAGATTTCCTCAGAGCAACCACATCTGATTTCACATTTAACAAAAGAGCCTCCTATTTTTTGGCTTTCAGAACTGTTCCAAGAATTGTATTCTCTTTGTTTTGTTTTGTTCTTGCACATGACTGATCAACTGAGAGTTACAGACCAATGATGTGTCACTGATTTTTTTTTTTTTTACTCATTCTGATGCTGAGGCTGATGGGAATGTTTTAGAAGTTCAAGTAGTTGTGAGCACATCCACAAAGCCTCAGTGGGATAGAGGTGCTGGATAGAAAAATCAAAAAGAGGCAATACAGACAGTATCCCAACACTGGAATCAAAGCTCCTGTTTTATTAGCAAGCTGTCAAACAACTACACTTCTCAAATGTCTCCAGGATGGAAATGATGGATCACATTCATGAATTGACATTCATTCATGAATCTGATTAGATGATTATGAAATGGCCGTTACTATCATCCTGTATAGCCTGGTAGGACTATTCCTGTCTTTCCCAGTGGAAATTCAGCTGTAAAGTGAATGTTAATAAAATGCTCCCTGCCCACCTGGCTGCCTCACCTCATGTCTCCATGTACCAGAAGCTCTATTATATCCTGCTTGCCCCGATCTGTGTCTGTTTTCAATTCAATTCAATTTTATTTTTATAGCGCCAAATCACAACAAAAGTTATCTCAAGGCACTTTACATACCGAGCAGGTCAAGACCATACTCTTTAAGATAATTACAAGCAGTAATACAATCCACAGGCGTGTCGATATCGAATATAACAGTATTGAATGAAGACACATTGTCAGTCAGAGGTCCGGACTCTGCAGATCCAGTCACACATGAACCTGCAGAAAGTGACAGGAGAGAAGAACACAAAGCTAGGAAAGAGGGAAGAAGTTGCATTAGTAGGATGCATCGATATGAATAGATAAAGGTGGAGGAGAGAGAGAAGGAGAGTGAACCTCAGTGCAGCGTGGGAAGTCCCCCAGCAGTCTAGGCCTAAAGGAGCATAACTAAGGGATGGCTCAGGGATCACCTGGACCAACCCTAACTATAAGCTTTATCAAGGAGGAAGGTTTTAAGTCTACTCTTAAATGTGCAAAGGGTGTCTGCCTCCCGAACCCAGACTGGGGTCTGATTCCATAGGAGAGGAGCTTGATAACTGAAGGCTCTGGCTCCAAATCTACTTTTGGAGACTCTGGGAGCCAATAGAAATCCTGCATTCTGGGAGCATAGTGCTCTGTTGGGAATAGGGTACAATGAGCTCTTGAAGCTATGATGGTGCTTGACCATTAAGAGCTTCATAGGTTAACAAAAGGATTTTAAATTCAATTCTTGATTTGACAGGGAGCCAGTGCAAAGAAGCCAAAATGGCTGAAATATGATCTCTTTTCCTTCTTCTTGTCAGTACACGTGCAGCAGCATTCTGGATCAACTGGAGAGTCTTTAACCACTTATTGGGGCAGCCTGCTAAAAGAAAATTGCAGTAGTCCAGCCTAGAAGTTACAAATGCATGGACTAGTTTTTCTGCATCTTTTTGGGACGGGGTATGCCTGATTTTTGCTATGTTCCGGAGGTGAAAAAAGGCAGTCCGAGAAATTTGCTTAATATTTGCATTAAAGGACATATCCTCATCAAAGATTACTCCTAGATTCCTTACCCTGTCACTGGATAATAATTTGGAGGAGCTATGAAGAATTATATAGGGAATATTGGTCAAAGTTTTTTTAACACTCTTTGGGGGGATTATATTGTTCAGAAAAGAAGAAGAAAAAACAACAACAGCGCTACAGCGCCACTTTGTGGCGAGAATCAACGTGATGGCGCTTACAGCCACCAGACAGATCAGCACAGCGGTGATCCAAGTTCATTTCCATGGAGACCTCAGGAGAATTCTTTCAAATACTTTAGCACTCAAAGTATCCCAGAATTCAGAGGGGCAGACTCAAAAACAACAATCAAAACCAATCATTTGAAAAGTAAAGCAAGTTGTAAAGTGAAAACAGTTTCGAGCGACTGAGCATCGAAGGGACAATGTGTCAGACTGGAGAATGAGCGGAGGGCAAAAGTTGACACCATCAGTCAAATGTCCATGTCAAAAGAGGCCCATAAAATCTCGGCGAGTTCCTGGGGCTGTTGTGGTAGCTGAGCGTCAGCCAACCCGAACTGTCCCACCCAAGCACAACCAAGGCCCCAATGTACGCAAATACAGAGATGATAAGCTAAGCATTGGGCGAGGCCATGGCGCGTGCGATGTTGGTGGGCGACCAGGGATGCGCTGAGCACAGCTACCATTTTTCACATTGTCAATCAAAACACTTTCATCACTTTCTCATTTCACTAATAATGCAATACTTTGTGCGCACTGTCAACAACAATAAATACAGCAGTAAAATACAATTACACTAGTCCTTTTTATACAAAGACATAATAATCAAACACTGACAAAACTCAGTTTTTCTGCCAAATTCAGATTTTGTATTCACAATACAATATCTCATTTCTTATCTCAATTCAATGTCCTGTCCATAGTCTATATATTGGTCACATATTTCATATTTTCATGTCATTTTGTAAATAATCCTGGTGAAACTTTGTTCATACTTTTCTTTAGCCTGTGTTAATATATATTCTATTTCTTTTAGTACAATTGTTAATACAATTGTAGCTGAAGGGTTTGTTCATACTTTTTAAAGCTCTCAGTTTATATTGTTCATGACTCTGTTTCTATCCTCTTTGCTGCTGTGCGATGTGAATTTCCCCACTGTGGGACGAATAAAGCTTTATCTTCTCTTGTACTTTCGAGACTTTTAGTTCATTTGGTTGATGATACTTACATACTTAAGTATGGATTTGAATGCAGGACATTTACTTGTGTGACAGTGTGCAGAGTATGAACCCTCACCTACCTGTTTCTCGGCGCGCACTTCCACACACACACACCTGTCTGATGCGCTGATTGCGGGGCGGGGCCGAGGGCATTTAAGCTCTGGCCGGCAAAGCTCTCCCTCTTTTCTTGGCTGTCACGGGTGTGGATCCTCTCTGCTCCTCCGTGGGTCCACGGGAGTTGTGCCGCGTGGTCAGCGCTCCGCTCTCCTCTGTGCGCTGCTGGCGTGTGTGGGTGCCTGGTCGCCTGTGGTTGAAAGCTACACGCTGCACTTTTGTCTCTGCGGCCGCTGTCCGCGTGGGCCAGTGGCGTCTTATGCTCGGGTAAGCGGCATGCCTCTCCTGCATTGACCCAGTGGGCTGTACCCAGCCAGTGGTGCTTGGTGTGCGCGGTGTCACCTGCGCTCCTCCGGAGGCTGGGAGCGCGCCTCCGTGGGGGTCTGGAGACCGGTGCTTCTTCTACTCGGTGAGTTGCCGGATCATTACATTCATAAGATAAGACGATGAGACAATTATTTATTGATCCGCCATAGGGGAAATTCAGGCATTGCAGCAGCACAAGACAGTGGCACACGAAACAATACAATAGATGAAAGTAGTATGTATAGCGATATAAAAATGGGAATAAGTGCGTACAACTATATAGTTCAAGTGGCAAAGTGACAATAGAATTACAGCAGCAAGTATCACAGTACGAGTAGTGCAGTATAATGATGGAAACCAACATAATTATTAGAGAGTCCTGAGGGCAATGGTCAGCATGTGTGTGTACCTGCACGTGCGTGTGTCATTGTCCTTACGTGTCGGGGGCTGTTGAGTGTGAGGACAGTCCTCTGCCATTGTACAGNAGCAACTGTTAGCTAGCTAGCACAATGCAGTTCAATACGAAGTGAAAAAGGCTAGTTGCCTTCTGCCTTTAGGTTGGTTTCTTTCATGTTGAGTGGTTTCATGGCTTCACTTCTTTGTTTATTTCCTTAGTCAATGTCTGTGAGGCCAAAGTTGATGGAGAAATGTGACGCGGCTCGGCCGGATCACAGATACACAGAGACCTATTAGTGCTTATGCTAACTGGTATTTTTTCAGTGGATGAAGCCGTTTTTCCGCGTTGGCCGAGCGGTCAGCGCGTGTGCGAATAAGAGAAATCAGTGTGCGCATGCTCTAATCGCCTGAGAGTCAGAGGCCGCCGGTTCGATTCCTAACAGCCTCAGACTCGCTGTTGTGGGGCAACAGCGAGTCTATTGCTGCAGCAAACGCAACAACCCCCAGCTCCTCCGCTGATACTTGCATAGTGGACACCGTGAGCTAAAACAGCTGTATTGACGGAACCGGCCACAATGTCAGACAAAGCCATCTTAAATAACATTATCTAGCAACTGTTAGCTAGCTAGCACAATGCAGTTGAAGTGAAAAAGGCTAGTTACCTTCTGCCTTTAGGTTGGTTTCTTTCATGTTGAGCGGTTTCATGGCTTCACTTCTTTCTTTATTTCCTTAGGCCAACGTTGATAGAGAAATGTGACGACGTTCGGCCGGATCACAGATACTCAGAGACCTATTAGCGCTTATGCTAACTGGCATTTTTTCAGTGCCTGAAGCCGTTTTTCCGCGTTGGCCAAGCGGTCAGCGCGTGTGCGAATAAGAGAAATCCGTGTGCGCATGCTCTAATCGTCTGAGAGTCAGAGGCCGCCGGTTCGATTCCTAACAGCCTCAGACTCTCTGTTGTGGCGCTGCAGCAAACGCAACAACTGCAACACCCAGCTCCTCCGCTGATAAACCGTGAACATCAGAGTAATTGATAATTATCATCAGGTTGGCAGGGACACTGAATGTTTTCTTTGCTAAGGAAAGAGAAGCAAACCGCTATTTGGTGCAGGTATGTATGAAAATACTGTGCAGATATAAAGTTATATAAAGACTTTGGCTTCCGGTCAGTACTGCGAGAGTGTTTGACCGTGCAACAAAGCATATCACACACACATCCCTCATTGAAGTGCAGTATCTTCTTTTAGTCAAACACATTTGGGAAGTTTCAGGTTGCAAATCTAAAAATTTGCAAATGAACAAATAAATAAATAAGATGTCACAGTAAATAACTTCATTCTAAATCATTGAGCAGAGCTCGAGTGACCAATAGCTACAGTTCATGGCAATTTATGAGTGTCACTCAGGATCTACATTGAGTAGTGCAATGGTTTTGATAAAATACGCAAGTGATTGGGGAAAAAAATGATATCAAATCCATATAGCCCTACTAAAGTAGCTACCAAATCAGGGTCTCATAAAACAGACAGAATTGTATCAGTCACTGTTCATGGACTGGACCTCATTTACATTTATTTGAAAACAGAAAAAGTACGTTTTAATCATGAAACTAACTAAAATGTATATATCAACTAAAATGTGTGAAATGTGTAGATAGAGACATAAGTCGTTTAGTGTAACTTTGGCTAATATTCTCTTGTCTTCAGCAGGTATTTGAGGCAGGCAGGTGGCAGTGAAGCAGAAAATGTCCTTACAATTGTGTAATCTGGATCCTTGCTGGCATTGCAAGGACAGGAAAGTTTAGTAAGTTTGACAGTTTTAGTTTTCTGTTGTTTTGTTTTCCCTGTATGAAAACAAAACATGACATGCACACCACAGCTGAACATGAAGCCTTTCTGAAGGAAAAATCAAATTTGTCTACTGAAAAATGAACAACCTCAACAATAAATGTAAAGCTGCACTCGACTCCGTAGCACCTGTAAATATCCAAAAGGTCAAATTAACTCCCAGGATGCCTTGGCCAAATAACAATGCCGTAGAAATAAAGAGAAACACAGACAAGCTGAAAGAAAATGAAAAAAGCACCATCTGGTGGTGTCCTATCAAATTATGAAAGAACTCATGTCTACCTAACAAAAATCAGTAAAAGAAACCTTGTCCACCTACTTCTCCATTATCATTGCAAGAACCTATCATGACCCCTGAATTCTTGTCAAGCCCATTGAATCCATGTTCCTGGCCAACGGACCGAAGCCATCCTCAGGATTTGAGAGCATTTTTTATGGTCCTTTACAAACAAAATAAATGAAAAATCATGTTTTTATCAATTAAAGTGCATCTCAAAATTTAATTCTTTTCTCTCTCAGCCTGATCTCAAGGTCATCTGTGCTTTTATTTGTTTTGATTTTGAGATTAATTATTGTAAGTCATTGTGTTCAGGGCTGGGCCAAAAACAAAAAACAGACAAATACAAATACCAGAAGACAAGGTCATATCAGTCCTATTTTAGCCTCTGTTCATGGGTTCGCAGTAAGTTTTAGAATTTAAGATTTTACACATGATCACATTTAATGTTTCAGCTCTCAGCTCTGTCTTCCTGAATTGCTGCTCTCTGCTTCTTGTTCCCAACTCCTGAAGGGCTGAAGGTGACCAGGTTTTTACAGTCAGGGTACCACAGCTCTTCAGCTCCCTCTCTGAAGATCAGAGGTTGCAGAATCACTGACATCTTTTAAATCACCTCTCAAAACTTTGATTAATGCTACCACCACCACTCTGTTTAATTGCCAACATGTCTTATCTGTTTTATTATTACTGTTGTTTTTCTTATCTTTATTGTTGATTTTTCAAACTTTGTATTATTTTAACTGTCTGATTTAATTTGCTTCAGTCCTGAAATGTTTTAATCCCAGTTCAACTATGCAAAGCACTTTGCAGCTTTGTTTTGAAAAGTGCTGTATAAATAGTTCATAATAATAATAATAATAATAAAAGTGATAATATGTAAGTTTTGATTTACAAGCATCTCACTCTAACATTTGCTAATTAGTATTAAAGGCAAAGTACAGCTCAGTCTGATGGTAATGTCATTATTTTTGCAGATATTTGATGATAACCCCGCCCCCCAGAACAGTGACAGATTAAAACACCAGTCTCTTCCTCATTTAAACTAGAGAACCTTTATTAAATAATTCATGGTCAATTTCCATGAGGTCTCAGTTTGATATTCCTCATTTCAAAAAAGAACTAGAAGACCATTCCTCTGGTTTAGTGTGCATATCAAGGCTGACCTGCATGGCAGGACAGGGGGAGCTGACTGTCTTCCCCAAAACAGAAGCATGAATATCAGGACAAAGTGTCAGTCCACTTTCAATTCAACCATTCAAAATGTAACCAGGGCCTCCAAACAAAATGTCAACATTTCAAACAACGTTTCTTTTCTTTAATCTACAGATTTGATTTGATATTCTTTTTTTTCCATTGAGGGTAAAAAAATCTGAATTAAGTGAACTGAAAGTGAAGTGAAAACAGCCCTGGATTTAAGAGTGCTGAACCTCCAAACAACAAAAAAAACCCCAAACTGCTGATTCTCCATACAAACTGCTCATTCTCCAGTTCACATTTGAACTGACAATTGTGAAATATCCATGTCAAGAAAATCTGCAGTTTACAAAAAAAAAATATTGAGAAAGAATATCTGTTTGTGTTTAATAATATTGCCGTAATGGGGGTTTGGAAGATTCTACCATCTTATTTCCCCCAGCTCTTCTCCTTGAGGCAAATGAGTTCATTCGTACTGTAGACAGCCTTCACAGAAAAAAAACAGGTCTCAATGAAAAAGTGCTTTTGTACTGTTCACTCAGTAATTCAAAAACTAGAGCAGTATATTCACTACACGGGATAGATTATTAATGTAAAGCTAAACCATGGGAAACAAAAAACTGGGTAAACACACTGCATGTTGAAGAATCATTTGTACACTGAGAGGGCTTTACATGTCGGTAACATTGTTTTCTGGTATCAGCCGACATGGGACAGAAGCAACTTTAGTTGGGAGCGCCCTGTCAAGAAAAAGGCTATAATGTCCCGTGCAAAAAGCACAATGGCATTGAAGGACTGGCCCATTTAAACTGAGGGCTGGACAGGAACAGGTAACTACAATTAGGAAGTGTTTAGTAAGAGCATTCAAACCTATGAATATGTTGTGACTATGTATCAAAAGTTGGATATACAGTGAGTAAATAGCTGACATGGTGGAAGCTTAGTTGCAAATGTCTAACTGGCACTTTCAGTCAAAAATATAAGGGCATACATTGTTTGTGAATGACAAAAATGGCAAAATGGTAAATCTGGTATGGTAATTTCTATCACATCAAATGTAACTGATGGCTCTGCAACTGCAAATTTTTCTCTCTTTTTTTTTTCAAATAACTGATACATACACACAACATACAGATTCGACTGTCCGCCAGTGAGAGTCTTTGAGTCAGTAAGCGCAGTAATCCCAAAAAAAAAGGAGTTCCAGACCGCGTCAACAGTTTCAGCATCTCTGCTGACAGCAACAGAGCTGAAACGTCTCCTCTTCCTGGCCTCCCATCAGAGTCCAGCAGTTCTGGCTCGTCTGGAAGGAGGCCAAAATGAAATGAAAACCCAGTGTCTCCCAAAGCCTTGACAGCAACTCTGTAATTTCCTTCTGCCTTCAAAAAAACCAAAACATGTTGTCACGTCCATCTCCACTCAAGGTGTAGTGTAGCTGCTTGTATCCTTCCCAAAGTTGTAATACTCCTCCATGTCCTCCATGTTTGCTGTAGTGAGCTTAGTGAGGTTTTGAGAGCCACCATTGTCCATATTGTCTGGTGATGTAAAGCTGAAGTTCTGTCCTTCATACTCTCCCTGGCTTTCCATTTCTGGAAGAACTTCTGGAAAATACAAAAAAAACGCTACAAAGTAAATTTCCAAAGCTAGCTTCTTCCTGACACTAAGTACAATCAGTGTTTGTTACCTTTACCCATTTGGTTTGATGTTGATATAAATGAGGTCTTGCCTTGAGTTAATTAATTTCATGTGATTGTACAAGTAAATATAGATGTGAAATAACATATAAGACTGTTGTGCAGACAGTTGTGTGTTCATGCAGGATCCCACTGCAGATAGTAAGACGCTAATTGAGATATTTTGAAATAAATAAATAAATATTACTTCCAAATTAAAAATGTACTACAACCCCAATTCCAAAAAAGTTGGAACACTGTGTCAAATATTAATAAAAACAGAAGAAAAAAATCATTTAAACCCTATGTTTAAAACAGTGCGAAGACAACATAGCAAATGTTGAAACAAAATTTTATTGTATTATGAAAAATAAATTTGATGCCAGCAGCATGTTTAAAAAAAAGTTGGGACAAGAGCATATATACCATTGTGTTGCATCACCTCTTCTTTTAACAACACTCTGTAAATGTTTGGGAGCTGAGGAGAGCAGTTTTCTGGAGTTTTGAAATTGAAATGTCCCATTCTTGCCTGATATGGGATTTCAGCTGCTTAACAGTTTGGGTCTTCCCTGAAAAAGACAATATCTACTTGGCAGCATATGTGGCGCCTAAACTTGTATATATTGTTCAGCATTAATGGTGCCTTCACAGATGAGTAAGCTGCCCATGCCATGGGTACTTACGCCTCCTCATACCATCACAGATTCTGGCATTTGAACTGTGTGCTGATAACAAGCCAGGTGGTCCCTCTCCTCTTTGGAGCGGAGGACACAGCGTCCATGATTTCTCAAAAAAAAAAAAAGAGTCAAACTTTGATTCATCAGACCACAGGACAGTTTTCCACTTTGCCTCAGTCCACCTTAAATGGACTCGTTCCCAGAGAAGTCGCTGGTGTTTCCTGATCATGTTTATATATGGTTTCCTCTTTGCATTGTACAGTTTTAAGCTGCATTTGTGGATGCAGTGAAGAACTGTGTAAACTATTTAACAGAAAATGTTTTTTGGAAGCGATATTGAGCCCATGCACTGATTTACAGAGTTATGTCTGTTTTTAATGCAGTGCCACCTCATGGCCCAAAGATCACAGCCCTCCAGTATTGGTTTTCTCTCAATCTTTTAATGACATTATGTCCTGTAGATGATGAAATTCCCAGATTCTGTGCAATTTTACGCTGAGAAACATAATGCTGAAATTGTTGAGCTATTTGCTGACGTAGTCTCTCACAGAGTGATGAACCTCTTCCCATCTTTACTTCTGAGAGACTCTGCCCCTCTGTAATGCTCTTTTCATGCCCAGTCATGTTACTAACCTGTTGCAGATTAACCACTTTGTTAGGAGATGTTCCTCCAGGTGTTTTTTTTAGTATTACACAACTTTTCCAGTGTTTTGTTGTCCCTGTCCCAACTTTTTTGGAATGTGTTGCTGGCATCAAAAATGAGGATGTATTTTTCATAAAACAATAAAAAAAATCATTTTCAACATTGTATAGTTACCTTTGCACTTTTTAAAAATAAGTATAGGGTTTAAATGATTTGCATATCATCAAAACTGGATTTTATCAACATTTTACACAGCATCCCAACTTTTTTGGAATTGGGACTGTACAAACAATGCTGATTACTAGTTTATGTGTGTGTGTGAGAGTTTGTTTGAGAGTTTTGATGTTGGCTTCAAACCTGCCATACCAGTGCCAGGCCAGCAGCAGGTTTCCGATCAGATGACCGCTGGTAATAATTATAGCAATATGTGACAATATGTGCAGCAGGCCTCACCTTGTCCCTCTGGTGAGACGTCCATGCCGTGCTTGACCTTCATGTGCCTGCTGAGGTTTCCCTTCAGGTTGAACTTACTGGTGCAGTAAGGACACTTGAAGGGCTTGCTGCCAGCATGGAGATGCATGTGGCCCAACAGATTGTACATTCTGTTGAAAGACTTGCCACATACCTGAAAAAAATGTTGACATTGATGAACACAGACATAGACATATTTCTAGATTTTACTATATATATTTATAGATATACGTCGAAGTAGCTACTTGTAGATGTGCGATGTGAATTTGTAGATGTGCGATGTGAATTTCCCCACTGTGGGACGAATAAAGCTTTATCTTTTCTTGTACTTTCGAGACTTTTAGTTCATTTGGTTGATGATACTTACATACTTAAGTAAGGATTTGAATGCAGGACATTTACTTGTGTGACAGTGTGCAGAGTATGAACCCTCACCTGTTTCTCGGCGCGCACTTCCACACACACACACACCTGTCTGATGCGCTGATTGCGGGGCGGGGCCGAGGGCATTTAAGCTCTGGCCGGCAAAGCTCTCCCTCTTTTCTTGGCTGTCACGGGTGTGGATCCTCTCTACTCCTCCGTTGGTCCACGGGAGTTGTGCCGCGTGGTCAGCGCTCCGCTCTCCTCTGTGCGCTGCTGGCGTGTGTGGGTGCCTGGTCGCCTGTGGTTGAAAGCTACACGCTGCACTTTTGTCTCTGCGGCCGCTGTCCGCGTGGGCCAGTGGCGTCTTATGCTCGGGTAAGCGGCATGCCTCTCCTGCATTGACCCAGTGGGCTGTACCCAGCCAGTGGTGCTTGGTGTGCGCGGTGTCACCTGCGCTCCTCCGGAGGCTGGGAGCGCGCCTCCGTGGGGG